>OY720461.1:42233175-42764193 GCA_963082715.1 Harpalus rubripes | reverse complement strand
CTACCTTCGTGGGAAGTCTACTACTTTACGCCTCATCATATTACAACGTGGGAAACATACTAATCGGCGCCATTTTTCAGTATAGGAATTGTCATCCACCGTTGGAATAAGTACACTACACCTTTTTACAACTTTATACTCTACCTTCGTGGGAAGTCTACTACTTTACGCCTCATCATATTACAACGTGGGAAACATACTAATCGGCGCCATTTTTTCAGTATAGGAATTGTCATCCACCGTTGGAATAAGTACACTACACCTTTTTACAACTTTATACTCTACCTTCGTGGGAAGTCTACTACTTTACGCCTCATCATATTACAACGTGGGAAACATACTAATCGGCGCCATTTTTCAGTATAGGAATTGTCATCCACCGTTGGAATAAGTACACTACACCTTTTTACAACTTTATACTCTACTTCGTGGGAAGTCTACTACTTTACGCCTCATCATATTACAACGTGGGAAACATACTAATCGGCGCCATTTTTCAGTATAGGAATTGCCATCCACCGTTGGAATAAGTACACTACACCTTTTTACAACTTTATACTCTACCTTCGTGGGAAGTCTACTACTTTACGCCTCATCATATTACAACGTGGGAAACATACTAATCGGCGCCATTTTTCAGTATAGAATTGTCATCCACCGTTGGAATAAGTACACTACACCTTTTTACAACTTTATACTCTACCTTCGTGGGAAGTCTACTACTTTACGCCTCATCATATTACAACGTGGGAAACATACTAATCGGCGCCATTTTTCAGTATAGGAATTGTCATCCACCGTTGAATAAGTACACTACAACCTTTTTACAACTTTATACTCTACCTTCGTGGGAAGTCTACTACTTTACGCCTCATCATATTACAACGTGGGAAACATACTAATCGGCGCCATTTTTCAGTATAGGAATTGTCATCCACCGTTGGAATAAGTACACTACACCTTTTTACAACTTTATACTCTACCTTCGTGGGAAGTCTACTACTTTACGCCTCATCATATTACAACGTGGGAAACATACTAATCGGCGCCATTTTTCAGTATAGGAATTGTCATCCACCGTTGGAATAAGTACACTACACCTTTTTACAACTTTATACTCTACCTTCGTGGGAAGTCTACTACTTTACGCCTCATCATATTACAACGTGGGAAACATACTAATCGGCGCCATTTTTCAGTATAGGAATTGTCATCCACCGTTGGAATAAGTACACTACACCTTTTTACAACTTTATACTCTACCTTCGTGGGAAGTCTACTACTTTACGCCTCATCATATTACAACGTGGGAAACATACTAATCGGCGCCATTTTTCAGTATAGGAATTGTCATCCACCGTTGGAATAAGTACACTACACCTTTTTACAACTTTATACTCTACCTTCGTGGGAAGTCTACTACTTTACGCCTCATCATATTACAACGTGGGAAACATACTAATCGGCGCCATTTTTCAGTATAGGAATTGTCATCCACCGTTGGAATAAGTACACTACACCTTTTTACAACTTTATACTCTACCTTCGTGGGAAGTCTACTACTTTACGCCTCATCATATTACAACGTGGGAAACATACTAATCGGCGCCATTTTTCAGTATAGGAATTGTCATCCACCGTTGGAATAAGTACACTACACCTTTTTACAACTTTATACTCTACCTTCGTGGGAAGTCTACTACTTTACGCCTCATCATATTACAACGTGGGAAACATACTAATCGGCGCCATTTTTCAGTATAGGAATTGTCATCCACCGTTGGAATAAGTACACTACACCTTTTTACAACTTTATACTCTACCTTCGTGGGAAGTCTACTACTTTACGCCTCATCATATTACAACGTGGGAAACATACTAATCGGCGCCATTTTTCAGTATAGGAATTGTCATCCACCGTTGGAATAAGTACACTACACCTTTTTACAACTTTATACTCTACCTTCGTGGGAAGTCTACTACTTTACGCCTCATCATATTACAACGTGGGAAACATACTAATCGGCGCCATTTTTCAGTATAGGAATTGTCATCCACCGTTGGAATAAGTACACTACACCTTTTTACAACTTTATACTCTACCTTCGTGGGAAGTCTACTACTTTACGCCTCATCATATTACAACGTGGGAAACATACTAATCGGCGCCATTTTTCAGTATAGGAATTGTCATCCACCGTTGGAATAAGTACACTACACCTTTTTACAACTTTATACTCTACCTTCGTGGGAAGTCTACTACTTTACGCCTCATCATATTACAACGTGGGAAACATACTAATCGGCGCCATTTTTCAGTATAGGAATTGTCATCCACCGTTGGAATAAGTACACTACACCTTTTTACAACTTTATACTCTACCTTCGTGGGAAGTCTACTACTTTACGCCTCATCATATTACAACGTGGGAAACATACTAATCGGCGCCATTTTTCAGTATAGGAATTGTCATCCACCGTTGGAATAAGTACACTACACCTTTTTACAACTTTATACTCTACCTTCGTGGGAAGTCTACTACTTTACGCCTCATCATATTACAACGTGGGAAACATACTAATCGGCGCCATTTTTCAGTATAGGAATTGTCATCCACCGTTGGAATAAGTACACTACACCTTTTTACAACTTTATACTCTACCTTCGTGGGAAGTCTACTACTTTACGCCTCATCATATTACAACGTGGGAAACATACTAATCGGCGCCATTTTTCAGTATAGGAATTGTCATCCACCGTTGGAATAAGTACACTACACCTTTTTACAACTTTATACTCTACCGTCGTGGGAAGTCTACTACTTTACGCCTCATCATATTACAACGTGGGAAACATACTAATCGGCGCCATTTTTCAGTATAGGAATTGTCATCCACCGTTGGAATAAGTACACTACACCTTTTTACAACTTTATACTCTACCGTCGTGGGAAGTCTACTACTTTACGCCTCATCATATTACAACGTGGGAAACATACTAATCGGCGCCATTTTTCAGTATAGGAATTGTCATCCACCGTTGGAATAAGTACACTACACCTTTTTACAACTTTATACTCTACCTTCGTGGGAAGTCTACTACTTTACGCCTCATCATATTACAACGTGGGAAACATACTAATCGGCGCCATTTTTCAGTATAGGAATTGTCATCCACCGTTGGAATAAGTACACTACACCTTTTTACAACTTTATACTCTACCGTCGTGGGAAGTCTACTACTTTACGCCTCATCATATTACAACGTGGGAAACATACTAATCGGCGCCATTTTTCAGTATAGGAATTGTCATCCACCGTTGGAATAAGTACACTACACCTTTTTACAACTTTATACTCTACCTTCGTGGGAAGTCTACTACTTTACGCCTCATCATATTACAACGTGGGAAACATACTAATCGGCGCCATTTTTCAGTATAGGAATTGTCATCCACCGTTGGAATAAGTACACTACACCTTTTTACAACTTTATACTCTACCTTCGTGGGAAGTCTACTACTTTACGCCTCATCATATTACAACGTGGGAAACATACTAATCGGCGCCATTTTTCAGTATAGGAATTGTCATCCACCGTTGGAATAAGTACACTACACCTTTTTACAACTTTATACTCTACCGTCGTGGGAAGTCTACTACTTTACGCCTCATCATATTACAACGTGGGAAACATACTAATCGGCGCCATTTTTCAGTATAGGAATTGTCATCCACCGTTGGAATAAGTACACTACACCTTTTTACAACTTTATACTCTACCGTCGTGGGAAGTCTACTACTTTACGCCTCATCATATTACAACGTGGGAAACATACTAATCGGCGCCATTTTTCAGTATAGGAATTGTCATCCACCGTTGGAATAAGTACACTACACCTTTTTACAACTTTATACTCTACCTTCGTGGGAAGTCTACTACTTTACGCCTCATCATATTACAACGTGGGAAACATACTAATCGGCGCCATTTTTCAGTATAGGAATTGTCATCCACCGTTGGAATAAGTACACTACACCTTTTTACAACTTTATACTCTACCGTCGTGGGAAGTCTACTACTTTACGCCTCATCATATTACAACGTGGGAAACATACTAATCGGCGCCATTTTTCAGTATAGGAATTGTCATCCACCGTTGGAATAAGTACACTACACCATTTTACAACTTTATACTCTACCTTCGTGGGAAGTCTACTACTTTACGCCTCATCATATTACAACGTGGGAAACATACTAATCGGCGCCATTTTTCAGTATAGGAATTGTCATCCACCGTTGGAATAAGTACACTACACCTTTTTACAACTTTATACTCTACCGTCGTGGGAAGTCTACTACTTTACGCCTCATCATATTACAACGTGGGAAACATACTAATCGGCGCCATTTTTCAGTATAGGAATTGTCATCCACCGTTGGAATAAGTACACTACACCTTTTTACAACTTTATACTCTACCGTCGTGGGAAGTCTACTACTTTACGCCTCATCATATTACAACGTGGGAAACATACTAATCGGCGCCATTTTTCAGTATAGGAATTGTCATCCACCGTTGGAATAAGTACACTACACCTTTTTACAACTTTATACTCTACCGTCGTGGGAAGTCTACTACTTTACGCCTCATCATATTACAACGTGGGAAACATACTAATCGGCGCCATTTTTCAGTATAGGAATTGTCATCCACCGTTGGAATAAGTACACTACACCTTTTTACAACTTTATACTCTACCGTCGTGGGAAGTCTACTACTTTACGCCTCATCATATTACAACGTGGGAAACATACTAATCGGCGCCATTTTTCAGTATAGGAATTGTCATCCACCGTTGGAATAAGTACACTACACCATTTTACAACTTTATACTCTACCTTCGTGGGAAGTCTACTACTTTACGCCTCATCATATTACAACGTGGGAAACATACTAATCGGCGCCATTTTTCAGTATAGGAATTGTCATCCACCGTTGGAATAAGTACACTACACCTTTTTACAACTTTATACTCTACCGTCGTGGGAAGTCTACTACTTTACGCCTCATCATATTACAACGTGGGAAACATACTAATCGGCGCCATTTTTCAGTATAGGAATTGTCATCCACCGTTGGAATAAGTACACTACACCTTTTTACAACTTTATACTCTACCTTCGTGGGAAGTCTACTACTTTACGCCTCATCATATTTACAACGTGGGAAACATACTAATCGGCGCCATTTTTCAGTATAGGAATTGTCATCCACCGTTGGAATAAGTACACTACACCATTTTACAACTTTATACTCTACCTTCGTGGGAAGTCTACTACTTTACGCCTCATCATATTACAACGTGGGAAACATACTAATCGGCGCCATTTTTCAGTATAGGAATTGTCATCCACCGTTGGAATAAGTACACTACACCTTTTTACAACTTTATACTCTACCGTCGTGGGAAGTCTACTACTTTACGCCTCATCATATTACAACGTGGGAAACATACTAATCGGCGCCATTTTTCAGTATAGGAATTGTCATCCACCGTTGGAATAAGTACACTACACCTTTTTACAACTTTATACTCTACCTTCGTGGGAAGTCTACTACTTTACGCCTCATCATATTACAACGTGGGAAACATACTAATCGGCGCCATTTTTCAGTATAGGAATTGTCATCCACCGTTGGAATAAGTACACTACACCATTTTACAACTTTATACTCTACCGTCGTGGGAAGTCTACTACTTTACGCCTCATCATATTACAACGTGGGAAACATACTAATCGGCGCCATTTTTCAGTATAGGAATTGTCATCCACCGTTGGAATAAGTACACTACACCTTTTTACAACTTTATACTCTACCGTCGTGGGAAGTCTACTACTTTACGCCTCATCATATTACAACGTGGGAAACATACTAATCGGCGCCATTTTTCAGTATAGGAATTGTCATCCACCGTTGGAATAAGTACACTACACCTTTTTACAACTTTATACTCTACCTTCGTGGGAAGTCTACTACTTTACGCCTCATCATATTACAACGTGGGAAACATACTAATCGGCGCCATTTTTCAGTATAGGAATTGTCATCCACCGTTGGAATAAGTACACTACACCTTTTTACAACTTTATACTCTACCGTCGTGGGAAGTCTACTACTTTACGCCTCATCATATTACAACGTGGGAAACATACTAATCGGCGCCATTTTTCAGTATAGGAATTGTCATCCACCGTTGGAATAAGTACACTACACCTTTTTACAACTTTATACTCTACCTTCGTGGGAAGTCTACTACTTTACGCCTCATCATATTACAACGTGGGAAACATACTAATCGGCGCCATTTTTCAGTATAGGAATTGTCATCCACCGTTGGAATAAGTACACTACACCTTTTTACAACTTTATACTCTACCGTCGTGGGAAGTCTACTACTTTACGCCTCATCATATTACAACGTGGGAAACATACTAATCGGCGCCATTTTTCAGTATAGGAATTGTCATCCACCGTTGGAATAAGTACACTACACCTTTTTACAACTTTATACTCTACCTTCGTGGGAAGTCTACTACTTTACGCCTCATCATATTACAACGTGGGAAACATACTAATCGGCGCCATTTTTCAGTATAGGAATTGTCATCCACCGTTGGAATAAGTACACTACACCATTTTACAACTTTATACTCTACCGTCGTGGGAAGTCTACTACTTTACGCCTCATCATATTACAACGTGGGAAACATACTAATCGGCGCCATTTTTCAGTATAGGAATTGTCATCCACCGTTGGAATAAGTACACTACACCTTTTTACAACTTTATACTCTACCGTCGTGGGAAGTCTACTACTTTACGCCTCATCATATTACAACGTGGGAAACATACTAATCGGCGCCATTTTTCAGTATAGGAATTGTCATCCACCGTTGGAATAAGTACACTACACCTTTTTACAACTTTATACTCTACCTTCGTGGGAAGTCTACTACTTTACGCCTCATCATATTACAACGTGGGAAACATACTAATCGGCGCCATTTTTCAGTATAGGAATTGTCATCCACCGTTGGAATAAGTACACTACACCTTTTTACAACTTTATACTCTACCGTCGTGGGAAGTCTACTACTTTACGCCTCATCATATTACAACGTGGGAAACATACTAATCGGCGCCATTTTTCAGTATAGGAATTGTCATCCACCGTTGGAATAAGTACACTACACCTTTTTACAACTTTATACTCTACCTTCGTGGGAAGTCTACTACTTTACGCCTCATCATATTACAACGTGGGAAACATACTAATCGGCGCCAGTTTTCAGTATAGGAATTGTCATCCACCGTTGGAATAAGTACACTACACCTTTTTACAACTTTATACTCTACCGTCGTGGGAAGTCTACTACTTTACGCCTCATCATATTACAACGTGGGAAACATACTAATCGGCGCCATTTTTCAGTATAGGAATTGTCATCCACCGTTGGAATAAGTACACTACACCTTTTTACAACTTTATACTCTACCTTCGTGGGAAGTCTACTACTTTACGCCTCATCATATTACAACGTGGGAAACATACTAATCGGCGCCATTTTTCAGTATAGGAATTGTCATCCACCGTTGGAATAAGTACACTACACCATTTTACAACTTTATACTCTACCGTCGTGGGAAGTCTACTACTTTACGCCTCATCATATTACAACGTGGGAAACATACTAATCGGCGCCATTTTTCAGTATAGGAATTGTCATCCACCGTTGGAATAAGTACACTACACCTTTTTACAACTTTATACTCTACCGTCGTGGGAAGTCTACTACTTTACGCCTCATCATATTACAACGTGGGAAACATACTAATCGGCGCCATTTTTCAGTATAGGAATTGTCATCCACCGTTGGAATAAGTACACTACACCTTTTTACAACTTTATACTCTACCTTCGTGGGAAGTCTACTACTTTACGCCTCATCATATTACAACGTGGGAAACATACTAATCGGCGCCATTTTTCAGTATAGGAATTGTCATCCACCGTTGGAATAAGTACACTACACCTTTTCACAACTTTATACTCTACCTTCGTGGGAAGTCTACTACTTTACGCCTCATCATATTACAACGTGGGAAACATACTAATCGGCGCCATTTTTCAGTATAGGAATTGTCATCCACCGTTGGAATAAGTACACTACACCTTTTCACAACTTTATACTCTACCTTCGTGGGAAGTCTACTACTTTACGCCTCATCATATTACAACGTGGGAAACATACTAATCGGCGCCATTTTTCAGTATAGGAATTGCCATCCACCGTTGGAATAAGTACACTACACCTTTTTACAACTTTATACTACCTTCGTGGGAAGTCTACTACTTTACGCCTCATCATATTACAACGTGGGAAACATACTAATCGGCGCCATTTTTCAGTATAGGAATTGCCATCCACCGTTGGAATAAGTACGCTACACCTTTTTACAACTTTATACTCTACCTTCGTGGGAAGTCTACTACTTTACGCCTCATCATATTACAACGTGGGAAACATACTAATCGGCGCCATTTTTCAGTATAGGAATTGTCATCCACCGTTGGAATAAGTACACTACACCTTTTTACAACTTTATACTCTACCTTCGTGGGAAGTCTACTACTTTACGCCTCATCATATTACAACGTGGGAAACATACTAATCGGCGCCATTTTTCAGTATAGGAATTGTCATCCACCGTTGGAATAAGTACACTACACCTTTTTACAACTTTATACTCTACCTTCGTGGGAAGTCTACTACTTTACGCCTCATCATATTACAACGTGGGAAACATACTAATCGGCGCCATTTTTCAGTATAGGAATTGCCATCCACCGTTGGAATAAGTACACTACACCTTTTTACAACTTTATACTACCTTCGTGGGAAGTCTACTACTTTACGCCTCATCATATTACAACGTGGGAAACATACTAATCGGCGCCATTTTTCAGTATAGGAATTGTCATCCACCGTTGGAATAAGTACACTACACCTTTTTACAACTTTATACTACCTTCGTGGGAAGTCTACTACTTTACGCCTCATCATATTACAACGTGGGAAACATACTAATCGGCGCCATTTTTCAGTATAGGAATTGTCATCCACCGTTGGAATAAGTACACTACACCTTTTTACAACTTTATACTACCTTCGTGGGAAGTCTACTACTTTACGCCTCATCATATTACAACGTGGGAAACATACTAATCGGCGCCATTTTTCAGTATAGGAATTGTCATCCACCGTTGGAATAAGTACACTACACCTTTTTACAACTTTATACTCTACCTTCGTGGGAAGTCTACTACTTTACGCCTCATCATATTACAACGTGGGAAACATACTAATCGGCGCCATTTTTCAGTATAGGAATTGTCATCCACCGTTGGAATAAGTACACTACACCTTTTTACAACTTTATACTCTACCTTCGTGGGAAGTCTACTACTTTACGCCTCATCATATTACAACGTGGGAAACATACTAATCGGCGCCATTTTTCAGTATAGGAATTGTCATCCACCGTTGGAATAAGTACACTACACCTTTTTACAACTTTATACTACCTTCGTGGGAAGTCTACTACTTTACGCCTCATCATATTACAACGTGGGAAACATACTAATCGGCGCCATTTTTCAGTATAGGAATTGTCATCCACCGTTGGAATAAGTACACTACACCTTTTTACAACTTTATACTACCTTCGTGGGAAGTCTACTACTTTACGCCTCATCATATTACAACGTGGGAAACATACTAATCGGCGCCATTTTTCAGTATAGGAATTGTCATCCACCGTTGGAATAAGTACACTACACCTTTTTACAACTTTATACTACCTTCGTGGGAAGTCTACTACTTTACGCCTCATCATATTACAACGTGGGAAACATACTAATCGGCGCCATTTTTCAGTATAGGAATTGTCATCCACCGTTGGAATAAGTACACTACACCTTTTTACAACTTTATACTCTACCTTCGTGGGAAGTCTACTACTTTACGCCTCATCATATTACAACGTGGGAAACATACTAATCGGCGCCATTTTTCAGTATAGGAATTGCCATCCACCGTTGGAATAAGTACACTACACCTTTTTACAACTTTATACTACCTTCGTGGGAAGTCTACTACTTTACGCCTCATCATATTACAACGTGGGAAACATACTAATCGGCGCCATTTTTCAGTATAGGAATTGTCATCCACCGTTGGAATAAGTACACTACACCTTTTTACAACTTTATACTCTACCTTCGTGGGAAGTCTACTACTTTACGCCTCATCATATTACAACGTGGGAAACATACTAATCGGCGCCATTTTTCAGTATAGGAATTGTCATCCACCGTTGGAATAAGTACACTACACCTTTTTACAACTTTATACTACCTTCGTGGGAAGTCTACTACTTTACGCCTCATCACATTGCAACGTGGGAGACATACTACTCTGCGCCATTTTACAGTATAGGATTATCACCGTTGGAGGCTACACTACACCTTTTTACTACTTTATCTACGTGGGAGTCTACTACTTTGCGCCTTTGTAAGGGAAACAATTATATCATCAGCATCTGGACTCTGACATCTACAAGAACATCTATAAAATACAACAGTTTGCAGTTATTTTTTCATATAAGCAAAGGCGTATAATTGACTTTTTGTAAGGAATATATATCGCACATTTTATACAACATACGGAAGGGAAACAACTATATCAACATTCATCGTGGAAAACTACATGACGCCTTTTTATAACATTCTACGTGGGCCTACTTTGCGCCTTTCTACAGCGAATCTCCCAATGGAACATTGGTGAATAGACTTCGATGTCGAATCTGACGATTTTGTCTTCTGGTTGAAGATCAATGGAGTTCATCATTTCCTCAAAATGTGAAGAGTTCTTTGCAGGATTTGGGTGTCCTAAAGAGGTCGTAAAATCGGTGGGTATTTGCCAAGCTGATGTACTGGAGAGTTCTGTGAACTAATGGTTGGCCGTAACAGCAAGATTTGTTTATGGATTTTTGGTAGCCCACAGAGATACGGTGGTTTTACTGTAATGTGGTGTTATAAGTGGTTCTTGTTCTGCATGGAATTTGTTCTTCGTATTTCTTCAGTGTCTGGTAAACTTTTCTTTCAATTTTTGTAGTAGGATTGACTGTAAGATGTTTGCAATTTCCAGTTTTCAGTATTTCTCTAATTTTTTGTTCGTAGATTGTCGTATCAATAATGACATTCGCGTTGCCTTTGACAGCGGGTAAGATTTTGATGGTTCTGTTTTTTTTTTTGGTGTAAACTGAGTGCTCTTTCCTTTTTTCTTGTTGTGTTCTTCGTTTGTTTGTTCTTCTGCGGGACTCCGTATTTTCCATCGGAATTCTTTTGCGTCGGCTTTTGGTAGTTTCGCACAATCGGCAGCATAAATTATATCCAAAATAGGTATCTCTTTCGGGATTAGAGCGTAATTTAAACCCTTTCCTAAAAGTTCTTCTGGTAGTGATAGTGGTCGGTTGGGCAGGTTGATGATGGACTTCTTTGCACTTCTGCCGAGATCTCCGGTCCATTTGTATTTTCAAAGTTCCTTGTGTCTTCTGAATGTTGTTAAGAAGTGTACCACAGATTTTGTCTATTTTTTTGAATACGCAAGGTTGTCCTTCTTCCGTCGGTGGTAATCGATTTGTGATTTGATGAGTGTTCGGCTGGCGTTATTCAGTATTTTTCTAGCTATAGCCTCCATTCTAGGGGCCCCTGGAGGCTAGAGCTAGATGAATACTGGGCAACGTAAGCCGAGCACTTATCAGATAACAGATCAATTACCATCGATGGAAGAAGACAAGCTTGCTGCATGAAGACAAGATGCAATATTCTAAAAATAGACACTGTGATATATTTCTTAACAACATCCAGAAGACAACAAGAAACTTCGATATACAAACGGACTGAAGATCTAGAGGACAGAAGTGCAAAGAATTCCATTATCTATCTGCCCAATCGACCACTATCAGCACCACAAGAACTTTTAAATATGGGTTTAAATTTCTCTCTAACCACGAAAGAGATACCTATTTTGGACATAGTTTGTGCTGCCGACTGTGCGAAACTATCAAAAGCCGGCGGAGAAGAATTCCGAAGAAAATACGGGCAGTCCTGCAGAAGAATAATAAACAAACGAAGAACACAACCAGGGATGAGGCCAGAGCGCTCAGTTTACACCAAAAGGACAAAACCATTTAAATCCTACCTGCAGACAAAGACAACGTGACTGTCATGGTTATGACTAACTACGAACAAAAAATAAGAGAAATATTGGAAGGTGGAAACAACAAACATCTTGAAGTCAATCCTACTAGGAAAATTTGAACGAAAGGTTTACCAGACACTGAAGAAATACGAGGAACACATTCCATCTAGAACAAGAACGACTCTTAACATCCACATTACAGTAAGCCACCACATCTTTCTGGACTGCCAAAAATCCAAAAACAAAGCATACTGTTACGGCCAATCATCAGTTCACGGAACTCTCCACTACATCAGCTCGCCAAATACCTATAACGAATTTTCCGATCTCTTAAAGGCATCACAGAGTCCTGAAAAGAACTCTTCACACTTTGTGGAAACGATGAGCTCTATTGATTTCAATTAGAAGAACAATCTGGTTAGCTTCGTCAGAAGAGGTACTTAATATGGAAATAAGGAACATAAGGAGGGATCTACGGCAGAATGGATTTGACGATACCATCACGGACCGTCTGAAAGGGGCCCAGAACAAGGAAAGAATCAATAACAAAGAATCCATTCTAGTAATTCCATATATTACAGAAACTTCAGAGAAGATAAGCCGGATATTAAGAAGATACAACATTAAGATGATTTTCAAAACAATCGAAACTGGGAGAAATAGAATAATTTAGGTATTGCACCATCATATGTGAACAACACTTCATCATTTTAAATAGGACAATGCTTGGAATATTGATAAGAAAGAAAAGGAATGAAAACAATTTATCAACATTATCATCTTCTAAATACAACAGGGTTGCATTTCTTTTTTCATATTATAAACAAGAAATATATATTTTGCATTTTGTACAATTTTAAAAGGAATGGAAGCTTTAACTTGAAAGAAATTGAAACAACAATATATCATCAGCATCTGGACTGGACATTTGATGGATCATCTTTTTAATAACAAAACAGGCAGGTTGTTTGTTCATTTTATAAGCAAAAGCTTAAAATAAAACTTTGTCAGCAATTTTTTATTAACGTACAACTGAAAAGAAATGGAAGCAACAATATATCATCAGCATCTGGACTGGAACATTTATAGGATCATATTTCAAATAATTCAACCGGCAGATTGCTTTTCTTTTCTCATATTATAACCAGAAGCTTATAGAAACAGGAATACAATTGCTTTCTCGAAAGAAATTAAAATAACAATTTATCATCTGCATATGGACCGGACATCAGGATTCATTCTACATAATAACTTGATGGAATAAATATAGAGGCAAGTAAGTTTGACATCAGCGCCTAGCCATGGGGTTCAATCCCCAATAATAAGTGTAGGTGCGACCCATTAGCTGATTAGTGTTAGGTAGGAAATTTAGGTTAGATCGCGTAAATCGTTAGACACCTCGTGTCAATTGATGACGCGGGGTGGCCCTGTCTTTGACTGTCTTTGGGTCGCGGGCAGGCTTAGACAGGGTTCCCTGCCCATGTGGAGAGACCTTGACGTGGTGGCAGGGCTTAACCATATTACAAAATGGGAACCAACGTCTCCACACCAAGCTATTTTATCTGTGACCGACTAGAAAATATCACTAGCACTTTACCGGAGTAGTCCAAAAAATTCTACTAAGTACTCAGTTCATTATTCCATTTTTGAGAATATTGTCGGTAGCAGATAAGATAGCTTAAGCCGAGTCCACATTGAAACTATTATTTTTTGTTCAATATTGTTCAGTATCATATTTGGGAACAATTGTCCCCACAGTTTTGAGAAAAGGAAGAGAAGTTTTCATTTTGTTATATTTGCAAATCGAAGACGGCAGTCACTATCAAATTTTTAATAATTAATCAATTTAATTGGATCCAAAACTTCCTCACCAGAGAAAAGTATTTCTGTTATTGTAAATACTTACATTTTATGCTTAAAAAATCTACATCTACAATTTTGAATATAGTAATAACATTTATTTCCTTAAAATTTACCGTAGCGAACATTGTTATTAGGTCGCAAAATGTTAGTACGAACGTACCAATTTTACTTTTGCTAACAAATGTTAGCGACCATGTTAGCAAGCATTGTTAGCTAACAATGTTTGTTTCAATGTGGATCCGGCTTTATCGCAAAGTCAGAAAAATTATGTATTTATTTCTTGATATCAATTCAAATTTAAAATACCTGGCTAAAAACAATTTTTATCTATTTTAGATAAATATTAATTCATAAATCATTTATTTTCTAAATATTTTCATGCAAATGCATGCTATTTGAAATACGGACAGTTCACAATTTTGACGTGTTTTTAAGATGAGAAATATTCGTTTTCCGGGAATGGACTGTCATATTTTGTCAGAGCTCAACGTTTCGCCCGCAGTCGTATGGGGCATCTTCAGGAACAAGGGGGATAGTTTTGTCTTAAACAAGGTTACCCGACGTGTCAACTCGGCCTCTAGCGTGGTTGAAACGTCAGGTAACCTTGTTTAAGACAGTTCTGTCCCCCTTGCTCCTGAAGATGCCCCATACGACTGCGGGCGAAACGTTGAGCTCTGACTCAAAATATGACACAGTCCATTTCCGGAAAACGATTATTTCTCATGACTCAGTCTGTGGAAGGCTACGCAATTATTTCATGTTTTTAAGATATTCTGGAATATTTACTATTTCCGGGCATTGTTCTTGTCTTAATTTTTATTTTTAATATATATTTGATATTTATTGAGTCATCATAACTAGTATTTCATTTAATATTTTTTAATGTTCGAAACAAAAATTACATAATTTAATTCAATTAAGAAACGAAGTAACGTAACACCTTCCGCATTCAGTGTACGTATTTCAGCAAGTGAACAATAATAAAAATGAACTGTTACTAAAATAGTAAATAATTAAATCAAAGCAAAGAACATTTTCCCAGTTTTGTTAAATTTCAACAACCTTCTCATTTACGGGTTAATATACTTTAATGTATAAATTTTAAATTTCCTATTCGAAAAAGAAATCCCCAAGAGAGAAGATCAACAGGGAGAACAGAAGATAACCGAGCAACATTTTCCGTTACAAGTTCTGCACAATTCACAAGAAATCAAATTTGAGTTGGCGATATTTCAAAACTTGTTTCACAATTTCGCACAGATGCTGTTCCAACTACAAAGGCAATATAACGGCGTGAACATCATATGAAAAATGTAAGTTAAACATAAGTTTTGTTATTTATTCTTAAGTGTTAACAACTTTTACTTTATTTGTGATGCTTTTTAAAAATGTACAAACAATAACTATGTAATGCACAAGCAAAATTAAAGCATTACTGAAGTAAAACATTTCTCTTTTTATTTCAGATTGCATGCATGACGGCTTCGAATGGAAATGATAGCAGAAAAGGCCAGAGCACCTTTAGGAGAAACTAGAGACAACGGAGTTGCTGCACTGGGCCCCTCAAGTTTCTTGGAGAATTTCGATGCAGCGTTCGAGCTTTGGATTTCAACACTGCAGATCTTCTAAGGCAGCTTTTCTAAAGGATTGCTGAGCTCCAGACAAATCTTCTACGGCGAAGACGACCATCGATGAATGAACTGGTAAGAAACTTTAATTTTTTTTATAAAATATTTTGTTCTCATTTTCAATCATGAGAACTTATAGTCAAAGGAATGTGACTATAAGTATGTCTAAATATTATCTTGTATTTAAATTCGATTTCGAGTACTACATTGAAAGAAATATAACCTTCATGGATGTCTGTATAATATTGAAACAATTTAAAATTGAAATATCGATTACGGGAAAAATAATTTTAAAATTCCAAGAGCCATACTTTAAAAGATACCAATTTTTATTTTGATTAGGAATCTTACAAGTATTTTTAACTTTGGCGGAGTATAACTAATTAACGGTAAAAGATACATTGATACCTGTTACACCATTCGATTCTATGGACTTTTCTACATATATGTACTAATTTTCAATGTTCATATACAGCTGACACAATATTACGAAGCAAATAATGTAAAAATGGCAGCTTGGAAATCTGAGTACACCGTCAAAAACTTGACCACTCTGTATTTTTCTAAAAAGTATTTTATTCCCTTAATTCTGACCCGCTGATTACGGGAAAAATAATTTAAAAATTCCAAGGGCCGTACTTTACAAGATACCAATTTTTAATTTGATTAGGAATCTTACAAGTTTTTTTTAACTTTGGCGGAGTATAACTAATTTACGGTAAAAGATACATTGATGCTCGTTACGCCATTTGATTCTATAGGCTTTTCTACATATATGTACTAATTTTCAATGTTCATGTGTGGCTGATACAATATTACGAAGCAAATAATCGTAAATATCGTAATATGTTTCCCGAAAACCAGTTAAGAGCTTCAAGTAAAGTATCACTTCCGGTGTATCAAATTTAGCGTAATTCTAATATGTCGTTCTCATTAATCTAAAAGTCTTAAATACCAAATTTGAAAAGTTTTGGAATATATCTTAATATATTTTTCACGAAAATCTGTTCAGAGCTTCAAGTAAAGTATCACTTCCGGTTTATCAATTTTTCCGTAATTTTAATATGTTGTTCTCATTAATCTAAAAGTCTTAAATACCAAATTTGAAAAGTTTTGGAATATATTTTTCACGAAAATCTGTTCAGAGCTTCAAGTAAAGTATCACTTCCGGTTTATCAATTTTTCCGTAATTTTAATATGTTGTTCTCATTAATCTAAAAGTCTTAAATACCAAATTTGAAAAGTTTTGGAATATATTTTTCACGAAAATCTGTTCAGAGCTTCAAGTAAAGTATCACTTCCGGTTTATCAATTTTTCCGTAATTTTAATATGTTGTTCTCATTAATCTAAAAGTCTTAAATACCAAATTTGAAAAGTTTTGGAATATATTTTTCACGAAAATCTGTTCAGAGCTTCAAGTAAAGTATCACTTCCGGTTTATCAATTTTTTCGTAATTTTAATATGTTGTTCTCATTAATCGAAAAGTCTTAAATACCAAATTTGAAAAGTTTTGGATTATATCTTAATATATTTTTCACGAACATCTGTTCAGAGCTTCAAGTAAAGTATCACTTCCGGTTTATCAATTTTAGCAAAATTCTAATATGCCGTTCTCATTAATCTAAAAGTCTTAAATACCACATTTGAAAAGTTTTGGAATATATCTTAGTATATTTTTGATGAAAATCTGTTCAGAGCTTCAAGTAAAGTATCACTTCCGGTTTATCAATTTTAGGAAAATTCTAATATGTCGTTCTCATTAACCTAAAAGTCTTAAATACCAAATTTGAAAAGTTTTGGAATATATTTTTCACGAAAATCTGTTCAGAGCTTCAAGTAAAGTATCACTTCCGGTTTATCAATTTTTCCGTAATTTTAATATGTTGTTCTCATTAATCTAAAAGCCTTAAATACCAAACTTGAAAAGTTTTGGAATATATCTTAATATATTTTTTACGAAAATCTGTTCAGAGCGTCAAGTAAAGTATCACTTCCGGTTTATCAATTTTAGCGTAATTCTAATATGTCGTTCTCATTAATCGAAAAGTCTTAAATACCAAATTTGAAAAGTTTTGGAATATATCTTAATATATTTTTCACGAACATCTGTTCAGAGCTTCAAGTAAAGTATCACTTCCGGTTTATCAATTTTAGCAAAATTCTAATATGCCGTTCTCATTAATCTAAAAGTCTTAAATACCAAATTTGAAAAGTTTTGGAATATATCTTAGTATATTTTTGACAAAAATCTGTTCAGAGCTTCAAGTAAAGTATCACTTCCGGTTTATCAATTTTTCCGTAATTTTAATATGTTGTTCTCATTAATCGAAAAGTCTTAAATACCAAATTTGAAAAGTTTTGGAATATATCTTAATATATTTTTTACGAAAATCTGTTCAGAGCGTCAAGTAAAGTATCACTTCCGGTTTATCAATTTTAGCGTAATTCTAATATGTCGTTCTCATTAATCGAAAAGTCTTAAATACCAAATTTGAAAAGTTTTGGAATATAATTTTCACGAAAATCTGTTCAGAGCTTCAAGTAAAGTATCACTTCCGGTTTATCAATTTTTCCGAAATTTTAATAAGTTGTTCTCATTAATCTAAAAGTCTTAAATACCAAATTTGAAAAGTTTTGGAATATATCTTAATATATTTTTCACGAAAATCTGTTCAGAGCTTCAAGTAAAGTAACACTTCCGGTTTATCAATTGTAGCCAAAATCTAATATGTTATGCCCCTTGATATAAAATTCTTATATACTAAAATTGAAAAATTACGGTTGTCAGATATGTAGGCATGTAGTAAAACCGTTATGGGCTATGTTCCTTCAAAAATACACTATCTCCCTAACTTCCAGTATAAATACATCGTATTGTCTATAACTGAGATATGCATGGACTTAACACCATATTTCCCAACAAATATTACAGTAAGAAGAAGAGTTCATTAGAATGAAATAGTTATATATTCCTCTCTTTGTCTTAAAATAATAAATTTTGAAAGTGAGTGTCCACTCCTATTTGTATTACTCTATGATCACCGAGATATGTTACGGACCTAACACTATCTTTCACAAAAATAATCCAGTAAGAAGAATAGTTTATTAGAATGAAATAGTTACATATTCCTCTCTTTGTCTAAAAATCAATATTTAAATGTGAGTGTTCACTCTTATCTTTATTATTCTATGTCGTGATGTCTCTGTCTTGCAGTATACCTTTCTCCGTCACACAAAAATCAATATGCACCCGTCGTTTAGTATTTGACATGAGGAACACTATGAGAATGGAAGAATGGCTCGTAAATTATACATGTTGGAAGGGAATACTTTTAAATTAAATAAAACAACCAAAGTCTGGCTAAGGTAACTTCATATTTTTAACTCCGGTCAACTAAATTAATGTGTAAAGATGACATATTTTTAACCAACAATACCTCTCGCTAATTACAAATGGCGATAGATCAATAGTACCTCACGTCAATTGAAAATGGTAATAGAGCACAGTACCTCTCGCAAGCTAATGTAAGTGATGTTTTATGACGAAACAATGGCTGCCGTAAATTATACATGTTGGAAGAGAATACTTTTAAATAAAATAAAACAACCAAAGTCTGGCTAAGGTAACTTCATATTTTTTAACTCCGGTCAACTAAATTAATGTGTAAAGATGACATATTTTTAACCAACAATACCTCTCGCTAATTACAAATGGCGATAGATCAATAGTACCTCACGTCAATTGAAAATGGGAATAGAGCACAGTACCTCTCGCAAGCTAATGTAAGTGATGTTTTATGACGAAACAATGGCTGCCGTAAATTATACATGTTGGAAGAGAATACTTTTAAATAAAATAAAACAACCAAAGTCTGGCTAAGGTAACTTCATATTTTTTAACTCCGGTCAACTAAATTAATGTGTAAAGATGACATATTTTTAACCAACAATACCTCTCGCTAATTACAAATGGCGATAGATCAATAGTACCTCACGTCAATTGAAAATGGGAATAGAGCACAGTACCTCTCGCAAGCTAATGTAAGTGATGTTTTATGACGAAACAATGGCTGCCGTAAATTATACATGTGGAAGAGAATACTTTTAAATTAAATAAAACAACCAAAGTCTGGCTAAGGTAACTTCATATTTTTTAACTCCGGTCAACTAAATTAATGTGTAAAGATGACATATTTTTAACCAACAACACCTCCCGCTAATTACAAATGGCGATAGATCAACAGTACCTCCCGTCAATTGAAAATGGGAATAGAGCACAGTACCTCTCGCAAGCTAATGTAAGTGATGTTTTATGACGAAACAATGGCTGCCGTAAATTATACATGTTGGAAGAGAATACTTTTAAATAAAATAAAACAACCAAAGTCTGGCTAAGGTAATTTCATATTTTTTAACTCCGGTCAACTAAATTAATGTGTAAAGATCACATATTTTTAACCAACAATACCTCTCGCTAATTACAAATGGCGATAGATCAATAGTACCTCACGTCAATTGAAAATGGGAATAGAGCACAGTACCTCTCGCCAGCTAATGTAAGTGATGTTTTATGACGAAACAATGGCTGCCGTAAATTATACATGTTGGAAGAGAATACTTTTAAATAAAATAAAACAACCAAAGTCTGGCTAAGGTAACTTCATATTTTTTAACTCCGGTCAACTAAATTAATGTGTAAAGATGACATATTTTTAACCAACAATACCTCTTGCTAATTACAAATGGCGATAGATCAACAGTACCTCCCGTCAATTGAAAATGGGAATAGAGCACAGTACCTCTCGCAAGCTAATGTAAGTGATGTTTTATGACGAAACAATGGCTCCCGTAAATTATACATGTTGGAAGCGGAATACTTTTAAATAAAATAAAACAACCAAAGTCTGGCTAAGGTAACTTCATATTTTTTACCTCCGGTCAACTAAATTAATGTGTAAAGATGACATATTTTTAACCAACAATACCTCCCGCTAATTACACATGGCGATAGATCAACAGTACCTCCCGTCAATTGAAAATGGGAATAGAGCACAGTACCTCTCGCCAGCTAATGTAAGTGATGTTTTATGACGAAACAATGGCTGCCGTAAATTATACATGTTGGAAGAGAATACTTTTAAATAAAATAAAACAACCAAAGTCTGGCTAAGGTAACTTCATATTTTTTAACTCCGGTCAACTAAATTAATGTGTAAAGATGACATATTTTTAACCAACAATACCTCCCGCTAATTACAAATGGCGATAGATCAACAGTACCTCCCGTCAATTGAAAATGGGAATAGAGCACAGTACCTCTCGCAAGCTAATGTAAGTGATGTTTTATGACGAAACAATGGCTCCCGTAAATTATACATGTTGGAAGCGGAATACTTGTAAATAAAATAAAACAACCAAAGTCTGGCTAAGGTAACTTCATATTTTTTACCTCCGGTCAACTAAATTAATGTGTAAAGATGACATATTTTTAACCAACACTACCTCCCGCTAATTACACATGGCGATAGATCAACAGTACCTCCCGTCAATTGAAAATGGGTATAGAGCACAGTACCTCTCGCCAGCTAATGTAAGTGATGTTTTATGACGAAACAATGGCTCCCGGAAATTATACATGTTAGAAGGGAATACTTTTAAATAAAATAAAACAACCAAAGTCTGGCTAAGGTGACTTCATTTTTTATCTCCCGTCAACTAAATCAATGTGTAAAGGGGACATATTTTTAACCAACAAACCTCCCGCTAATTGCAAATGGAGATAGATCAACAACACCTCCCGTCAATTGAAAATGAGAATAGAGTACCAGTACCTCTCGCCAACTAATCAAAGTATAAAGGTGGCATTTTTTTAACAGCAATACCTGCTGGTTATTACAAATGGAGATAGATCAACAGTACCTCCCGTCAATTAAATGGGAATAGAGCACCAGTACATCCCGCAAGCTAATCTAAGTGATGTTTTATGACGAAACAATGGCTCCCGGAAATTATAGGTTTGTTCCAACATGTATGTTGGAAGGGAATACTTATAAATAAAATAAAACAACCCATCAAACTCTGGCTAAGATGACACTTCATATTTTTTACAATACCTCCCGCCAACTAATCAATGTGTAAAGGTGGCATACTTTTTAATCAACAATACCTCCTGCTAATTCCAAATCGAGCTAGAGCAACAGTATTTCCCGTCAATTGAAAATAATACCACAACGTACCTCTCGCCAACTACATTCACAATCATATTTGACCTTAGTACAATTTCATGTTGGCTTAAAATTGTAAGCTAAGCAGAGGCATTTCAAGCTAGCAATTTACAGTAGTACATGCTATTCGCTGAGACGAGAGAATGTGAGATGTATATATATATATATATATATATATATATATTATCCAATTTTTGAAATAGTTTAAAGAATACCTCAAACTAATAATTATTATTATTTAATAGGTGGACCTCTTTGGTTGGTCTGAGACGTCAAGAAACATGGAGAACTTGGATGCAGCGTTCGAACTTTGGATTTCAACACTGCAGATCTTCTAAGGCAGCTTTTCTTAAGTATTGCTGAGCTTCAGATAAATCTTCTACGGCGTAGACGACCATCGATGAATGAACTGGTAAGAAACTTTAATTTTTTTTTGTAAAATATTTTGTTCTCATGTTCATTCATGAGAACTTATAGTCAAAGGAATATGACTATAAGTATGTCTAAATATTATCTTGTATTCAAATTCGAATTTGAATACTACGTTGAAAGAAATATAACTGTCATGGATGTCTGTGATATTGAAACAATTTAAAATTGAAATATCGACTATTTATCAATAAAATCAATAACTGGGGACATATGATTAGCTTATTATGTTTCAGGAATCGGACATCAAGAAGACTAGATTAATATAGTAGATTTTAAGTTAGTTTTAAGTTCTTTTAAATGTATTTTCAGGTCTTAATTAAACTTTGGCTCACCGCGCCGTTGAGCAAACACGCGTTTTCTTTAAAAATGAAAATAAATTGATTAATTTGAAGTGCATTCCTTGGCGATTCATCATAAAATCGTGCGTCTACGTTTGCCACCGTGGTATGCGTACTGCGCGGGATGCCCAGACGGCTCCTAGGGAGAGTGTATGTGAAAAGAAAAATATATGTATCGGGGCATGAATGATGCGAATGGGTGAGAGAATCAGTGAGAGGGTCAGGAAGGTGGGAGAGATTCGAAACTTGATGTGGGTTCGGGTTTCCTTATTTAACATCACGGTTAGTGGGATGGGTAGGTAGGGTTCGTGCGCGATTTTCCATAATTGAGTGGACTGATATGGTTAGCCGATGTCATGTGAAACCAGTTGTTTATTCTGGGGGATCGCTTCGCACTTGTGCGAATGTTTCTAGGGACAGTTTAATTCTTTTGTAAATTTGCTTGCTGACCATCGTATTGGTCTACGCTCTAGATTGCTAGACTCGAATGAGAAAAGATTAAACAAACCTGAATGCTATCACAGGAAACTCTCTTATGGCGTCTATGTGCTCTCCTCATCCGGAGGCAACGTATGTAATCATCATTTAATGTTAATGGCAACGAATAATTAAAGACAAAGTAAAGTTTTTGTTTGATTTAACTTTGTTTGAGCACACGGGTTGATCGCGTTCGGGATAGGTATCGCGTTAAGACCGGGCGATGTCTTCGGGAGTAGCTGTCTCAGGCATCCAAGCCGAGTAGATTATATGTAACTGTCTATCTTGTCCTTAGGGAGCTCGCGTTGGCAGGCCGTACATGCAGTGCATCGTGTGGGGTCGGCTTAACCCCCTCGTAAACCACATGTGAGAACCACTCCGGCGTTCTCACTTTTTGTCTTAGCTCGTATATCTCTCTCTCAAAGTTCGCGTTTAGCTTAGCATAGTCTAGATATAAGATAGCTTGCGTAGATTTAAGATAGCTTAGATATAAGATAGGCAAGGGTTGTTTTTGCTTTTTGAGAGAGAGAGAAAAATTAACGTAACTTCACACTTTTAGATTTGCTATTTTTTGAACGAGATATTAATGTAAGATAGGCTTAGATTTGCTATTCTTTGAACGAGATATTAACGTAAGATAGGCTATTTTGCGCACTTCACCAACTTAAATTGGGGGGTTCTACAATAGTTTAAGTTAGATTATAAAATATTATTGTACACGAAATTGTATTTATTTAATAAATCGTATATATGGGGAGCGTGGGTTTGGCATTTGAGGGCGGTTGCTCCCTATATATACAATTTATTAAATAAATAGTTTAGTTAAGTTGGAAGAATTCCCTACCTGCCCTGTCACTGTCGTCGAGATTGCAGTGCCGATTGGTGACGCAGACCATGACTTCCTCTTCATAAAAACCTGTTTAAAATGTATGTACACAATAAAACAATCTTTTAATTTATGTTCTGTTTAATTTAAACCAGTCACATTAGTCGTAATGTAGGTATTTTTTAGTAACAATTGTGTTTATTATTAAGCATTTAAACGCGGTCAGGATGTTACATTTTAAGTATTTATTGTAAACGAAGCTTTGTATTAATAAATATTATATATTTTGGTAAGTGGGCGGTTGGGTGGTAACACCAAAAAAATATATAATACAATTAATGTAAAGGTTCGTAAACGGTCTTAAACTGAATAAGAAGTCTTGTTCCTTTGACAATGGGGACAAGAAATCTTATTTAGGGACCCCAAAATTTAATTTGTTAAATAGTCTGTAAGTATTGTAAACGAAACTCTACTTAATACATTATATATCTGGTAGTAAAATATATAAGTAGAGCTTCGGATTGGTTATAAAACTAAAATGTTTGTTACCAAATGAAATAATTATGGTTATATTATTTGTTATTAATTAAAACCACAATAATGGTAATTTTATTTGGTAACAAACGTTTTAGTTTTATAACTAAACCATGTTTGACACTGTCATAAATTGTTATTAGATTTGTTAACAAATTTAGTAACATTTATAAACAGAATGAACACAACAGACACACAAATGAAACGTAAAAGACATTTATGTTTAAAAATTCTGTTAATAATTATTTCTTACTAAGTTTGTTACCAAATTTTGTAACAATTTTTTAACGTGCCAAACAGGATTTAGTTGTAAAATGTTAGTTACCAAGTAAAATTATCATTATTGTACTTGTATTTTTCAATTAGTCATTTTGCATCTTTATTTTTTAATAAAATAATGATACATTTATTTGGTAACAAACAGTATGAAATAATTTAAATACAAACGTACGTTTCATTTGTGTTGCGTATATATTGTAATAAAATGTTAATGTATATATTTTAAATATATTTGTAATTATATATTACTAATAAACTGTAAAATTGATTTAAAAATAACTTATTTTTTGATAGTCTTTCTTTTTACAGCACATCCCTCAGACACACGTAAGTATAGAGTTTTGATTTTTAAATGCACCCCTCAAACACGTATATATAGTTTCTAAGAGCCGTGATCGTATTACGTATATAGTTCTTAAAACAGTCGCCAGGGGGCAGCACCTGTCGGAAACAGCGTATACCTACTGGGAATTTAAACCCAGTAAATCGTGCATGGATGCTTCAAAGATATACCTATTGGGAATTTTAATCGAGTAAAAAAGAATCATCCATGAACCAAATTTTTGAAAAAATGGTGCATGACTACTTTTTTCTGCGTTTAATATCATCAATACACCAAATTTTGTAAAAAAAATCGTGCTGGGGTCCAGCAGCTGTCGATAAACGTTGCTATTCAAGTAAAAACGGTGCCCGTCATATGTCTTTGCGCCTAAAATATAGGCAACCAGAATTTCATAAGGTAGTATCTATACTCGATTTTTTTACAAAATTTGGGCCATAGATGCTACCTCTGGGTAGCATCTATGTACGAATTTTTACAAAATTTGGTACATAGATGCTACCCAGAGGTAGCATCTATGGCCCAAATTTTGTAAAAAAATCGAGTATAGATACTACCTTATGAAATTCTGGTTGCCTATATTTTAGGCGCAAAGACATATGACGGGCACCGTTTTTACTTGAATAGCAACGTTTATCGACAGCTGCTGCACCCTTGTGGCCGTTTTAAAAACTACATACGTGTAAGGAGTAAGGAATAGACAAATTATATTTTAATAAATATTTATTCTATATAATATTGTACATTTAGGGTAATTGCATGAAATACAACAATGTAAAATACAAATAAACAATTAATACATGTAAAATTAATACGAACTTTTATTTAAACATCCCTATTTCTAATTTTTCAGGACAAGGGTAAGTATACATATTTATAAAATGCAAAGAATAATAAAAATAAATGCAATTTAAGGTATGAACATAATAAAGACAACAATGTATTACAAATAAACAATAAATATTAGATAAACTAATACAATTTATTAACTAACAACCCTTTATTTCAGGGGAAAATACTACAACAAAAAGAGGGAAGTATGTATTTATTTAACATTTACAACATATTACTAAAATTCTGGGGAAACTGGTAGAGGGTGTTTACATGAAAAAATTTCAGTTATATTTAATTATTTCCTGTACTATAAGAGATAAAAATTTAATACTGTATATCTGTGTTAGTTAACCAACAAGGCATTCATAAAAAAATTACCAAAATTCTGGGGTAACCGGTAAGGGGTGTTTACATGAAAAAATTTCAGTTATATTTAATTATTTCCTGTACTATAAGAGATAAAAATTTAATACTGTATATCTGTGTCAGTTAACTAACAAGGCATACATAAAAAAATTACCAAAATTCTGGGGTAACCGGTAAGGGGTGTTTACATGAAAAAATTTCAGTTATATTTAATTATTTCCTGTACTATAAGAGATAAAAATTTAATACTGTATATCTGTGTTAGTTAACCAACAAGGCATTCATAAAAAAATTACCAAAATTCTGGGGTAACCGGTAAGGGGTGTTTACATGAAAAAATTTCAGTTATATTTAATTATTTCCTGTACTATAAGAGATAAAAATTTAATACTGTATATCTGTGTCAGTTAACTAACAAGGCATACATAAAAAAATTACCAAAATTCTGGGGTAACCGGTAAGGGGTGTTTACATGA
This sequence comes from Harpalus rubripes, assembly GCA_963082715.1. Taxonomy (NCBI): domain Eukaryota; kingdom Metazoa; phylum Arthropoda; class Insecta; order Coleoptera; family Carabidae; genus Harpalus; species Harpalus rubripes. The sequence goes on along the minus strand of OY720461.1, from coordinate 42,737,240 downwards.
AAAAATTTCAGTTATATTTAATTATTTCCTGTACTATAAGAGATAAAAATTTAATACTGTATATCTGTGTTAGTTAACCAACAAGGCATTCATAAAAAAATTACCAAAATTCTGGGGTAACCGGTAAGGGGTGTTTACATGAAAAAATTTCAGTTATATTTAATTATTTCCTGTACTATAAGAGATAAAAATTTAATACTGTATATCTGTGTCAGTTAACTAACAAGGCATACATAAAAAAATTACCAAAATTCTGGGGTAACCGGTAAGGGGTGTTTACATGAAAAAATTTCAGTTATATTTAATTATTTCCTGTACTATAAGAGATAAAAATTTAATACTGTATATCTGTGTTAGTTAACCAACAAGGCATTCATAAAAAAATTACCAAAATTCTGGGGTAACCGGTAAGGGGTGTTTACATGAAAAAATTTCAGTTATATTTAATTATTTCCTGTACTATAAGAGATAAAAATTTAATACTGTATATCTGTGTCAGTTAACTAACAAGGCATACATAAAAAAATTACCAAAATTCTGGGGTAACCGGTAAGGGGTGTTTACATGAAAAAATTTCAGTTATATTTAATTATTTCCTGTACTATAAGAGATAAAAATTTAATACTGTATATCTGTGTTAGTTAACCAACAAGGCATTCATAAAAAAATTACCAAAATTCTGGGGTAACCGGTAAGGGGTGTTTACAAGAAAAAATTTCAGTTATATTTAATTATTTCCTGTACTATAAGAGATAAAAATTTAATACTGTATATCTGTGTTAGTTAACCAACAAGGCATTCATAAAAAAATTACCAAAATTCTGGGGTAACCGGTAAGGGGTGTTTACATGAAAAAATTTCAGTTATATTTAATTATTTCCTGTACTATAAGAGATAAAAATTTAATACTGTATATCTGTGTTAGTTAACCAACAAGGCATTCATAAAAAAATTACCAAAATTCTGGGGTAACCGGTAAGGGGTGTTTACATGAAAAAATTTCAGTTATATTTAATTATTTCCTGTACTATAAGAGATAAAAATTTAATACTGTATATCTGTGTTAGTTAACCAACAAGGCATTCATAAAAAAATTACCAAAATTCTGGGGTAACCGGTAAGGGGTGTTTACATGAAAAAATTTCAGTTATATTTAATTATTTCCTGTACTATAAGAGATAAAAATTTAATACTGTATATCTGTGTCAGTTAACTAACAAGGCATTCATAAAAAAATTACCAAAATTCTGGGGTAACCGGTAAGGGGTGTTTACATGAAAAAATTTCAGTTATATTTAATTATTTCCTGTACTATAAGAGATAAAAATTTAATACTGTATATCTGTGTTAGTTAACCAACAAGGCATTCATAAAAAAATTACCAAAATTCTGGGGTAACCGGTAAGGGGTGTTTACATGAAAAAATTTCAATTATATTTAATTATTTCCTGTACTATAAAAGATAAAAATTTAATACTTTATATCTGTGTTAGTTAACCAACAAGGCATTCATAAAAAAATTACCAAAATTCTGGGGTAACCGGTAAGGGGTGTTTACATGAAAAAATTTCAGTTATATTTAATTATTTCCTGTACCATAAGAGATAAAAATTTAATACTGTATATCTGTGTTAGTTAACCAACAAGGCATTCATAAAAAAATTACCAAAATTCTGGGGTAACCGGTAAGGGGTGTTTACAAGAAAAAAATTCAGTTATATTTAATTATTTCCTGTACTATAAGAGATAAAAAATTAATACTGTATATCTGTGTTAGTTAACCAACAAGGCATTCATAAAAAAATTACCAAAATTCTGGGGTAACCGGTAAGGGGTGTTTACATGAAAAAATTTCAGTTATATTTAATTATTTCCTGTACTATAAGAGATAAAAATTTAATACTGTATATCTGTGTTAGTTAACCAACAAGGCATTCATAAAAAAATTACCAAAATTCTGGGGTAACCGGTAAGGGGTGTTTACATGAAAAAATTTCAATTATATTTAATTATTTCCTGTACTATAAAAGATAAAAATTTAATACTTTATATCTGTGTTAGTTAACCAACAAGGCATTCATAAAAAAATTACCAAAATTCTGGGGTAACCGGTAAGGGGTGTTTACATGAAAAAATTTCAGTTATATTTAATTATTTCCTGTACTATAAGAGATAAAAAATTAATACTGTATATCTGTGTTAGTTAACCAACAAGGCATTCATAAAAAAATTACCAAAATTCTGGGGTAACCGGTAAGGGGTGTTTACATGAAAAAATTTCAATTATATTTAATTATTTCCTGTACTATAAGAGATAAAAATTTAATACTGTATATCTGTGTCAGTTAACCAACAAGGCATACATAAAAAAATTACCAAAATTCTGGGGTAACCGGTAAGGGGTGTTTACATGAAAAAATTTCAGTTATATTTAATTATTTCCTGTACTATAAGAGATAAAAATTTAATACTGTATATCTGTGTTAGTTAACCAACAAGGCATTCATAAAAAAATTACCAAAATTCTGGGGTAACCGGTAAGGGGTGTTTACATGAAAAAATTTCAGTTATATTTAATTATTTCCTGTACTATAAGAGATAAAAATTTAATACTGTATATCTGTGTCAGTTAACCAACAAGGCATACATAAAAAAATTACCAAAATTCTGGGGTAACCGGTAAGGGGTGTTTACATGAAAAAATTTCAGTTATATTTAATTATTTCCTGTACTATAAGAGATAAAAATTTAATACTGTATATCTGTGTCAGTTAACCAACAAGGCATACATAAAAAAATTACCAAAATTCTGGGGTAACCGGTAAGGGGTGTTTACATGAAAAAATTTCAGTTATATTTAATTATTTCCTGTACTATAAGAGATAAAAATTTAATACTGTATATCTGTGTTAGTTAACCAACAAGGCATTCATAAAAAAATTACCAAAATTCTGGGGTAACCGGTAAGGGGTGTTTACATGAAATAATTTCAATTATATTTAATTATTTCCTGTACTATAAAAGATAAAAATTTAATACTTTATATCTGTGTTAGTTAACCAACAAGGCATTCATAAAAAAATTACCAAAATTCTGGGGTAACCGGTAAGGGGTGTTTACATGAAAAAATTTCAGTTATATTTAATTATTTCCTGTACTATAAGAGATAAAAATTTAATACTGTATATCTGTGTTAGTTAACCAACAAGGCATTCATAAAAAAATTACCAAAATTCTGGGGTAACCGGTAAGGGGTGTTTACATGAAAAAATTTCAGTTATATTTAATTATTTCCTGTACTATAAGAGATAAAAATTTAATACTGTATATCTGTGTCAGTTAACCAACAAGGCATACATAAAAAAATTACCAAAATTCTGGGGTAACCGGTAAGGGGTGTTTACATGAAAAAATTTCAGTTATATTTAATTATTTCCTGTACTATAAGAGATAAAAATTTAATACTGTATATCTGTGTTAGTTAACCAACAAGGCATTCATAAAAAAATTACCAAAATTCTGGGGTAACCGGTAAGGGGTGTTTACATGAAAAAATTTCAATTATATTTAATTATTTCCTGTACTATAAAAGATAAAAATTTAATACTTTATATCTGTGTTAGTTAACCAACAAGGCATTCATAAAAAAATTACCAAAATTCTGGGGTAACCGGTAAGGGGTGTTTACATGAAAAAATTTCAATTATATTTAATTATTTCCTGTACTATAAAAGATAAAAATTTAATACTTTATATCTGTGTTAGTTAACCAACAAGGCATTCATAAAAAAATTACCAAAATTCTGGGGTAACCGGTAAGGGGTGTTTACATGAAAAAATTTCAGTTATATTTAATTATTTCCTGTACTATAAGAGATAAAAAATTAATACTGTATATCTGTGTTAGTTAACCAACAAGGCATTCATAAAAAAATTACCAAAATTCTGGGGTAACCGGTAAGGGGTGTTTACATGAAAAAATTTCAGTTATATTTAATTATTTCCTGTACTATAAGAGATAAAAATTTAATACTGTATATCTGTGTTAGTTAACCAACAAGTCATTCATAAAAAAATTACCAAAATTCTGGGGTAACCGGTAAGGGGTGTTTACATGAAAAAATTTCAATTATATTTAATTATTTCCTGTACTATAAAAGATAAAAATTTAATACTTTATATCTGTGTTAGTTAACCAACAAGGCATTCATAAAAAAATTACCAAAATTCTGGGGTAACCGGTAAGGGGTGTTTACATGAAAAAATTTCAGTTATATTTAATTATTTCCTGTACTATAAAAGATAAAAATTTAATACTTTATATCTGTGTTAGTTAACCAACAAGGCATTCATAAAAAAATTACCAAAATTCTGGGGTAACCGATAAGGGGTGTTTACATGAAAAAATTTCAGTTATATTTAATTATTACCTGTACTATAAGAGATAAAAATTTAATACTGTATATCTGTGTTAGTTAACCAACAAGGCATACATAAAAAAATTACCAAAATTCTGGGGTAACCGGTAAGGGGTGTTTACATGAAAAAATTTCAGTTATATTTAATTATTTCCTGTACTATAAGACATAAAAATTTAATACTGTATATCTGTGTTAGTTAACCAACAAGGCATTCATAAAAAAATTACCAAAATTCTGGGGTAACCGGTAAGGGGTGTTTACATGAAAAAATTTCAATTATATTTAATTATTTGCTGTACTATAAAAGATAAAAATTTAATACTTTATATCTGTGTTAGTTAACCAACAAGGCATTCATAAAAAAATTACCAAAATTCTGGGGTAACCGGTAAGGGGTGTTTACATGAAAAAATTTCAGTTATATTTAATTATTTCCTGTACTATAAGAGATAAAAATTTAATACTGTATATCTGTGTTAGTTAACCAACAAGGCATTCATAAAAAAATTACCAAAATTCTGGGGTAACCGGTAAGGGGTGTTTACATGAAAAAATTTCAATTATATTTAATTATTTCCTGTACTATAAAAGATAAAAATTTAATACTTTATATCTGTGTTAGTTAACCAACAAGGCATTCATAAAAAAATTACCAAAATTCTGGGGTAACCGGTAAGGGGTGTTTACATGAAAAAATTTCAATTATATTTAATTATTTCCTGTACTATAAAAGATAAAAATTTAATACTGTATATCTGTGTTAGTTAACCAACAAGGCATTCATAAAAAAATTACCAAAATTCTGGGGTAACCGGTAAGGGGTGTTTACATGAAAAAATTTCAATTATATTTAATTATTTGCTGTACTATAAAAGATAAAAATTTAATACTTTATATCTGTGTTAGTTAACCAACAAGGCATTCATAAAAAAATTACCAAAATTCTGGGGTAACCGGTAAGGGGTGTTTACATGAAAAAATTTCAGTTATATTTAATTATTTCCTGTACTATAAGAGATAAAAATTTAATACTGTATATCTGTGTTAGTTAACCAACAAGGCATTCATAAAAAAATTACCAAAATTCTGGGGTAACCGGTAAGGGGTGTTTACATGAAAAAAATTCAGTTATATTTAATTATTTCCTGTACTATAAGAGATAAAAATTTAATACTGTATATCTGTGTTAGTTAACCAACAAGGCATACATAAAAAAATTACCAAAATTCTGGGGTAACCGGTAAGGGGTGTTTACATGAAAAAATTTCAGTTATATTTAATTATTTCCTGTACTATAAGAGATAAAAATTTAATACTGTATATCTGTGTTAGTTAACCAACAAGGCATTCATAAAAAAATTACCAAAATTCTGGGGTAACCGGTAAGGGGTGTTTACATGAAAAAATTTCAATTATATTTAATTATTTCCTGTACTATAAAAGATAAAAATTTAATACTTTATATCTGTGTTAGTTAACCAACAAGGCATTCATAAAAAAATTACCAAAATTCTGGGGTAACCGGTAAGGGGTGTTTACATGAAAAAATTTCAGTTATATTTAATTATTTTCTGTACTATAAGAGATAAAAATTTAATACTGTATATCTGTGTTAGTTAACCAACAAGGCATTCATAAAAAAATTACCAAAATTCTGGGGTAACCGGTAAGGGGTGTTTACAAGAAAAAATTTCAGTTATATTTAATTATTTCCTGTACTATAAGAGATAAAAAATTAATACTGTATATCTGTGTTAGTTAACCAACAAGGCATTCATAAAAAAATTACCAAAATTCTGGGGTAACCGGTAAGGGGTGTTTACATGAAAAAATTTCAGTTATATTTAATTATTTCCTGTACTATAAGAGATAAAAATTTAATACTGTATATCTGTGTCAGTTAACCAACAAGGCATACATAAAAAAAATTACCAAAATTCTGGGGTAACCGGTAAGGGGTGTTTACATGAAAAAATTTCAATTATATTTAATTATTTCCTGTACTATAAGAGATAAAAATTTAATACTGTATATCTGCGTTAGTTAACCAACAAGGCATTCATAAAAAAATTACCAAAATTCTGGGGTAACCGGTAAGGGGTGTTTACATGAAAAATTATCAATTATATTTAATTATTCCCTGTACTATAAGAGATAAAAAATTAATACTGTATATCTATGTTAGTTAACCAACAATGCATTCATTAAAAAATTACCAAAATTCTGGGGTAACCGGTAAGGGGTGTTTACATGAAAAATTATCAATTATATTTAATTATTTCCTGTACTATAAGACATAAAAATTTAAAACTTTATATCTATGTTATTTACCTAACAATGCATTCATAAAAAAATTACCAGAATTTTGATGTAACCGGTAAGGGGTCGTCTTCGTCGTAGAAGATTTATCTGGAGCTCAGCAATCCTCGAGAAAAGCTGCTTTAGAAGATCTGCAGTGTTGAAATCAAAAGCTCGAACGCTGCATCGAAATTCTCCAAGTTTCTTGAAGTGTCAGACCATCCAAAGGTCCACCTATTTAATAATTATTATTAATTTGAGGTATTCTTTAAACCATTTCTAAAAACTGTTGGATAAAATTTCGAATGGCAAACATATCTTCATACATATTTTATCAAACAATTTTTAAATGGTTTCAAATGTATTTCAAAATTACTTTAATTTAATATTTTTAATCTTAATGGCTAGTAACTAGATTTGAACCAGATAATTTCTATTCCACGATTCGACAATAACAAGTCTAACAACACTATTGTGTGATAGGTCTTTTAAATTAGTCTAAAGTCTACGCAAATGGTGAGGAATTTCTACAATTTTTTTTTCGAATTATATTTTATTTTTAAGCTTTTAATACATGCCTACATACTTGACAATTGTAATGATGGGCACCCTTTTTGCAATTTTTATTATTCATTTTTACTATCTTCTAAAATATATTTTATTTTCATGCTTTTAATAATAATTCAACAGATAATGAAAATGTTAAGAGCCACTGGTTGCTCCATAATTCAAGTGACAACTTTATATATTTTTTGTCGCACATTTTTAGAGTCACTGGTCTATTTAGTAAACTACCTTAATTTTAAAGATATACCAAGTATACATACTTAATTACAACCCTATATCTCAAATGGTTTAAAAACTACACCATTTTATATATTTTGTCCGACATTTTTTGTGCCACTGGTATAAGTCATTAATCAATTAATTACTCAATTAATGTCTTAAGTATTAATGATACCCATATCAAATTTCATCCCCATATTTCAAACGGTTCTCAAGTAACACCACTTAAACTTTACCCCAACAATTTTGGTACCCCTGGTTTAATTAATTATTTGATCTAATTATGAATCGATGCCCAAAAGTCCCAAAAGTGTCATATCCAAATTTCATCCCGATATTTCAAACCGTTTGTGAGTTATAAATTTTTAAATTTCGACCCCTCTGTCTAATTAAAAAGCTATACTCTATACCTGACAAGACGGGGATTCCCCTTGAAACTGTGGAAATCGTCTCTACAAATGTTTCAAATTTAAGGGTTCATAACTTCATAAATTGGTGCAAATACCAACTAAAGGGTGGTGGGTACAATGGCGCTCACAGATTTTATGACTCTCAACGGGGTTCAGAGTTATAACCCCAAAAAGGGGTTGGGACCCCTTAAACATATGTTTATGTTTATTGCTTTATACCAAAAATGGATCCCTTATCGATTTGACTGAATCTTGATGAATATATTGTTAAAAAAAGTCCGTAGAATCAAAATATGTTTGGTACAAAAGTAACCAACCCCTAATTTGGGGTTTATGAACTTATAAAATTAATTTAAAAATATTTGATATCATTTTCAAATAATCCTTTTACAAAATCTGTATGAAGCTTCAGAAAAATTTGAAACTTGGTGCACATATGTAAAAATGTCTGAGCATTTCAAATATGAACATGAAAATTTTTTCCCACTACCCATTTTTGGATTGAGTACCCCTAAACAACAAGCAATGAATTTCAATTATTTAGTAATCAGTAGCATATTTGTAAAAATACATTTCTTTAAAAAAAATTAATTAAACCTTCATTACAATATTTTTTTTGTGATTTTTTTGCCAAAGAATATACAGGGTGTTCCATTTAAGTGCTACACAAATGCTATCTCGACAAGTATAAGAGATACGAAGTCGATTAAATTAGGAAACAATTTCTATTTTATAAGACTACTTTAATGGGCGAAACAAGAATTTTTTTAGACCAGTGGTTCTCAAAATACGGGGAGCTACTTTCTTATTTTAAATGGCAACCTATTTTTTTTATTTGCTTATTCGATTCAGTATGTTTTTTTCTGAATATCCATATGTAATACTTTATTACTAAAAATTTTTTGAGGAAAATGTAAAATTAATAATGTATAATTTTTATTTAAATATGACTATACAAAGAGTGCTATGGAAAAAACAAATAAATCAAATGAAGAAATAATTACAAAATACATAAATAATATTTACCGGTTTCAGGATATTATTCCATTGTTTACATGTACAAAAGTAGGCTGGTAACTAAATAATAACTGTATCTGTATGGTAATATTATTACCATATTGACTTGTCAAAAACGGTCTACAAAATGAAAATAAAATAAAATGAAAACATAATGCTCTTCATTAATAACTACAGATAACGTTAGCCTATCGGTCTACTTTATTCTAAAGTAATAAACATGAGGAATAAAGCAAATAATTTGAAAATTTGTCATATTGACATATGTCAAAATAATTGTTCTGTTAACCATAGCAATCTGAAAATAGCATTAATGAGAGAATTTCAAAAAATGATATTTATCAATAATGTCTTAATTTTCTGAAACCGATAAACTATTGAACAAACCACGGATATTATTAATCATAACAAGCCTTAGATGTCTTAAAATCCTCGCTCTACGAGCTCGGATTTCAAACTTACATCTGTGGCAGTTATGATATGCATAACATTCCTAGGTATGTTAATAGCTATAACAATTGTTTTATTGATTTAAGTGGGGGGCGTAATTTTTCCTTTTGCTTCATAAAATAGCTAGATCCGGCTCTGGTACGGATATTATAACGCCGTGTACATGCGCTTTACGCGTCCTTGATATTTGGGGACAAATATAACCTATCTTTTCTATCGATGTACGTGTGTAAAATGCTGTTTTTGTGTTATATTATTGTAAATATAATACATTCAATGTATGTTTCAGATTCTTATACATTTTATTTTAACGGTTAACATGGTTCAAGAAACAGATTACACAAAATTCCTTCAGCTGCATGAAGAACAATTGTTAACTTCAGGAATTCCACAGCATTTCTGGCAAACATTATACATTAAGCTTAAAAATCAAGTATTTGACTCCGATGGAACATTCAATTTACTTCAAATTGATTACGAAGATACAGAGAGATCTGAAGAAGACCCGTTATTTATTGTCCAAATTAAATGTGAAGAAGGCATTAAATGTAATGATGTAAAACATATTTATCTAGTAGACCATGCTTGGACTTTTCGCGTCAATTTTGCAAAGCAACAATTGTTGGAAATAAGAAATTTATTAGACCGGATGTGCAATATCATGGGAATCGAGGGCGCTGATGACAATGAACGCGCAGATAAAGTTTGCAAGAAAATGTGGAAATATTGCCAGACTTACTCAGTCGCAAATGCGGCAAGTGTGGAAGACAGATTACCTATTTGGTATATCATGGATGAACTTGGTTGTGGCATTCAGCATTCCGATGATCCAAATTTCAGAGCTGTACCTTTTGTTTTTGCTCCGGAACAAATAACTTACACGTTAATATTCCCTATTAAAGATTTGGATTTTGAAGAACAAGTCACACGAGATTTTGTGGAAGGGGTTAGGGATGATATTCAAAGAAAAGCTCAACTTAATCCTTGGGTAAAAACAGATTTTACTGATTTGGACTTCCGTCAAACTGAACCGGATGAAAGTTATTTTTTATCGGGACATATTGAAGAATCTTTACCATTTAAGACAGATTTTGAAGTTGATATGCCAGAAAAAATTAAAGTATATTCCGAATATAGTATGGTAAACAAATTTTTAAATCATGATCGATTTGAATTAGTCGAAAATGAAACATCTGCAGATATTTTGTGGTACACGCGACATTTTAAACATTATCTTGAATTAAATAAAAATCCAAATCGTTTTGTTAATCAATTTCCTTTCGAAAATGTTTTAACAATTAAAGACCTTTTATCAATTGTTTGTAGAAGAAATTCACCGAATCCTGATAGTGAGACATTAAAAACTTATCCAGCTTGGTTGCCAACTACATATAATTTAAAAACTGAACTGCCAAAATTTATTAGTTATTTTCAAAATCGCGATAAATTAAATTTAGATAATCTATGGATTTGCAAACCTTGGAACTTGGCCAGAAGTTTAGATACACACATAACTGATAGTTTAGATTTTATGGTTCGATTACCAGATACAGGTCCGAAAATTGCCCAAAAATATATTGAAAATCCAGTTTTATTCTATCGCCCGGAATGCGGCAAAGTTAAATTTGATATAAGATATGTTATTTTATTAAAATCTGTTTTTCCTTTGCGCGCTTACATATATAACAACTTCTTTTTGCGATTTGCAAACAAACCATTCGAATTAAACAATTTCGAAGAATACGAAAAACATTTTACAGTCATGAACTATAGTGAAGAAGCTGTTTTACATCACCTACCTTGTGCAGATTTTCTAAAACAATGGGAAGAACAATATTCTGATTTTTCGTGGCATGAAATTGAACTAAAAATAATACAAATGTTGAAGGAATGTTTAGTGGGTGCTACAAGCGAAAAACCGCCCCGAGGAATAGCTCACAACCCGCAATCTAGGGCCGTATACGCAGCTGATATTATTTTATCATGGGACAAACCATCTGACGGAATTTTGCCCCTTATTCAACCAAAATTGTTGGAAATTAACTGGACGCCAGATTGCAAAAGGGCTTGCGATTATTACCCCAATTTTTATAATGATATTTTTTCGTGTTTATTTTTAAATGATGAAAGTTCAAACTCATTTACTTGTTTATAATGTATTTAACTTGATAATAAACAGTCAGTAGCAACATCAATATTTATCACATTTTTTACAGTAACAATATTATATATAACATTTATGGCCATTGATATTTCGTGAATTATTTCTGACGTCTACTTATTTTGTTATAAAAAAGCCAAAATCTTGACTAATTTTAAATTAATTAAGTACCGCTGGTATGCAAATATAAAATTTCTTACAAAATTTACCATTTTTGGCACTCTACTATCACTATCTCAATGAAAAAATAAAAATAAGATATGTTCCTTACTATAAAATGGACTTGAATGAATGTTAGAGCATCTAACTAGCTCACCATTTGCGGTATTTTAAATAAATTTTGATCACTTACCAATTATATTTTTCCGAGACTGTTAGATACTCTTTATAAACTAGGTAACAAAATGGTTCTCATAAGCTGGTCCCTCGAATTTTCGCGGAGGAGTCCTAAAAGTAAAATAAATAATAGTAATTTTATCGTTCAAATAGTGAAAATAAAACTGGCAGTGCCTAGGACCAGCTTTAACACTGATTTTAACAAAGTTTAATAGATTTGTGTTGATATAATAAACTATTTTTTTTATAAATAAAAATATGTAACAATTAATTTGTCGCTGTGCCTAGTGTCCCGACAAAATGGCCGTAGCTTGATCCCAATTTTAGTATGACGTCTCATTTGTGACGACAGAAATGGTAGGTATATTTTTCTTTAACATAAGATTTTAAAAGTGTGCGCATGGATTCTAAGCAATGGACCTTTTCAATTTGAAGAGATAGAAGATATGCGCAATGAATATCTGCGCATAGTAAGAACAACAGGTCTATGGCGTTTGTTTTTAAAACGTTTGGACCTAAAATGTGAGAATATCTCAGATTAAAAAATCTTATCGAAATAAGTTACAAAAGCTTTTATTCAAGTTAAAATTTCTAACGATCCAAATTTTCACTGAGAATGCAGGTATTTTAATGACTGCAATATTTTTGACGTTTCGTTTAACAGCCCAACTGGCAGTTGTTCGCGCCATTTTCTTACTATTTGCAGCGATAGAAAGAGATAGCCGTTAAATTGAAAAGGTCCATTCTGGACGGATCTGGAACTTTCTGTTGGAACAAACGTGTATTTTGTTTTATTTATTTTTATTTCCATGGCTATCCGATTATTGACAAAAATGTCATATTTTATTTTCTAAATATCTAAGGCGATTTCGGGCGACAACCGTTCACTTGCGGTATGTTGCGTTCAGGTACGTTTACACATTCGGGCGCTAGGAACAACATACCCGGTATGCTTGGATCAGTGCTCACAGCTGAACGGGTTTGCGAGTCGGGTCAGCTCTATGTTCACTATTTCTATCTCTTTTTATCATGTCTTTTTTTGAAATGTCAAAAGTCAAAACAGTCGGAGTCGTGGTCTTATGTCAAACAGGTGACATTATTTTCGTCGACTCTTTTTTTGGACAAATATGGAAAAAACTATCTTACTCCGTTAATGCATTTTAATTGTCAGACACTATTTTTGACAGTTTTAAATGTCGCAGAATATACATAACCACCAAGCACGGTGTCAACAAATGAACCAACAATTTTTGGCGCCACCAGTAATCATATACCGTAACTAACCGTAATAATCATATACCGTAACTAACCGTAAGTAATCCGAAGAAGTGAACGGGTATGTCGCCTGAAATCGCCTCTAATGTTACCGACACTCTGTTGCAATAAATGAAGACTTTAAAAGTAAAAATTAATTTTACACTTTTCATTCTTGTACTTTTGCTTTAAAATGCAGGGGTGTGGAGTCTGTGTCGAAATTAGGAATCGGAGTCATGGAGTCGGGCAATTTTTAGTGGACCCGAAGTCGGAGTTGGCATTAAATCTCAGGACTTTTTACAACTAATAAATTATTGTACAATGAAACAACAAATAAATTGCTCTCATGAAAAAAAAAACAGTTTCAGTGCCAATGGAACGAACACCCGTGACGTCACGAACTCATCACATGACTTTTAATAAAACATATCTTGTTTAAAATTAAGAAATTTCATGTAGGGATTTAATTAATCGTCATATCTTTTTATAAACTTGCCGTTTACCCTCCAACCGGACTCACCGAGCCGCAGTGTTTTACCCCTGACATACTGCCGGTTGGATTTCAGCCATTGCTACATTTATTTAAGATGTGTAAGTGGCCAGCTTGCAACATCAAGTGTGATAAATACAAGTAACTGTATTTATTTTTTACGGCAAATCACAAATTGTCGGTCGATGGGAATCGAACGCACGGATCATGGTTGGATCAACGACCAAATATAACTAGACAAAACTTCATTCGGTTTGTTTTGATTTCGGCTGGCCAGATAGAGAAATTAGAGATAGAGATATGTCTTGTCTAGTCCGAGTATTACTCACTAGAGGTCACCGCTGAGGCCACGTAGAGTATCAGTGTCTAGTTTGAACGTTGCTAACTATAGGCGCAAGTGTTCTTAGTTAAAATTTCGTGGTTAACATTTAAGGTTAACATTAAATAATTTATAATATTAAAGAAAAATCAACGTTTGACTCACAAAACCAGTACAACTACAAAAAAAGACAAAATACACGTGCTTCTACGTGGCCTCTAGTGAGCAACGTTCAAACTAAACACTGACACTCTACGTGGCCTCTAGTGAGAAATACTCGAACTAGACAAGACATTTCTCTATCTCGAATTTCTCTGTCTGGCCAGCTGAAATCAAAACATTCAGTGTGGAATGTTTTGTCTAGTTATATTTGGTAGTTGGTTCGGATGTTTTCACTGCGAGCTATGGGATGTGCGATAACCCGCTCAGCCACCAAGGCATAAAGTTTCTTAAAAAGCAAGAAAAACTTTATTTATGGGCTCATTAGAGTCGGACTCGAATATTTAAAATTTCTAAAGTTTGAGTCGCAATTTTTATCTCCAACTCCACACCCCTGCTAAAATGTCAGGAGAGCCTATTTCCGCAAATTTTTAAAATGCAATGCAAGCTAAATGTTTGTCTTATTATAAAACGCCTAAACACTGTTCCATTTAAGCCATTCAGTAGATGGAGCTGGCAACAGCGCAAACTTGAAGTAGCCGAAATCACATTGGGTAAATTTGTCTCTTATCTCCAATTTCAGCCAATCAGAGAGGTCAAAACTATTCCCTATGCTCTGCAATACTGAATGGCTTAAATGGAACAAGGTATAGACAATTAGCCAGGTTGTTAAATATCGCTAAGTCAACGAAAGTTTGACAATCTGGTCGTGTTTTAATCGCACTTTATTAAAAATCTGGTTCCAATATACATGTCCCGGCCATTTTTGTCGTTACGAATTCATAACTGAAGTCGGGATCAGACTGCAGTCCCATTGCGGGGATGCTAGGCACAGTATTAATTTGTAGCACCTTATAGATTTCATTATAAAATTTAATTTCATATAAAAACAACTGTAAAAATGTTCACCAAATTATGTTTAATAATTTAGGATTGACGATATTTCTATAATAAAATTATTATAATCAACAATTATTGTTCTTTTTACTACTTTAAATAAATATATTCAATAAAATATATTTAAAATCGGTTTTAATTTGACATCCTCATTAACCTAAACTATGCATTTAAAAATTCTTATAATTTAATTTTAAATTTACTTACATAAATTGTTCAAAAACCGGGTATATAAGTACAACTACATGATGACGAATTCTCAAACTCTGGATATGTGGATGGGGCAAAGTCCTTTTGATTTAACTGCTTCACGTCGCCAACAGCAACATCTGATTCTGCGGGTTTTTGTCCCTGACTGGATGTACACGAATAACACAAGTTAATCCGCCTAGATACGTAACTTGCAACTTGGAATTTATTTGCACTTGGGATATTAAAGTTCGAACTGCTTCACTGCTCATCCCATCAATATGGAGGTCAATCGGTCGGGTGTTGTTCGTCCGAGTTCGAAGTGAAAGCGCCAGATGTTCCGTTTGTTTTTTGACAAGAGCAACGCCTGTTATATCCAAGGTGTTTAAAGCCGGCACGCCGAACAGAATCGAACGGAAGAATACGTGTTCTATGGGTGTACGTTTCGCTGTGTTTTGAGTGGTAGCTGTTAGGGAATGCATCTTTAAAACTGTAAAAGTGCAGCTTTCTAATGAGCGTTTTAAACCTCGAAAGGTTTTTTCAAAGTTTTCCATTTTTAATGCCCAATTATTTGCAATGAGAACTTTTAAAGTTCGGAAATGTTTGGATAAAGTATTGAAGAAACTTAAAATTGCAGCATCGTCGACTGTGTTTATATTAGAACGATCTGCGCTTAAATCCAAATGTGCAACTGCCGTAAATCCAACCAAATACGGCAACAATGTAGGTCCATACAACGCCGGTCTGTCGTTTAAAGTAACTTGTAAACCAGCCATTCGTACATGTCTAAGCGCATCGTTTTTAAACGACGGTAAAGTTGTTAATAATTTTCCTCCTCCAATAACTGGCAAATCTCCAGACGCAAGATGGACTCGTCCATTATCCAAAACCAGCTCAACTAATTTAGTTGAAGCCACAAGAGCCACAGCTTGTTTCAAAGTCCCAGCCTCTTCCAATCTGTACGTCCACCCGTCCAAATTCAAAGTCCGTAACGTCGCATTCCTCGCCAAAGACTTACAAACAAGTTGCGTCTGACTATCTTCCAAAATAATCCTAGAAGATCCCAGATCCAACAACTGCAGGGAATTATTCTCCGCTAACGCAAGAACAACTGGTAGAACTTCTGTAAATCGAGTGAACCCTTCCATCCGAAGCGAATGCAACGTACGCGACCTCCTAACGCTCTCCCCGAGACACGCGGCGTCTTCCCCGCCGGAAAAGACGCACCGGCTGACGTTGAGGTGGTCGAGGATGCAGCGATTGTCGCGGACAGCTTCGAAAATCTTGTGGAAGCTGTGTTGGTGAGAGCAGCTGCCTGGTTCACCGCAGCCTGGGTAGTGGAAGTGACGTTGCCATACCAAGGAGTCGGAAAGGCGTTTGTTGCCCTCGACGGATTGTTCGAGGGGTTGGCGGGGGAGGGTTGCTGGGCGATTGGCGCCATATTGGTTTCCTATAGAGAAGTAGATTAATTAAATTAGTGCTTGTGTAATACTAATAATTCAAATAAATATGGAGACAGACGTATCCCCAAAAAGTTTCGAGGAGGGGTACTTTAATTTAAG
The DNA here is from genome assembly GCA_963082715.1 of Harpalus rubripes. Classification (NCBI taxonomy): domain Eukaryota; kingdom Metazoa; phylum Arthropoda; class Insecta; order Coleoptera; family Carabidae; genus Harpalus; species Harpalus rubripes. The sequence goes on along the minus strand of OY720461.1, from coordinate 42,720,491 downwards.
TTGATGATATTAAAAGTAATTTAAGATAATTCAAACAATTTTTACTCCGAAACAAAATTAAGACAATGGGGTCCTCCACCATAACAAAAAATAATAACGATTAAGGTATTGCGAGATATTTAATTTTTTACTAGATAATACATAGCTGACTCGTCCGCCATATTGGAGCCAAAATGAACGCAGTAAATTATGAAATAAAAGTACATTTTTTGTAAGTTTATGTAGTTCAAGTTTAACAAAAAATCAAATATTCTAAAACTCCCCCATTTGGAGCAGAACAACCAATCATTGTGGATAATTTCTATGATTAATAAATTAATGTGGCTCCCAAATGGCGGATGAGTCAGCTGTAATTTATCTAGTAGCTATAAGTGTCACTGTGACGTCACACTATTAGCGACTCAAATCACCGATAGCGGCGTTGTTGTCGCACACAAAAATGGTGAACGAAAGACACATACCGAAGTGACAATTCGTGTTGTGTGATTATAGGTACGTTCTATCGGTGTCAGAAATATTCCTACTAGAATAAGAATATTCTTAAAGCAATAGAACGCTCAGTAGCAAATAACTGTCAAGTGCTTTATATGTTTATTTTGGATCTTCAACATGTTGTTATGCAAATATTTCAGAGATTATAATTATATAAAAATATATTAAATAATAAAAACGTAAAGGAGATATTTTTGTTGAGCACAGTCTAGTCTAAACATTCACAAATGTGACAGAAATGTACGCGCAACAGTCAGCTAGTACAATTTTGAATTTATCTCCATTCTACATATCTTCCTACCAACGCATCCAACTCTGAAGTTGGAATGATTCGTAGGAATATTTCGATTTTTTTTTTTTTACGCAAAAGAATGACCATTGATGTTCTAATAGAAGAAGTAGGAAGATTTCTGACACCAGTAGAACGTACCTTATGTTTTTGGTTAAATATGAAGAGAAAATTTATTTCCTATCGTGAAATCATAAAATTAAAGAACCGTCTTTAAATAAATATAAAGCAGTAAAACTATATGATCCAGACTGTTTTAAAAAATTGAAATTGAATACTCCTACTGAGGACCAAAAATACAAAATCATCTTTCTGGAAATGTCCGAGCAATCACGCATGCATTTAGAAACCAGTTTCCCCATTTTTAATTTCCTGAGCCACGCTAAATGTCTATCTACTTGCTAAAAAAGTCCATATTTATTTAAAACGGGTACTTAATTCTATCTCGTCCTTTCTTTGTCGAACAACCGTCGACAGAACAACACGTGGTGTTTTTGGACTTAAAATAATAAAAACCATACCTGATGTATATATTTAAATCTGTAAATTAAAACTACCTATTTTTTAGTCGTTCTAATTTTCGTCGCAAGATGTCCCACGTTTAATTTGAGTTGCCAATTGCTATCTTTCTCGTACAGCTACTATAGAAACGGGTGCGAGAAAGATAGCAATAGGTGTCGCTAAAAATCAAATGCAGATAAACTAAAGACAATTATGACTTTTTAATACTAGGAATTGCTTCAAAATTAAACAAACTTTCATTTAAAATAACAAAAAAATAGTAGAGGACCCCATTAAGCTCAATTTAATATCATTTTAATCACGTTTGGTTAGAACTGACATAGAACAAATTTAAACAGCTTCAATAAACCCAAATTCTAAGTAATATTAATGTGAATATAATAGTTAATTTTCTGATTATTTTTATGTAAATATTAACAAATAAAAACTTGGAAACCTCTATTGTAACAAATATAAATAATATTTTTTTCACATACCAATGGCCCCTCTCGGCAAGGAAGAAAACACATGTGGCGGAGACGGCGGACATCCATTGGGCGACAATTTACTCCCGGATCCCATACTGCTAACCCCGCTACTCGATGGCACATCTTCATGACTTATGACACTCCAGCTTCCAGTAACATTCAGAGCTGCTGTTGGTCTCGCCACCACCAACTTCGCCACCGCTGTTGCCGTTTCCGTATCCAAACACAGGTGTGGCAGGTGTAAAGAAGCCACACCTCGACCAGTTTCCAACGCCCGGCAAAGTTGCTGGACTTGATTCGCTCCTAAACTCAAATCTAGAGCGAGGCGGTCTAAACGGGATGCTCTAGAAGATAATTTAGAGCAGATTTCGTCGACTACACATTGGAAGCGACTTGTTCGTTCGGGGGTGTCTTCTTGCAAGCAGGTTACGACTAGTTCGAAGGAAGATAGGCGTTGTTTGGCTAAAGTTGTTGATACGTTAGCTGCAAGACCTTCAACATCGGTCCATTCGTCCAAAAGGGATGATATTTTGACCATTCGAACACTGTCGTTAAAAGATAATGCTTTGAAAAACATTTCTAAATATGCACTTTCTAAATTTCCTAATTGGTAAACCAATTCAAGTCTGTCTAAAGTGCAATGGCCGCTTAATAGAACATACGTCCATCCTTCTAGTTCTGCAGGAGTGGTATGAACCCTAGGCCATTCTGAACTACTTCCAGGTTGAATTCCGCCCCCTAGAAGTCTGCAGACTGTTGTTACGTTTGATCTATGGGCCCCAGCTTCTTTTAATAACAACAACACCACATTTATTGATAAATCCAATGGACATAGCAAGTCCAAAACTAAATGCCCCCGCGCTCCAAGCATTCCCATTAAAAACCGAAGTATGAGTATTGTACTAGGGCTCAATTGACGGCTTTTTCCGACTCCTGGTAAAGCTTCAAGTTCTTTTCGAAGTGCAGGTGGGCCACCTCTTCCAGCCTCTCGCATTACATGTCTGGCGGAAAGATATTCGGCGAATGAAGGATGGACTAATGTGTAGACGTGGTCTTTGGTTCTGGTTCGGGCGCGACGACCAAAGGTTGCGCTACGGTTTAACATTCCCAGAGTTGCGACTTCGGTGCCTCCTGCTCGTTTCTTAGCGGCTTTAATCTGTAAGAAAATATAATTTATACGGGTGTTTTGTGCCATGGATATTTCGACTTTGGTACAAAAGTTATACAGGCCGGCAGAACCAATTGAGCAGTTTGGAGGGGCAGGTGTTCGGGCGGTGGCGGGGGTAGGCAGCTGCATTAGGTCTCATTTGGTTCTTTCGGCATCCCCATTTTAGTACCCAACATGGTTTGGACCGGAGTACATCGTGGCTTTGCCGTGCGTGCGTTTTATGAAAACAACCGATCTGTGATTGCGACGCCAAGAGCTTTTCGGCGACGCGAAATATTGCTGTTCCTACTGCGAACACAATTCGGTCCTGGATTCGGCAGTTAGACGAAACTGGTAGCACACTAAGAATAGGTACACATGGCCGACGAAGATCCATCAGAATACCAGAAAATGTGGAGCTAGTAAGAGCAGCAGTCGAACCGCCAAGACGTTCTGCTCGAAGACACGCTATTGCATTGGGGGTTTCAGACCGCAGTTTGAGGAGGATTCTGCATTTAGATTTGAATTTCCATCCCTTCAAAATAATGATGGTTCAGGAATTGAACCCAGCAGACTACGCCAACCGCCAAAATCTGTGTGCGGAAATTCTTGCAGCGATCCCTCCTGAGGCAGCATTTTTCAGCAGCGACGAGGCACATTTTCACCTAAGCGAGATTGTGAATAAACAAAATTTTCGCTACTGGGCTGCAAACAACCCCCAAATTGTTCACGAAAGACCGCTACATTCTCCGAAACTAACAGTGTGGTGTGCCGTATCACAATTTGACGTTATAGGCCCGTATTTTTTTGAAGAGGGAGACGTGACCGTGAATTCCGGGCGTTATGTTTCAATGTTGCAAAATTTTCTGCAGCCCCGATTGGAAGTGGTTGTTGAAAAAGAGGGATTAGGGGACTTTTGGTTCCAACAGGATGGGGCTACAGCCCACACAGCCCGAAATTCTCTACACGCTTTAAGAGAAATGTTTCCTGGACGTCTAGTGTCTTTGAGAGGTGACGTGGGGTGGCCTGCGCAATCGCCTGATTTAAGCATATGCGTCTTCTTTCTTTGGGGATATCTAAAGAAAAAAGTGTTTAAACGTCGCCCCCAAAACCTGCTAGAGCTAAGGAAGCAGAATGTTGAAGAAGTAAACGCGATACCCAGCGAAATGTGTCAACGGGCTGTTCAAAATGTATTGCAGCTAACGGCCGCCATCTTAAAGACATTATTTTTAAAAATTAATGAATATAAAATGGTAAGTCCTACTTCAAAACTGCTCAATTGGTTCTGCCGCACCCTGTATAAAGGCACACTACAATCATACTCTAACTCGAGATATCCATAGCGACACAGGTAAAAAAATAACGTGTATATCAAAAACCTATTTATATTTTTAAAATGTTACCTCTGATTCCGTGTAAGTATATCTTCCGCCATTTTTGATGCAATCCAAAGCCAATTTTCCAAACTCCGCTAAAGTTTTTTCGGTTAAAACTGGAATTGTTAAACCAGGAGTCATTCTAGGCATTCTTCTCCTTGTTAAACATTGTGTTAAAGACTCATATACCCGTAATAAGTCTTTGGGAAAGTCATGTGGTGAACATTCTTCATATAGTAAACATAAACACAACCATCCTAATGGAGCTTGTGCAAGTGGTTTTAAAACATCCCTGTTGTCGCTAATGGCTTTGAGGAGACGGTCAGCTCGTGGTCCGCCGAAATGTACGTTGACAAAACGTTCAACCTTTACAAATTAAAAAGAATAAGTTAATTATAATGAAAAATGTAGATTGTAGGAAATAATGGGAACAATGTAACTGAATGAATGCTGTTATTAATAGAACGCGTGTATCAACTGGCATGAAGCCCACGTTTGAACTGGTACCACTTCGAAGTGTTGTAGGTGTAAATATGCCCGTCTCCACTGTGGAAAAGTTACGTCACAATGTTTAGCGATGAATGTTTCATAAATGAATTAAGAGTTAATATTAATAAAATAAAATGTTTTACCTGGTCCCATTCTCTTCCTAAGAGTCTAACTTTTCTTTGAACAAACGGTGCTAGTCTGTCTCCAAACTCAGGACAACTTGTAACAACTAATCTACACTCTGGGAACAATCTTCCACAAAGAAGATCATGCGCATCGTCACTTAATCTAGAACTGTTCGAAGCTGTAGGTCCTACAGCTTCATCATACCCATCCAGTACGAATAAAAGTCGATCTTCAAGGGCTGAAAATCTATAATAAAGTGTTATTATTACACATAACATCAAATTGATGTTCTTACCTTTGCCAAAGTTGCGGAAAATCACTAGCAGCAGATCTAGGTAGAAATTCCCGGCAGAGATATTGGCATATTGATCGGCCTCTCAACTCCCTAAGAGGGATGAATAGGGCTACGGTGATTGTAGGGCCCCACCAGCTGTTTTGAGTGGCCCAAGAATGGAGCAGTCGGAGACTAAGGGCTGTTTTGCCGCTTCCTGGAGCCCCTTCGACGAGGACTTTGCGGGGTGATTCCAAAACAACTCCCGATTTTGTCTACGAAACAATGGGAAATATAGGTCGACAATAGGGCTGTTGCAAGAATTTTTATATGCCTTCTAAGTATTAAATTTAAAAAGATATCATTATCTAAATAGCCTCAAATTTGAAAATATCACCAAATATCCATTAGATATTTTACAATTAATTTTCAAAAAGTCACGTGATCTGAAACAGAATGTGACGTCACAACACATGCATCTTCATCGGCTCCAATTGGTCCCTTATAGTGTCAATTCTTTGTGTTTTGTTACAAGTGTTATGATAAATATATTGTCACACGTGTCAAATTTTTGAGTAGCATACTGTGCCTTCTTGCAAAAATGCGCTAGGAACAAATCTACTATTGAATTTATAAATATGCCAAAATATGCGAAGAAAAGAAAATTGTGACTGGAAGCAGTAGGTCGAAGAGCTGATGGTTGGGTTTTTACATTTCATTTTACCTGTCACACCTTATTTTGGCAACAGTAAAACAGTCGTTTCTGAGATAAATTCAGCCATCATCCAGCTTTCGATTTTCGGTAAACTGTCCGACTTAGCTTGAGTGTATTCTGTATTAGCTATTATTACTCATTTATAATGGAAAATGTCAGCGTCAAATGTCAAATTAGAAGTTTGCTATTAATATGTGACAAACTAGCGCCTACGTTTATTTATCTAAATAATAAAAATAAATGTAGGTGATGGAAAAACTGTTTTTCTATTGGCTGTGAATGACGTTATGTATGTGCTTCTACGACACAGGAGTGGGGTGTTGTTTTTCATGACTATTTTTGGCGCCAATATTCGTATTTCATTATTTACGAAAATAACAACAAATTATTAAAAAAATAGTTATTATTAAGAAAAATATTGCATAAACTTTCATTTAAAATACTTTTTGAAAAATGTGAAACAGGCTCATTAGATCAATGTAGGAAATTTTTTGAAAATGCTATGTTTAAGACGAAAATTTAATGAAGTGGTAGCGTTTCGAAGTACGGGTTTCTTTTTATATTAATATAAAATTATTATAGTTTAGAAATAATCTATTAGACAATTAATTGTAATAACACAAATCCATAATTGGTTTAATCGCTAATAAATTTAATTTGTGTTTTATTTCTTTCTTGTAAAAAGTGCAAAAATTAATATTTTCATGTATAGAAAACTTCTTACCGTAACAGGTGATAATAAATCACACAATCCGATTCCTTCCCTTGCTTCCACCCCTCTCCCGACGTCCAGCTCCAACGCGGGCCTGAAATACGCGGGGCAGAGCGCCGCAGGTGGGAGTTGTGGGGCCCAGCTGGCCGCAGCAGAAGCAGCGGCATCACACGCAGCCAAGTCGCGGTAAAAGGCCCGGAGCGAACGTGTGAGTCGTGTCTGGGGATCAGCGCCTTCGTCCAGAGACCCGGAGCGTCGATTTCTAGCCCGCAGGGATGAGATGTAACGATGTGGGACTGGAGGGGGCGATGGGGAGTGGTCTCCACCGGAGGATTCATCCTAGAAAAGAATCAAATAAATAAATGTAAGATTCACTTTTCGAATGGGCGCCACTGGTTTAGAAGCGCTGGCTTAAGGCAAAAACACTTGACATTCTTAAATACAATAATAACCCCCGACCCTTGGATGGTCAGGGCAGTTAGTTGCTGTGTGCTAGCAGTCATATACGGATGTGGGTGAAACTGTGAAAGTGTCCATAAGAAAAGACGAGATGCTTGCAGTAATTATAGGTGAGTGGTAGAACTCGCTGTCATTCTAATTATTATACAGGTATAGTGTGGTGTGGATCACCAGATGCTTGATTGATATTGTTATACACTGCTTGTGTATTTGATATGCATGGTATATGTGAAATATACATTTGTATTATTTGTTTGTGGCCGCAAACATATGTAGTAGTTTCCTAATTATCCGAAGAGTTGTCTGGGACAACTCTGGGTCCATGGAGCTTTATGCTCCGAGGTGTGAGAACACCAAATGAGAGGCTGAGACACACGAAAACATCTGGGACGTAAGGATAAATGTGGAGTACGACGATCGACTGATACCAGAATGGAAAATTGGGAAATGATCGGACACGCACTCTAATGTAAATAATTTATTTCCTGGCCTACGTTTCGACTGTTACTACAGTCTTCCTCAAGGCTAGAAATGGTCAATGATTATAAACGGTAACGTATGGGGGATCCCCACGTTACCGTTTATAATCATTGACCATTTCTAGCCCTGAGGAAGACTGTAGTAACAGTCGAAACGTAGGCCAGGAAATAAATTATTCATTAGACAGCGTGTCCGATCATTTCCCAATTTTCCGTAAAGGATAAACCTGGGGTTTATCATGAAAGGTCTGGGACCTACATACGTGTGATCGTAAGCTAAACTCTCATAATGGGTCTGGGACCCATTGACCTGTGGGAGGTCGAGTTCTGGGTACTCAATAAGTCTGGGACATGCGTGAGAGGCTGAGATACACGAGAACGTCTGGGACGTTAAGGATAAACCTGGGGTTTATCATGATAGGTCTGGGACCTACACACGTGTGATCGTAAGCTAAACTCTCATAAAGGGTCTGGGATCCATTAACCTCTGGGAGGTCGAGCTCTGGGAGCTCAACATGTCTTGGACATGCGTATGTGGCTACGGTACCGCTAGTGGCTCAGAAATGACTATTTTCGAGAGCCGTATTCCAGCAATTCGTCAATGCACTGGATGTATACTTTTGCGGATAGGGGTACCGGAATCCACGAGGTTAGGCCACATTTAATATGCGGAGCACCTGCCCAAGTCTGGGACTTGGGAGCAACCTTATTCCTGCCCCTTTCCTGTCTATCTTATTAGATGATAATGCACGCCTGTGATAATTGTTGTAAATTGGAATGACAATGTGTATTTTATCCCACTTAGGGGAACGCGTCGTAGAGGGCCAGCCCGTCGCTTACAAAGTTGCGTGTGTGGCAAAAGACGCCGATAACAGGTCAAAAGGAAAGTGAATTGTATATATTAGATTATTGAATGTATTATCGCCCATATATTCTAGTTAAATAATAAATGAAAAAGATTAATAAAAAAATCATAGATTTTATAAATAAAAAAACCGATCTTGCAATAAATACGTCTTCAAGATAACATTAGGTATATAGTGATAGAAATCGGATTATCAGTACCCCTTTTCCTCAAACCAAATTCCACAAACTTCCACACTTCATAAACAAATTTTCCTCGTGTTCCTATCTCTCTCATTGTGTACACACGCACAAATACATACACAGACACCACGTCGCGCGATACGATAAGCGAAAGTCCTACTTCTACATCTACCTTCTACTTATTCTCAGTACGAAACAATCTGTTGTGCGATGAACGCTGTAAGTCAAACGAAGTTGTGTGCCAACAGCGAGGAAACTCTACCTGACGTTCAAGAAACTGTTGAAGAAGAGGATGTACCCGGAAGTAGAAAAAGACTTTGGTTGCAAGCGGTAATTGTGTTAGGAGGTAAGATTGGATAATTGTTTCAGCCTTGGTGAGTTCATTCTAAATAAATATACATAAGTGAAAAGTACTGAGTGCATTACGGTGAACTAGTCCAGTAATACAGTGACAAAAACAGGAAGATGTTTTTCTTATTTTAGAATTTGGTGCAGACAGTTTTTTTCAATTACAGTTCTATTAATATATCAAGTCTTATGACAGGCTAAAATAGATTGCAGTCAGAGTTGGACTGGGAATACCATCAGGAAATATTACAGATATATAAACAAAAAAAATCATTAATTTATTACAACTATTATATAGTATTAAGGATTTTCCAGGGTTCTGTCGCACAGCGGACAAGAGATATCTTGGGATTATTACGTGACATGCATTTCTCAAAAACTTTGGCCTAATATCTTTTTACCTCCCGCTACCCTTGGTAAGGGAGGTATAGGGATGACCATGTTTTAATGACCCTAGAATCCAATTCGAAACATTTTCACGGTGATGTCTGGGTCCCTCTACTGTAATTCAAATACTATCATTCATAAAATTTTGATACCTTGTATTTCTACCTTATTCTAATATGGAAAGAAGCCATTAGATTTTGGAGTAAATCAGATAACCGGAAATGGCAACACAGTTTTTCTTCGAAATATACCTTTAAACGTTATTTTTTCAAGATTTATGTTATTATAAAAATTAAAGATTATTAAATTTTCTACATACTTTTCTATATATTTTAAGGATAAATTTATAAAATTATCTATAATTTAAATCCCGGAGCCTACGCTTTAAACAAACATAACTCCTTAGTTACACAGTTCATATCTCAAATATATGTAACTGACAGATAGTGATGCCCCAAGATCTCGCATTATCGAGATCTCATCTCGAATTTCACGAAATTTCGAGACGAGATTAACCTTATTCTCGTCTCGACAATTCGAGATGAGAGTAATGCCATCGAGACTGCTCGAGACGACAGAGGAAAGTCGAAATCTGGAATGTACTTTTTTAAAAATTATCCAATTAAAATATAATTAGGTACCTATAAAAGTACAAAATATTCATTGGTATATATAAATATTTGAATTGTCTCTTCATTCCCATTCATATTTATTTATTCATTTTAAAGATATTTTGAGTTTAAGCAAAAAAAAAAACAAAAGTGAAACCTATGGTGTACTCTTCACAGCAGCTTCAAGTGTTCGCACTATACGAATATATAATTATAATTACCAATATCTGCGTACAAACAGCAACGGTTAATAACTCCATGATATTGTGTATTTTTTATACCTAATTGCTAATTATAAATTCGAGAAATTTGAGATTCTCGAGTCGAGATCGAGAGAAGGCAAGAAAAATTATGACGAGACGAGATATAGAGTAATTTCGTCTCGAAATTTTGAGACGAGACGAGAGTGGATTGATTCTCGCCGTTTCTCGTCTCGCGGCATCATTACTGACAGATAAATATCACTGTTAAAGAACTCATCATTTCAAATTAATAATAGTAACGTTTTAAAAAGGAAATAGTAAATAGAACCATAGTTATATGGAACAGAACTTAATACAGTCACCCTGTATAATGAATAATACCAGTAAAATATCTAAGCCGCCTTCGTATTTCATCTCTTAATACGGTTTCCAAGATTCCAATATGAATATATGCACACGTTATCTGGAATTTCCTATATAGGTAGGTACGGGAGATATAAGGATTGTGTCGAAAATCACATATTGAAAAGTCCATAGAATCAGATTTACAATTTTCACGATGTATAAATTTGTGTGCGAATTCCATTCACATTATAAATATTATAAATCACAAATTGATATTGCCTAACTTAATCCATTCGTACAAATGTAATTCTACATCAAAATTTTTTATCTAAAACTCATTTTTTTTGTTACACATTTTTAACAATTTTTATGCAAGCTATCTCTTCTCTCTTAATAGCATCATTCTATTTATAAATCTACAGGTACATACTATGTTATTAGAATCTTTTTTTACATATTCTACAGCGTTCGTAAGCGTATTGTTATCAAACTAGAAAAAATATCTACTTTTTTTGTCTTTTTGTGAACGCAAAACAATGATATATAATATAGTGTTCGTGTTATTCACAGTAACTCGTTTTTGTACTTTTTATCTGCAGTGTACTCTGTATTCGTTCATAACAAAGTTGATTTTATTGTTTGAAAATTCATAAACATTCGTATAAATTTTTACGGAATAATGGATTTACTGCACGTAATCAATTATTTTTGATTTCCATGTTTTGTTCTCAAAGAAAAAAAAGACAATGTAATCTGATTGTTGTAATCATAAATATGATACATATTAATATAATCAGTATTGTAATGAAATTAAGAAAAAAAAAATGATTATATTTAATTGATATACCCAGAGCCGTATCTAGCTATTTTAAAACCTGAGGCAAAATGAAAACTTACGCCTCCCACTAATGTACATTAAATAAACAATCCATCCATACGAATCACAAGAAATATACTTACATACATAAAATAAATAAATATATCATCACTGCATATTACCCATTGCTGGGTGTGCCAATCTTCTTTGTACACAGATTTCGGTAATGATGATGACATATTTGTACCGTGCGGGCGTTTACCAGGCGTCGCCTCACGGGCACTCATTACTGGCGTGGAGAGTGCACCACCAAGGTCAGTTCTGTGCCATTTAAAATATTTGTCGTCGGTAATATATTCTTTGGCAAAAGAATTCTACTGATTACTTAATTGTTGAAATTCATTTATTGTTGTTTAGGGGTGCTTAACCCAAATATGGGTGGAGGGAAAAAAAATCATGTTCAGATTCGAAATCCTCAGATATTTTTATATATGTGCACAAAGTTTCAAAATTTTCTGAAGCTTGATACAGATTTTGTAAAACATTATTTGAAAAAGCGTATTCGAACTTAATTGTTGAAATTCATTGATTGTTGTTTAGGGGTGCTTAATCCAAAAATGGGTGGTGGGAAAAAATTTTCATGCCCAGATTCGAAATCTTCAGACATTTTTACATGTGTGCACCAAGTTCCAAATTTTCTGTAGCTTGATTCAGATTTGGTAAAAGATTATTTGAAAAATCGTAATCGAACTTAATTGTTGAAATTCATTGATTGTTGTTTAGGGTGCTTAACCCAAAAATGGGTAGTGGGAAAACATTTTCATGTTCAGATTCAAAATCCTCAGACATTTTTACATATGTGCACCAAGTTTCAAAATTTTCTGAAGCTTGATACAAATTTTGTAAAAGATTATTTGAAAAGTCGTATTCAAACTTAATTGTTGAAATTCATTAATTGTTGTTTAGGGGTGCTTAACCCAAAAGTGGGTAGTGGGAAAAATTTTTCATGTCCAGAATCGAAATCCTCAGACATTTTTACATATGTGCACCAAGTTTCAAAATTTTCTGAAGCTTGATACAAATTTTGTAAAAGATTATTTGAAAAATGAGCTGGTATCAAATATTTATTAATTTTATATGGGGTATACTTGTCTTTCCGGGTTCATAAACCCCAAATTAGGGGTTGGACACTTTTGTAGCAAACATATTTTGATTCTACGGACTTTTTTACATATGTTCACCAGGATTTACTCAAATCGATGAGGGATCCATTTTTGCCTTGAAACAATAAAGATAAACATATTTTTAAGGGTTCACATCCCCTTTTTGGGGTTGTACCTCCGAACCCGGTTGAAATTCATAAAACCTGTGAGCGTCATTGAACTCACCACCCTTTAATTAGTATGTGTACCAATTTTCATAGTATTTTATGGATTGGTTCAAAAGTTATGCACCCTTAAATTTGAAACTTTTTATAAAGAAATTTTTAATAATTTTTCCTATAGAAATTTCTGGCGATTTCTGGGATTCCCCTTGCTTACGAGGGGAACCCCCGTCTTGTCAGGTGTAGACTGTGGCTTTTAAGTATACAAAAAGGGGATGAATTTTTGTCCAAATTTAAAAATTCATAACTCGGAAACGGTTTGAGATATCGGTATGAAATTAGGATATGACACTTTTGGGACTTTTGGGCATCGATTCGTAATTAGACCAAATAATTAATTAAACCAGGGGTACCAAAATTTTTGGGGTAAATTTTAAGTGGTGTTACTTTAGAGCCGTTTTAAATTTGGGGATGAAATTTAGTATAGGGATCATTAATACTTAAGACATTAATAGAATAATTAATTGATTAATGACTTATACCAGTGGCACAAAAAATGTGGCACCAAAAATGTAAAATGGTGTAGCTTTTGAACTATTTGAGATATAGGGTTGTAATTAAGTATGTATACCTGGTATATCTTTGCAATTAGGGTAGTTTATTAAGTAGACCAGTGGCTCTAAAAATGTGGGACAAAAAATTTAAAAAATTCTCACTTTTAAACCAATGGACATATAGTGTTGTAATTTAATATATATACTTAATATATTTTTGCATTTAGGGTAAATCATTGAGTAGACCAGTGGCTCTAAAAATGTTGGGCAAAATATATAAAATGGTGTTATTTTTTAACCATTTGAGATATAATGTTGTAATTCGATATGTGTACTAGTCAGTACTTATGTAGTTTATAAAGTAGACCAGTGGCTTCAAAAATGTGGAACAAATATATAAAATATAGTCATTTTTTAAATGTTTGATATATAAGGTTACGTGTACCTAGTACAAGTATATCTTTGTAATTAGAGTAAGTTGTCAAGTAAATCAGTGGCTCCAAAAATTTGGAACAAAAATTCATAACTTTTAAACCGTTTGAGATATAATGCTGATATTTTGTACATACAGTGGAAACCAGTTTATGTGAATTCTGATCATCCAGACTTTTTGATTATTCGTCCATCTCCAACAGTGGTTGGAACAACATTACATATTTGAGAAATATTCATTTTCCGGAAATGGACTGTGTCATATTTTGAGTCAGAGCTCAACGTTTCGCCCGCAGTCGTATGGGGCATCTTCAGGAGCAAGGGGGATAGTAGTGTCTTAAACAAGGTTACCCGACGTGTCAACCACGCTAGAGGCCGAGTTTAAGCAACAAGAGGGGGAGACTCAGTTTACAAGGTTACCCGGCGTGTAAACCACGCTAGAGGCCGAGTTTAAGCAACAAGAGGGGGAGACTCAGTTTACAAGGTTACCCGGCGTGTAAACCACGCTAGAGGCCAAATAAACCAAGTGACGAAAGGAAGGCCGAGAAGACAGTTATACTAATTTAAAGATACGGTAACAGGAAGGAGTGTTCACACTAGATAGTCAGAACACAAACGCTGTCTGCGTAATGATATGGTATTAACATCTGCGATCGCAGAACACCAACACAACACAGGACATAACATCTTATTTTAAAATTCCCGCATTTTAGCTCCTGTCCCTGAGTTTTACAGACGTAAATACAGGGAAACTTTAGAAATATGGAAACATCCTAATAACATCAATCGGGATGATGGCGATTTCTTGAGCCACATGTGGAAACCGGTGATTCTCGGAACACGACACGCCCAATCTACCATTACGAACTCGATTCCCATTAGTCCTCATTAGATTTACTCATCTACCGTATCTTTAGATTAGTATATAACTGTTTTCTCGGCCTTCCTTTCGTCACTTGGTTTATTTGGCCTCTAGCGTGGTTTACACGTCGGGTAACCTTGTAAACTGAGTCTCCCCCTCTTGTTGCTTAAACTCGGCCTCTAGCGTGGTTGACACGTCGGGTAACCTTGTTTAATTAAGTACTATTCCCCTTGCTCCTGAAGATGCCCCATACGACTGCGGGCGAAACGTTGAGCTGTGACTCAAAATATGACACAGTCCATTCCCGGAAAACGAATATTTCTCATGACTCAGACTGTGGAAGCCTACGCAATTATTACATATTTGCTTTTAATCGTTAATTACTTGTTACTTTCTGTTAATAATCAACTGTTGTAATCAGTTTTGTTTGTTTTTTTCAGCAACATTCAGCAACTTGTCCGATGGAATGAGCACCGGATGGGTGTCTACCGCCATAGCAGACATGACAAACGGCACGAATCCAATTCAAATCGACTCGAATCAAGGTGCACTAATAGGCACGCTTCCTATGTATGCCATATTTTGCTCCGCACCTTTCGGCATTTATAGTGCAAATAAAATCGGAAGAAAATGGACAATTCTTTGGGGAGCTTCTTTAACATGCCTCAGCTGGATTTGTCTGATATTAGCCAAAGACGTCTGGGCGATTTATGCAGGTGCATTCATCAGAGGATTTGGCGGGAGCGTGATATTCACAGTGATACCAATGTACTCGGCTGAAATTGCTCATGCGAGTATTAGAGGTGTTGTTGGTAGTTTTGTAGCAGTTATGATGAATATAGGTGTGTTATTATCGTATATAACTACTTTATACTGGCCTTTATGGATAACGGCTGTTATAGGAGCAATAGCAGCCGTTATTGTTTGGCCTTTATTTGTTTTGGCGCCAAGATCACCGTATCATATTCTCGTAACAAAAGGAGACAAACAAAAAGCGCGGAAAGCACTAGTTAAAGTTAGATCTGAAGGCCCCCATATAGATAAAGAGTTACAGAAAATGGAATCGGCTGCAAATGCTGAAAACATGGATCGACAAACATCTGTACCTATTTTGGAATTGGTGACAATTCCAGCTAATAGAAAAGTTACTTTTTTAGTTGTTACTTTGCAGTTTATTCAGCAGTTAACTGGAGTAGATGCTATTTTGATATATTTAGAATTTATTTTAGAAGAAAAAGACTCTTCAATAATATTTGGAGTAGGAAAATTATTATCTTGTATGCTATCTTTATTATTAGTCGATCGTTTAGGAAGAAAACCTTTATTAGTTTTTTCTTGTGTAATGTCTTGTATTACATTATTAACATTAGGTGGTTATTTTTATGCTAGGGACATTTTACTTTCCGATGTTTCCGATTTAAGAACATGGTTGCCTTTAACAGCGTTAGTAGTTTTTATTTGTTGTTATAATGTAGGTTTAGGGATCATACCCTTTATCTATGGTGGCGAAATGTATGCCACAAGAGTCAAAGCTCTTGGGGTAACATTTGGTGAGGTCATGTATGCATTACCGATGATTATAGCCACGCAAATATTTTCTTTGACTAGGGAAAAATATGGGGTACATTTTCCGTTCTGGGTGTATGCGGGATTTAGCTTTCTTGGTGCTATTTTCTGCGCATTTGTTATTGTAGAAACAAAAGGTAAAACGTTGCAAGATATTCAACTAGAATTAAAAAAAAATGTTACATAACTGGAACATGTAAATAGTGAAATGTTTTATCTGATGATAAAACAAAAAGATTATGGTGCTTTAAGTAGGTAAATAAATTTAAGATCTCATTATTTAATTAAATTATTAATATAGATTACATTGTGAAAATTATGTTTCCACGTGTAATGGACCCAAGTTATTTTTTTAAAAAAGATTAAAAGTGAAAACGTGACAAAATATTTTTGTAATAAGCGAGATATGAATTTTTAAATTAACGATCTTTATGTACTATTATATGTATGTTCTCTACCCATATTGGGGGATATCACAGTAATGTTAGCCTATGGATACAGAGGACGTGGGATCGATTTCGCGAATTTTTCTCGACTGGTTTTGATCGGTATCCACTCCGGTTACCTTTCCAAGTTTCGAAATTATTAACTTAACATACGAAATATCGATACGATTATTGGATCGATACTATTTTTAATTATCGATGTCCAATACCAGTTAAAAATAATAAAAATTTCAATTTAGATAATCAAATATTTTCTTATACTCTAATTTAAAATAAATATAATAGGCTACTTGCGTGGTACTGAAAATCTGATATCTATCACTAAATATCTAAAGTAAAGTTGAATACGTACGTAAAAATCTAAATTTTATTGTACAAAAATTACTTGTTTTTTAGTAAATTAAGGAAGATTTTCTTTGACGTCATTATTTTGAACTGGAGAAAGGGATGCATATTTAAGAATGTAACCTGTAGATGGCGAGCGAGTGCGAGTTTTAATTTGATTTTGACATTAGTTCATTTTTCTGTCACTGTTTCTCTTCTTTATTATTTACAATTTGCGTGGTTTCTGTTACTTTTATTACATATTTCGATTTGTTAAGCAGGATTTTAACTTAGCTTATACTCGTACAGGATTAAAATGACAAACGAAAATATTAACCTTCAAACTATTATTCAAACGTCAAACAGATGATCTGTCATGTTTAAATTACCCGCACATTCCGTTGTTATTGGACGTACCCATGTTATTACTTTACGGCCATTCATTGGTTCGGCGTAATTCTACGTCATATATGACGTAGAATAACACATGACGGTAATTTAAATATTAAAATTTCATTTTTTTTCTGGGCAATTAATGAAAATTTTGCCAAAAAAAATATGGGTAGCAAGTTTATATCGTGTCTTCAAAAATATTAAATAAAAAAATAGCACGCAAGTAGCCCATTGTCATTTGCATCACCCGCTCTCAAATAATGGAAGTTACCCCATTAAATAATAAGTTAAAAAATATTAACAACAATACAAATATATTTTATACCAATAATAATTAAAATTTAATAAAAATAAATGAACGTCACATTTATTAACATATTTTATATATATATATATATATATATATATATATATATATATATATATATATATATATATATATATATTTTGCACTATAAATTTATGTATCGATATTATCGATATTCTCATTTTTGTATCGATACGCATCAATTATCGATAAGATCATCTCTTGTTTAAATGGGGTTATACGTGTTTTGGTATTTGATTATATCTATTGAAATTTTTATTATACAAAATGGCTAGGAACTGCCAAAGAAGTAGTATGTATTATATTTAATTTCATTTTACTCTTTATTGAATCTTAGACTTCGAAATTATTAAAAACAAGTGATAGGTAAACGTTAAAATATTTTCTCAGACAAAGATAGTACAAATGTCAAGGCAAACTGATAATGTATTAAAGTTTCGCAATTCATAACGCAAGTATTGTGCGTTAAAGTATAAATTACTATCAGAAAATTATAAAAATATATATGCATCATTCATATTAACAAATCAGCTATAATAACGCTTCCGGCGGGACCGGAAGTACAATTCAGGACCTTTCCATAGTAAAAAGTCCCTATTGTTAGAAACACTGAAAAAGAAAAAAAAACTAAAACTCACCCTCAAACGATATTAATGCACCCAACTACAAGAACGGCTGATCCCAATACAAGAGCGATAGATACTGACTGTTTGGCCATATCATCACGACTGCCAGCGGTTCGTAACAACTATGTACGTGACATAATGCCAGTAATTTATAATTTAATTTCCTCAAATTAACAATTCATAAAATTAATAATAGCCTGAGATTTCGTAATACAAGTATCAGAAATAAAATAAAAATAATATTGCTAACATTAGGTTTGTTCGTTTCGCTACCTTGCGTCTACGGTTTACTGCCGCGCCTATATACTTTGTATGGAGGCCGCAGTAAACCGCAGACGCAAAGTAGCGAAACGAACAGACCTATTATATTGTTTCTATTTTTGAAGTATATTGTAGAAGATGGTTATTTGGTAAATGTAACAAGCAAAATGATATTCTCATGAATTTAGTCAACCATGTTTATTCAATTTTTTCACCAATACTCGTTCATTAATAAATGTATTTATTTTATTAACTAAAACAGTTAAATTTTGACTATGGTTTACGAGTTCATCTAGTGTTCGTTTATACAATATTGTTATAGTAATTAACGTATCAAGGGCGTTATTGTCCGTTTATCTCCCGTGGTGCATCCAATGCTTAATGTCCGACTATAATTTTTAATATTCGGATCAGAAAGTTTTAATAAAATTTACGGAGCAGGTATCAATATCATTTTATTGACAACATTATCATAGCAACAACTCATAACACGCATTAGGGTGTTATTTGGTATATAACAACCCTGAAAGCAGGGTTGTTATGATAATAATAACATACCAGTCGGACGTTATAGTATATTAAGTATTAAGACCGGTAAGGACAGTTTATCGATCGAAGACAATGTTTGGGGGCTGAGCGAAGCGAAGGTCTCAATTTTGGCTGAGATCGGTAATTCCTTAACGTTCGTGATGCTTATACCATTTTTGCACGATCGACGCACAAAATTTAAAAGAAAAATAAGATTTGAAAATTATTTTGACATAATATAAAAAGTTATTTGTCATTTTTGAAGTAAGCTTTGATTTTTGTTTTTATTTATTTACCGTCTCGCCTCCTGAACGGTAAGTGAAGCACATCACTTACCGACGTGAGTCACATCACTTACCGTTCAGTAATTTGTAAATAAGACCTACTGTCTTGGACACACTATCGGTAAATTTAAAAAAATAACCCGATCGTGCAAAAATTATTTTTAATAATACAAGAACTGTATTGAGGTTAAATATGCATTATTTTTCTTCATGTTTAAAAACATTTTGTAAGATAAATTATAATTACAATATCGGCAAAACGATTACACGTATTACAGATAATGAAAGTATAACAATGTGTTTGTATTCATAAGTAAATATTTGTACAACGAGAATCCACGAGTGTAAATTTATACTTCATAAATAATTTTTATACATTTTTTTTCGTTAACAATAAAGATTTTTTAATAAATTACTCTGCCTTTTTATTAAGTAAAGCTGAGTGTAGTGTTTTTATATTCTAGATAGATTTAACAAAAAGAATATCAGAGTTTGCACACTGATGTAAAATGCAAATTACAAAATGTTGATAGAATTTCTTGATGGAAATTAATTTGTGGTTTTTACGGCGCCTCAAGAATGAAAGGCTTTTATAATTCAGCCCCAGACGAAGAGAAGAGCTTTTCAACACCATAATTACGTTTTTATAAAACGTACTCCTAGAAAAATATATGTAAATGTAAACATAATAAGAATGTAAGAAATAATTAGTACCTTATATATTTTAAAATGACCTCAATATAATATAATAAATTACTTCAAATATCAAAAATATGTCACATGTCAATCACATAGTATAGCATGTATTTACTTCCACTCAGCTGATTTTGACATGGTTGTCAACGTGACGTGCACGTTCTCTATAGGGCGCGAGCAGACACGTGACTCAAGCGTCTTTGACGTGCTAGGAATCAGCTGATTTGTGTGCGCTTGTCATTTTGACAAGAACAATGTCACTTTGACACGACCAATGTTTTGACTTATTTTAATTTTTGACTGTTGAGAAGTTATTTTTAATTTCATGTGTTTTACTGCCTGAAAATTGTACATTAATAACATTTTAGCAGTTCAAAATCAAAATAAGTCAAAACATTGGTCTTGTCAAAGCGACACTGTTCTTGACAAAACGACATACGCACACAAATCAGCTGATTCCAAGTACGTCAAGGACGCCCGAGTCACGTGTCTGCTCGCGCCCTATACACCATGACTTCCAGTCCCGCAAATCCCCCCTCCCGCATATCTTCCGATCACAACATGCTATGCATTGGCATAGAGAATAGGGCTGTTGTAATAATTTTTATATGCCTTCTAAGTATTAAATTTAAAAAGATATCATTATTTAAATAGCCTCAAATTTGATATCCATTAGATATTTTACAATTAATTTTTGAAATTTGGATGTTTTGAAAGTCACGTGATCTGAAACATAATGTGACGTCACAACACATACATCTTCATCGGCTCCAATTGGTCCCTTATAGTCAGTCAGTTCTTTATGTTACAAGTGTTATGATAAATATATTGCCAAAGTTGACAAACAAGTGTCAAATTTTTAAGTTTAGTTCGTGTTAGATAATACAAAATTCAATATAAAATGAGTAATTTACAGTATCGTATTGTGCCTTTATGCAAAAATGCGCAATGAACAAACTTATTATTGAATTTATAAATATGCCAAAAGATTCGAAGAAAAGAAAATTGTGGCTGGAAGCAGTAGGTCGAAGAAGTCATGGTTGGGTTTTTACATTTTATTTTACCTAAACTCTTTAACACACCTTATTTCGGCAACAGTAAAACAGTCGTTTTCTGATATAAATTCAGCCCTCATCCAGCTTTCGATTTTCGGTAAACTGTCCGACTTAGCTTGAGTGTATTCTGTATTAGCCATTATTACTCATTTCTAATGGAAAATGTCAGCGTTAAATGTCAAATTAGAAGTTTGCTATTAACATGTGACAAACTATCGCCTACGTTTATTTATCTAAATAACAAAAATAAATGTAGGTGATGGAAAAACTGTTTTTCTATTGGCTGTGAATGACGTAATGTATGTGCTTCTACGACACAGAAGTGGGAGGTTGTTTTTCATGACTATTTTTGGCGCCAATATTCGTATTTAATTATTTACGAAAATAACAACAAATTATTAAAAAAAAAATTAATAATAAGAAAAATATTTAAAATATTTTTTGAAAAATGTGAAACAGGCTCATTACTTCTCTAGTCAGTATATGCTCAAAGCAATGTCCTAATAGCCTACGTTCGATATCGGGAGTGGTACAATGGATTTAGTAAGGACTATTTCAAAAAATGAACGTCATACGTCATGTAATCTGTCAAACCCATTAACTTGTCAAAAGACAGTTTTTCAAAAGTGAAAATTTAGTTAAAATTCTTTCATTATTTCAAACAGAATATAATAATAAAAATCATGCAGTAATAAGGGTCATTAATGAATAATTTTCTATACACTAATAAACGCTCACTGGAAAATATATGTATGCTTAAAATTATTAGTAGGTAAACTCAAAAAATCAGAAATATGTACGATTTAATGGACCTTTTCAATTTAACGGCTATCTCTTTCTATCGCTGCAAATAGTACGAAAATGGCGCGAACAACTGCCAGTTGGGCTGTCAAACGAAACGTCAAAAATATTGCAGTCATTAAAATACCTGTATTCTCAGTGAAAATTTGCATCGTTAGACATTTTACCTTTAATAAAAACTTTTGTAACTTATTTCGATAAGATTTTTTAAAGTTATCCGAGATATTCTCACATTTTACGTCTAAATGTTTTAGAATCAAACGTCATAGATCTCAGTTGTTCTTACTATGCGCAGATCCCCATTGCGCATATCTTCAATCTCTTTAAATTGGAAAGGTCCATTCTTCAAATGAATATTTCTGTTCTACATTACAACATTTTAATTGTCTTGTAAATTGTATTAAATTTTGTTCAATATACAACTGGCTTAAACATAAATTAGCAATAAAACCAAATTTGTTCATGAATTTTATTTTTATTTATGCCTCATTCAAAATACTTCTTGTGTGTTTGTCTTATGAAACCCGCTATTGTTTGCGAAAATATGTTTCTATAACCTAGAAATCCCTAAAATCTCCTCATCTCATACACAACCGTATTTACAAATCTCAGCTTCGCCTAAGCCCTCCTGCAACCCTTGTCGTCGCGCCATCTGCCGAGTTCACCCTTAGTTACATTGTTGCTTCGCGAACATAGCAGCAAAAATTCCTAAGGCCATTGCCACCCCGCGCGGGAAGCCTTATTATCTGACAACTTTCAGCAGGATAGAAGGAATTTCCCCAGTGCAGGAACAAACGAATGGGAGACGCTGAGATGGCTTCTTGGATATTAAGTTTGTGTTTGTTGAGAAGTTTTGTTTAGTAATTGTATTTTTGGAATTGGGAAATTGGTGGTAACTTTCGGGGCGAATGTGTTATATGCTGTATAAGAATTTTGGGCACGGAGTTAAATTTACAAAAACATTCTAAAATAATTATGTCAATTATCAGCCTAAATTTTGCGTCAAGAAATAATAACAACATTGAATTCTGAAAATGATTGGCCCGTACCTCTTAAAATAGCAGTACTTCCGAAAAATCGCTATTTCAACTGTCAAATGTCAACTTTAATATTAAAAATTAGATAAATAAAAATTAAATAAATTGTAAATGGTCGAATTGATAGAGAAATTGTAAGGAGGGTGAGTGCGGGGTGTAAGGTAATGGGTGCTCTGGGTACGTTTGCGCGAAACCTAAACATATCTAAAGAAGCTCGGTTAAATGTGTATAATGGCGTGCTAGTGCCTGCTTTGATGTAAGGAAGCGAATGTTGGGCATGGACGGGAAAGCATAAAAAGAGAGTGCCTGCCGTCGAAATGAGGTATTTACGTGGTGTATGTGGATATGTAAGACGAGATCGCATGAGGAATAATTTGGTGTAAGAAGAAGGTATGGTTAGGAAGAATGTTGTTAAGAGAGTAGGAATGAGCCAGTTGAGATGGTTTGGTCATGTGGAGAGAATGAAAAGTGAACGGCTTGTAAAGCGTATATATCTTGGTGAAATTGGAGGTGTTCGATTGCGTGGCCGTCCAGTGTGCAAGTGGATGGATGTGATCGATAAGGTGCTAAAAGAGATAAAGTTTCCGAGTGAGAAGAGAAGAAGAGCGTGTATGAATGCGATTATGAATGTGGCCGAGGCGAAAGATGTGTGCTTAGACAGGAATGTGTGGCGAAGGATGATTGTTTCGTAACTATTACTGTAGTCCGATTGCTGTATTTCGCTACCGAAAATCGGTCACTTTAATATGTTAGAGAGGAATATTTGTTGTATGGTGTCAGGTTAGTAAGAATGTTGTTGAAAGAGAGATTATTTTTGTGGTTGATGTTATTATTATTATTATTATTATTATTATTATTATTGTTTCGGGTTTGTGCTAACCCACTAAGTGAGAAATGCGTGATTTTATGTATGTAGCTATGTATGTATGTAAATAGCACTTACTTCAAATTTAAAGGTTTTATTTTCAAAAATATGATACCTATTTTCGTCTATTCATAATATATATATATATATATATATATATATATATATATATATATATATATATATATATATATATATATATATATAGAATATAAATATATAAAAAAAATAAAAATCGAAGCTACTTTGGAAGTAGGAATGAGAGAATTTTAATAAATAATATTTATTAGTAATGTCTTCATTTTCTGAAACCTATATATGATAATCATAAAGCCTTAGAGGTCTGAAAATCCTCAACAATAAACAATTGTGATAAGACGAGGGTAAGAGCCATAATAAATAAATAATTTTTTATATACTTTTCTAAATAATAATAATATTTCAACTTATTACCATGTTAGTCAAAATTCTGTTTAGAAATAATTATCATTTTTCTTATCGTTGGTTTTTGTTAAGTCTACATGTCACCGATCTTTGACATTTATGTGTTGATAAGTATTGAAATTATTATGCATGCGTGCGTGACTTTGAATACCCTATGCTTTGATGCCCTTTACTCTACATCCGCTAGCCACTCACGAAAGAGAAGATATAGTATTCTTTGTCTTGTCAGTTTTATATACCCACTTCGCAACAAGGAATCTATATGTTTCATTTACGCATTATTTAGGCTAAGTTCATGTACGAAATCGGTAGTACAAAGCAATTTAGTTGATTTAGTAAACATTGCTAATTTCTGTTTATCAATTTAGCTCTTTCTCTCCCTTGTTCGGTCTATTATGTAATGTATATGAAATCAATAGTACTAATTCACTCTCCTATCTTTATTTCCATTTTATTTCCCTTATATTCCGGCCCGGTGCACGCCACTGCGGCGCTGTGTTTAACGAGGTCTAGTCCTCCAGTCTCTAGCTGCACTCCCGGGGGATGATAACCGAGGTGACGTCATAATTTACCCGATGCGATAGTGTTCACGTATCCAAGAAA
This sequence comes from Harpalus rubripes, assembly GCA_963082715.1. Classification (NCBI taxonomy): domain Eukaryota; kingdom Metazoa; phylum Arthropoda; class Insecta; order Coleoptera; family Carabidae; genus Harpalus; species Harpalus rubripes. Next base: position 42,695,760 of record OY720461.1, on the reverse strand, counting down.
CGTGCCGAGTATTGCCAACGTGCTAGATGGCCACGGCTGTGGTTAAATTTTATTTTACATAATGAGAATTTAAGAAGGGCTTAGATGTTATTACATTGTAATTAAAAATGCATTTAATAAAAATGTAATATTTTAATCATTAGCTAGTGTATTTTTTTAACAACATAATATGCTTGTTTTTGTAATGGTAAATTACCTGTACTTTTTAAATTTAAAAAATCTACAGGTGACCGCATTACCAAAATACATGAAATATGTCATATGTAGTTCTTTACAAAAATAAAACTATAGAAGTAGTCTAAAATGGTCTTAATTCACAAGTATACTTGTAATTAGTCCTCGTATAATGCGGATTTTGGGTTCCATAGAAACTCGGCGTTATATGACACTCAAATATATAAAGTAACGTTGGGTTCCGAAACAGATTATTTTTAAAATTATATAAACAACAGTGATATAAATTAGATGCGTCATGAAAATATATAAACCAACAAACGGTCTAATTCTCTAAGCAAAATTGTTAAAATTAACAATCATTTTCAGTTATTAATTTCCATGTAGTTCAAAATCCCAATTCACTATTAAATCAAGTTGCTAAAATTTAGCAATTAGTCGTTACGTCGAGTTGTTAATCTAGCAACTGCATTTCTCTTGTTGTTAGTATTGAACAATCGTCGGTAAATGGATTTTCTTGAAAATTTTGTGTTAGGAATTAAACATTTACTGGAAATAGAGACAGCAAAAGTAAACTATTTATAAACTAATATATACCTACATACCCAATAATTATATACATACATTTACAACAAGATTTTAGATTTTTGTTAAAAAATTTGCGAGATGTTAGTTATCCATTCCCGATATCGGAGAAAAAATATTTACAGAGATATTCAAACTGAGCAAGTGTCGTTTAATTCGTGAATTGGATGGTCTCATGCTTCAAGCATACTGAGTCAGTATATGGCCGAAGGTCCCATGTAACAGCCATTTCAACAATGTTTCCACTGCTAAAACTTCTAGACGATGGTCATGCGTCATTCCTGATGATAAGATTCTTGAAATTTCGAAATCGATCGCATCGAATTGAATAAACTTGTATACTAAATTGGAGAACTTCATCAGATTCCCCCAACACTTAAATTCTACGTCTAGCTATGGGTCTTATAAAGAGATTACAGGGTAATACTTCAATTTTTCAAGTCAATCAACCACTAGTAGTTGTCAGAATTGAAATACAAAACTAGCTTTGTTATTTAATTAGTCCAAAATTATCATCAAATCTACCATTAGAGAATATTGTTCCGCGGAACATCTTGCACCCCAAATTTTCTTATCACTCATTATTAAAAAGTCAAACGAATCACAATCTGTCGCTTTAGGTTGTGAATAACTTCACTGCTATATTTAACAACGATTGTTCAGAACGACCGTTTTTAACAATGTCGTTAATTATGTATTTACTGAGGCCTATTCTGTAACTCAGTGGTTAATTTTTAACCATTGGGTAAATCTTTTAACCAATCAAATATGTTGACATATAACAAAAAGAGGAATTTTTAGTTGTCAAATCTATATCTATTGGATAAAAATTTTAACCAGTGGTTAAAAATTAACCATCGAGTTACAGAATAGGGCCCACTGAATACCAATTGAATGACAGTTGTTACAAGAGTTGTAAAATCGTTGTTAAGTCTCAGTTGTTACCTGACGACTATGTTAACTATCTTAGTAAATTAGGCTGCATATATTAAAAAGGGTTTACAAAATTTGTAGACCGCGTATCGAAACCGCATTGGGTAATTATTACTTCACAAGGGTTCACTTCACTGTATTTAATTTCCTCTATTACCAGATAAAACTAAAAATCAAATCTACCAAATAATCCTCCCCACCATTCACCCTCCCTCCCTTTTATTCCCCTTCATTTCCTTCTCTTTCTCCAGAGGCAAATTGGCAGTTGTACGCTGGGATCCCACCCTCGCACGAATCCCCCTCGTTCACGAGCGGATCCTTTACGAGCGTCGACGCGGAACCGGAAGTGCTACTGCTGGCCTAATGACCTTGACGCCGCGGGAACTCGGCCAGAGCAAAGCACGAATCAAAGAGATTTACAGATTAGACAAGGGTTGCAGAACACAGACTAGTTGTGGCTGGTAATTGATATATTGGGGAAGTAGTTTTACTGTAATGGTCTGAGGTCTGAGCTCTGTTTTGCATTTAGATGTGCTAAATATGTTTGGAGTTGAATTTTGAAGACTATTTACTATCTGGGTTGAAAATGTAAATCAACAAACTTAATAAAATTGACTATAACTCAATTTTCTTAGTTAAGCTTCATTCACAGCTACTTTTTTTTAATGCATAACATTAGCCGTGTTCCTTCGAGTTGTGATTGTGATTTTGTGAATCCTGATTAATTTAATCGTGATCCTTTTGAAATAGGATTTAAAAATTATAGCAAGAAAAAAACACAATCTAGTGTCAAATGTCAATGTCATATGCAAACTAATGCAAACTATCCTGCTTTATTTTATAAATAATCAACTGTCTAGTGTTATATTCAGAATTAAAAATGGGTTATACTGAAGTAAAAAATAATATTCTTTGTAAGGAATATGAAGTATGTTTATTTCAAGCAAATCTTTATGTGGTTCATTACACGCTTTTGTAGAAAAATCTTATTTACCCCACATTCGTAAATTTCTACGCTCGAAATAGTATATTTTCAATTTGTTCTGAACTGAATCCATGTGAATCACTCAAAAAGGTTGATTCTGAAGGGAAGGCGGAATGTTGTCTAGTGATCACAAAATGAGAAAGTGAGGATAACGAATAGGAAACGTAAAAACATTATTCTTCTTAATCATTATCACTTTTATCATTTAGGTCACGAATCACAGCCCGAAGGAACACGGCTGTTAATACATAATGCTAATAGATAATGCATAACGAATTTTGTTAACATAGCAACGCATAGGACCATTCACAGCCAAGGCGCTTTCTTTTTAAGGGGAAAATTAACTGATCTTACCTTGTACTAAACTGAACTACTCCTAAAAAGAGCAGCATATTTTTTTAAAAAAATAAGAAGTAGAAGATAAAAGCATTCATAGCATTATATTTATAATATAATAATATGCTGAATTTGCTTGTGGTTATAGTCTGTTGTATATGTGATTAGATTTTGACATATTAAATTCTTTTACCTTTGAGTATTTAAATATGGATGTATTTCTTATGGTAGAGAAACATGACATAACGTTTCAAAATAATTCATTTCTTCTATTTATATCATTTTAATATCAAATACTTACAAACAAGACAAAATACATAGCAGTCAGTCATACTGATGTGACATTGACACTAGGGATCAGTTCAGGATCTATTTGATCCTGTTTTAAAGGTAGTGCTTCGCGGGGGCGGGAACGAAGAAAATGGGTAGTACAAGATTATTTATCCTTTTTTAAAAATTAAGGTAGATGCGTGCTACTCGGAGTTGATCTTCTTGATTAAAAGAAAGCGACTCTAGTTTTAATATTAACACATAATGCATAAACATAATGCATAGCAACAAATGTTTGCGAACTCCAAACTTTTATGCATTAAGTAAATTTGTGACAGCTGTCAAAATAAATTTGCGAGAATTCTTAAAATCTTCAATTTCGAAGAAAACAAATAGCTGCATCTAGTGCTACATTTGTAATACCAAGTGCTCATATAAAATTAAACAATGAAATACACTTCAGCAATCCTTTCCTGTCAAGATAAACTTCAATTTTGACAGGTAATTTGAATAAATACAGATGTCAACTATCAATTAAATAATACGTAAATAAGACATTAATTCGATAAAATATTACCATAAATATAGACAACGATTGACGTCATATCTAAAAATAAAGAAAAATGCATGGAAAATATAGAAGGTATATTTCTGGAAAAATAAATACGGTACTATAAAAAGAACATCTACATAATATTATATGACAATAGGGCCGTACATCAAAGTAACAAATTAAAACTTGGGTTATTTATGTTGAAACTAGTGCTTAAAACTATAATGAAGGAGTATCAAAGTCTTAAAAAGTTATTAATTTTCAAAATATTCGAGTTAGTAATATGTGTTTCAAAACGAAGCATACTATAATTATAATTTAAAATTTATTACAAACACAATTTTCTTTACAGAATTCATTTCTTTGTTACTTGTGCATGTAAGTTTCAATCAATATAACATATTTTTTACAAAACGAAAAAGCAAATGTATGTCTTTATTAAAATGTCCTTTCTTGGCTTCATTATATTCCCGAAAAGTGAGTCAGGATTCCAGGAAAGTATATATTTGCATCTGAAAACTAATTAAAAAGTGTACAACTCTTCCTGCTTTATTGAATTGGAAAGGCTTTAAAGATCTGCGCTCTAGTTTTTCGCATGACAGAATATTAAATTCCGAAGTACTTTTCCATATTTTTGATTGAGTTTTAATAACTGCAACTTCCAGTTGGGAGTTTGTATAAACATTCGATAGACCGGCTAATCTCTTAATGAACTAATTGAATTTATTGGAATTAACGGATGATCGGGAAAATTAAAAGGCAATTTTTGCTTTTATATCTTTAAATTGGAAATGAAAATTTTTGGAACAATGAATAAAGGCTAGTGGAATTGGATTTCCATGCATTCATTGAAAATATATAAATGTTCTAGGTTTTGTCACAGGCAAAAATACTGCATCTGAATATGCTAATGTTTATAATTTTTCAATTTCTAGAATCGTAAAGGTGCATTCACAAATGAAAATTAGGTTTATGGTTTTTCTTTAGGTTTACGTAAGTCATTCATAAATGTAAGTTTAAATTACCTGAAAATTAGTTTGGTATGTACAGACATGTATGTAAATGCTTCAAAAACAAGATTAAAATATCGGTAGAGCAGTACTCAACAATACACCTGTGCGCCGTGAAACTGTCATTCGCTTGGCGTTATTGGTTATATTTCAGCAATTAAGTTATGACATCTATGTTCTTCTCGCATTTGTTTAAAAAGCTGAATCCTCCAAGTGGATAATAAAGATGGGTGTATATATCTATATCATTTCAGACTCGTTCTCATTGGTGAAGTTTGTGACGTCAAACTAAATCATAAACCTAAAGTTTGGACCTTGCAGTGTTTAGCTTTATGATTTGGGTTTAGAGACCCTAAATTCTGAAGTGTGAATGGAGTCATTACATAATATGCGGCCAAAGTCTTTAAATCTAAAGTATAAACCATAAATCTAAACCTAATTTTCATTTGTGAATGTACCTTAAAAATAGTCGATAACAATAATAAAAATTTTGCAAAAATCATTGATGCCATGGAACAAAAGCGCAAACATCTGTCACTACTTAGAGAAATTTTAAATTTCATTCTCGTCAAATTACATTGTTGTAATCAACTATTACATTGTTGTCATCAAGAATACAATAAAGATGTTTTCTTTATCCTTGTTTTGAAAATAATTTTAAACATCAAGAACCTTTGACAGATGTTTGCACTTTTGTTTAAAACGAGGAAAATAAAAACATCTTTATTGTAGTTGATGACAATGATGTAATAGTTGTTGATTACAACAATGTAGTTGGACGAGAACCAAATTTTAAATTTCTTTAAGTAGCGACAGATGTTTGGCATCAATGATTTTTCAAATATGTTATTATTGTTTTCGACTATTTTTACGGTTCCGGAAATTGAAAAATTATAAACAATAGCATATTCGGACGCAGTATTTTTTCCTGTAACAAAAACTTCAATACAATTTTGCTCTAAAATAATTAGGGGAGCAAATAACTGCACATAAAGATTTTATCATTGAAACCCCTATGCTGCGTCGTCCAAGTCACCACACTGTATGCAGCATATAACACAAGGTGGTCACAATTTTGATGTAACACACAGGCGTGTCGTGAGCAACGTGCAAACAACGCTAACACGATGGACTGACTTTATTAAAAATTATTAAATTCAAAATATTTTATGATGTTTCTTATTTTGCTTATTTTCTGCTTTGATAATTTTGGGGGGGTCATTGACCCAAAAACCTAATGCTTGCCAATCTCACAGCACATATCATAATTATCCAAAATTATTTCTTTTAAAATGGTTCTTGTTTTTGTTATACAAAAAACATTATACGACAATCGATATCTTTGATGTCAAAATCATATCAGATCAGAAGTAAAACATTTTGCCTCTGATATTTCACCGTATTTTTTCAAGAGAAACTTGTAAAAGTATCAAGTAAGATTTCATTTCTGGTTGAACAATTCTAAATAACAACTAATCAACTCTTCACATAGATGAAAAAAGCTTAATTGGAATTTCTGGCGTTGTTGTACGTATTGGAGTTCTGTGGCAGAAAAAGTCACCACAAAAACAAACACACACAGAGTCAATACGAGAATGCGTGACATACGCGTTTAACATCGTAAAAAATAGACACTGTACTCGAAAACAGAAAAATAAAAATCGGATTGCAACTTTTGCATTGTTTATTTATTTTATTTATTTATTTTATTTAAGTGTAGTGTACACTCCCAAAGTTAGGCCTGACTCAGTCTGTAACTTAAACTTTTATTTTGAAACAAATGGATAAATTTTAGCAATTTGCAGTTAATGAAAATTGATTATGTTGAAGTAAGAAAAATTGGTACATAAAATCACGGCTTTTCTACAAATTGGTCAGTTGGCATGGTGCCTAAAATCATCCATTCAACGTTCACCTTTCAGATTAGTGTAATTTATTATAACCTGTAATAATATTTACAATGTTGTCTAGTAAAATACATGACCGAGTTTTTCTATCATAGTATCATAGACTAGTAAAGAGAATTTTCCAAATACACTGGTTTTCTAGATTAAAACTTGGTCTTCATAATTTCATTCCATTTTATAAAGCGTTTGAATCATACGCAGATACATAGGTACGATTTATCTGAATTAAAATTTTGGCTCCATCCATTCTGTTACATTAAGTTATGTCGTTTACTTAATTTTTATAACTACCTTCCGTCACCTTTAGGTAAGGGAAGGTACTGTCTTTGGTCAAAAAATTTGGTGGTGAGTTTTTGATGAATAAGCACGTTTAAGGATCCCTAGAATACGATTTTACTATTTTTACGATGATGTCTCTCTCTCTCTCTCTCTCTCTCTCTCTCTCTCTGTGTGTGTGTGTGTGTGTGTGTGTGTGTGTGTGTGTGTGTGTGTGTGTGTGTATATGTGGGTGTGTGTATATGTGGGTGTGTGTATGTGGGTGTGTGTGTGCGCGCGCGTGTGTGCGCGTGTGTGTGTGCGCGCGTGTGTCTGCGCGCGTGTGTGCGTGTATGTGTGCGTGTGTGAGACAAAATTTTCTAATGCGATATCTCTAATACAACAATTCCAAAAATTATAATTCGTTCGTATTCACTTCGTTACATCCATGTGAAGAACTGATTAGATTTTAGTTATAATTGGTCAACCGGAAGTACATGTGAAGAGCTGAGTAGATTTTGGTTATAATTGGTTAATCGGAAGTACTCTCCTTTGAAGATTTTAACAGTTTTTCTTGAAAAATATAGAGTTAAAAAATTATAAAGAAATTAAATATCATATATTAGCCAGCTATAACTTTGGAAATTAATAAAATTATGATTGAAAGGTGTCAGTGTCAAGTGCAGTTGACAGTATGTTTCTGTTATAATTTTACTGGAAATATATGATCTTTTGCTAGAAACTTTCTGTATGGAATTTGTATAAAATACACACAACTGCCTTAAGGTAATGTACAAGAAATAGAATCTTTTGCAAGGAATTTTCTGTATGACATTTATACAAAACACATAGAATTAACGGAAGGTAATGTGCTGGCCACATCAGATTTTTATATTTTGCTATTATAAAAATAAACAGAGAATTTATTTTAAAATGCAACATATGGTTTATCACTTCCATGGTTACACATTACTGTTAAAAAATGACAGCAATGTAATATTTGTCCATTTTAAAATGCAACATTATGAATAGTATTGCAGTACAGGAGTTACCTCCAGAACACATCACAAATGGTGTCAATTCTTTTTACGAGCGACTAGGATATTGCCTCAGTGTGAATGGAGGTATTCTTGAACATTTATTACATAAAAATTATGAATTTTTGTAAGCCAAAGTTTGTTAAGATGTGCTACATTAATTGGAAATTAGTACTGAAAATACATAACTAAAAAATTTTGTATGTTGCATTTTAAATTGGACAAATATTACATTGCTGTCATTTTTTGACAGTAGTGTGTAGTAACCATGGAAGTGATTGACCATATGTTGTACGTTAAAATAAATTTCCTGTATGTTACAGTAAAAGCAGTCAAAATTCAAAAATAAGTCAACTGTTTTATTAGCAAATGTAAAACCATACGTATGAATATCAATTATCAGCATTAAACAGTATACACCGTCGTTTCTTAAAATATTTGTCATATAAACAGGATAGAATATATCCCGAAAGCGGTATAGACCATAATAGCTTATGGCAGCGTCACGATATGTCATCTCTTAATACCAGACGAGAACTACAGTCAGCTAAATTTTTAAAGTTGTTACTGGCGAACAAAATTGACTGCCCTCAGTTCTTGTCGTATATTTTAATAAAGTATCACTTTAATGTCTTTTTACGTAAATTGCTATTGCAAGAATGTCTCTTCCCTCTGTAATTGAAATATTCGCCCTAGTCAAATGAAATTAAATATATGTATCCACAGAAACACCTCATAAACTTGCTCCACTCCCTAAATCTAATTAATAATAACGCCTCTCTACCACGACTTCACCTCTGGCTCTCTGTGAAGTAGACAAACGACCGCAGACATCTCCTCGCTGCGAGAACACAGGTTAAATTAACCGAGCGACTATTCAGGTTCGCAAGGACAGACAGACGATTGTTTCGTCTTTCGTCTTCTTTTCAGGTGAAATATAACTCTCGGATTTCATACGGAGAGTTATGTTGTTTTGGGGTTTCTTCAAGAGATTTGTTACCAGCATCAAGGAGGTAATTAATTTGCAAAATTTCACAGGAAATAAAATGAAATTTCAACAAAGTAAAGGTGGATATACTGCAATATTTTGTGTTTAACTCTTCGCAACTAAACTATTATTAATGAAAGATGACTATTCAAGATCATCTGTGAACCGTGTGATATAATATTGCTTGCAGATAAATTCATTGCATTTAGTATGTATAGGCGTGCAACATGAAATATTTATGGAAACATTTTAACTGAAAAAATAAGAGTAATTCATTTGAAAATTATTTTTCTTTCTAAATAATGCCTTTCTGAAAGATTTATGTTCTTCACTTATGTTTTTGCAAAATACAAAAACATAGACTTAACTTAAAAGCCAAGGAATAATAATTTGATTTAAACGTCAACGCCACTGGATAAATGTTAGCACAGAGGGCAGTGTAGTAGATAATTAGGTATCTGTAATTCTACGACATATGTCATTATTATTTATAGTGTGTTAGAAAGTAATGCCACTATTTACGTATATCTGTCACACCACATAAATTAAATAGACATAAGTCAAAAAATCTTTCTCTTTCTAATACAAAATGTTGCTAAGCTAATGCTATAAAGTGATGTGTATTCTTTCTTCGAACAAATAACCTTGGATAGTCATCTTTCGTGAATAATAGTGTATGTAATATATATCCATTCTTATCGTACACGCTTCTTCTGAGAGAGATAAATATATGACAATTTGTTAATTCGTTCATGATATAGAGGACCTTCATCGGAGATCTTCAAAAATTTTATTGTATATACAGGCTGCGAATGAAATATTTCTTAATGATTTTTTTTAAATCTTCTAGTTTTTGAGTTCTAGTTTTGTTAGACATTTACCCACCTATGGCCTGATCGCTGCTGCCGTCTGCTGTCTGAATTTAAGTTCGATTCACACGGCACAAAAATTGTCGGCTGGTGTTTGCTTTCTTGCAGACACATTAATTAATAAACGATCAACGGAAAACGTTGATTTTTGAGCAAAGTTTTGAGGCCGAATATCTCGGACACGAAAAGAGATATCGACCTGTGGTTTTAAAATCTTAAATCTACACCCTTCAAACTACTTAAATACAAATTTTCAGAATTTTTAATTTTTTAAAAATTTCCACTTTTTTTTAAACCACACTATCCTCATACCCAAAAATGGGTGTGTGGTACACCTTCAATGACCTCACCAGTAAATTCCTCGTATCAAATAACATAAGTATACCAATTTTCATCAAAATATTCCAACGGATACATAAATTATTAAACATTCCTTAAAATTGTCAAAAACTGATAATATCGCAAGGGGTACACCTTAGATTTTTTGCGATTTTTGGCCATTTTCAGACTTTTCCTTCTGGAGATTGTAATAGTTGTTCAAAAATTATGAAAATTGGTATGCTTATGTAATTTTGCTCGTAGAATCTAATGGTGATATCGCCAGCGGTGTATAATTGACCATTTTTGGGATATGACCCAAAAATGGGCATTTTTGAGCAAAGTTTTGAGGACGAATATCTCGGACACGAAAAGAGATATCGACCTGTGGTTTTAAAATCTTAAATCTACACCCTTCAAACTACTTAAATACAAATTTTCAGAATTTTTAATTTTTTAAAAATTTCCACCCTTTTTTACAATATGATGATTTTCATGATGTGTATTGTGCACTAAAGACACATTCTTTAGTAAACCCAGCCTCAACAGTGAACAATACTTGCCATTCGTAAAATTTGAAGTCTGCTATGTGCTGCAAACATTGAACTTTTTGCATATTGAATGGATATGGAAATAACTGTTGTTTTTTTAAAATTATCATATGTGACACTTCGTACTGTGATAATCTCGATGTACAAAATTTACAAATGTGCAAATATTAGGAACAGAATTTGGAAAACGCTCCGTCTAAATGCGTTGGCAACTCCATGGTAGTGTCTTTATGTCAATACCAAACTAAAATGTACAGATACGAATAGATAAATAAACCATAGGTAAGTAATTACATTGTCTGTGTACTCGCTATTCGTAAACGTAAGCATTTTGACATAATTTTACCTTAAAAACAAGTTTATTACTAATATGAAAATTTAATTGCAACAAATGACTGGTCTGTCAATTGGTAAAACAAAAATTTTCAAAGCTGTTGCTACTGCATAAGTTATGTGACAAGGCGAGGGTAAGAGCAATAACAAATAAATAACTTTTTATAAACTCTTCTGAGTTATAGTTCCGATAATCATATTTTAACTCTGTTTATCTGTTTAAGTTATGAATGTCAAAATTCAGTTTAGAAATTATTTTCGTATTATGATAATAGTTACGACATTTATTTGTTGATCTATGTCTGGAAATTATTATGTATACGTGCGTGACTTTGAATGCCCTATGCACCCCGTACCCCTAAGATAATCCTGTTCTGAAGATAGCGTTTTGTTTTTAAAGATAGTCGGGTTTAGATACTCTCGTGGAGTTGACATTAGATAGTCATGGGGAAAAGATGTAAGAGTAGGTTTTAGTTAGCCATGGGATAAACATGGAAGATTCGAAATTAGTTTGTCGCGTCGGGCAGACGTGTCTTGTTTTTTGGACATGTAGTGTCTTTTAGTTTTGGGGCGACGCCCGCCCGCTGGGTACGAAATGTCACAGTTTAGTACTTGCTTAGTTGTGCATGATAGGCTTAGTGTTAATTAATAATCATGTAAATAAAGTTGTTATTAAAATCACAAGTAGTGTTCATGTCCGTAGTGTTCATCAGTGTAAAAGTTAAGTGTATGTGTGTTCTTCCTTCTCACGAAATCCTTATCACCAGTTGGAATAAAGTGTATCATCGTTGCAGTAATCATCAGAGATCCCCTCGTGTTACAGTTTTTAGAAAAAAACGTGGAACGACTCGTCAATTTACGGGGTTGTAAAAATGTTAAAAAAATATGTGATTTCGAGAAAAAGTTATTAAGAAATATTGTTGCTCTCGACGAGTTATATTACTGGTTAAATTTAATGTACTTATTTCATTTAGACCCTGTATAGTGGCACATAATCAAAACTATAAGCTCGGCTCAATATAGATAAGGTTGGTGCAGTTTAAGATATTATTTAAACTTTAAACGAAATCGATGCAACCGGCCATAAAACGACTAGTAGCTAAAACGAGCAAATATAAACAATTCCTTTAAGCTCGACATAAACTATTAATTTCGCCTGTGTTTTTAATAAGATTTGAACTCATGGCCCCTAGTTTATAGCTCGATCCTTTTATCCAGTGATCTCCTATTGTTCGTTATCTTACAATTAATATAAAATCCGAAGCAATAAGGAAAAAGTTCTCACAAAAACATCACTCCAATTTCTCCGAGAATGTGAGAACTTAATCCAATTGTGAGTATTATTAGAAGCTCTTTCCATTAGGGGTTAAATCAACCCCTCTTTTTATCAAACAAAAGTCGTGGACCAATCGCTAAGCAAGTGAAAAAATCGGTGGTGGAGGCATGTGACAGTGCGTCAGATCAGAACGTCAGCTGTCACTTCCGATTACAAGCGGAAGCAGCGCTGGTGTCGCCGCGGTCGGAAACGGAACTAATAGCGCGCGCAGAGCAGCTATCTTCACCGCACAGCACACAGGAGTTAGTGCACGTGAATGCATTACTACCACGCATAGCTACTCGACTGGAAATTTGATAGTTTCTTTAACAAGCCAACCACTATGCTTTTGTCTTTCAGTGATGAATTTTTTTCGTTAATGGAAGCACTTTTCTATATTATGTTCTTTTATATCTTTATATGTATTTTTATGCAGAGTGCTGTAAATACCAAGTATAGTGGTTCTAACACTACACATGCGTATTTCGTTCAAGAAAGTGCCTTTCTCTTCCCCTACTGTTTGTCACTCTAATTTGTATTCTGAAAATTAAAGTACGAGATGGTCTCCTAAATATTTAGTTCAAATATGAAACAGAAAGTAAACTATTATTCACGAAAGATGACTATTCAAGGTCATTTGTGAGCCGTCTGATATAATATTACTTGTACATAATTTCATTGCATTTGGTATGCATAGGCGAGCAACATCAAATATTTATGGACACATTTTAACTGAAAAAATAAGATGCAATAAATATGCAATAAATAAAAGGCCTTGAAGTTCCAATATTCCTTATTTAATAATATTGAGGACGTTTCGAGCTAAATCCGCTCATCATCAGCAACTAACACATTTTTTCAAGTTGAGTATTATAAATAAATACATAAATGTTTATAATACTGAAGCAGAATTACATTGTTGTACATTATCCAAAATTGTGAAATTACATGTAAATTATATTCAACGTAGTCAGGTGGAGCATGGGCCCCCAACTCAACAATGCAACATGCCGCTGACACGGCCCATTAACAACTGAAAAAATAAGAGTAATTTATTTGAAAATTATGTTTCTTTCTAAATAATACCTTTCTGAAAGATTTATGTTCTTCACTTATGTTTTTGCAATATTCAAAAACATAGACTTAACTATAAACCAAGGAATAATAATTTGAATTAAACGGCAACGCCACTGGATAAATAGGTATCTGTAATTCTACGACATACGTCATTATTATTTATAGTGTGTTAGAAAGTAATGCCACTATTTACGTATATCTGTCACACCACATAAATTAAATAGACATAGGTCAAATAATCTTTCTCTTTCTAATACAAAATGTTGCTAAGCTACTGCTGTAAAGTGATGTGTATTCTTTCTTCGAACAAATGACCTTGAATAGTCATCTTTCGTGAATAATAGTTTATTCAGCTGAGTGTACATATAGATGAAAATTAATATATTGCTCTTGCCCTACTGTTTGTTACTCAAATTTGTATTTTGGAAATAACAGTATATGGTCTCCTAAATATTCAATTCAAATATGAAACAGAAAGTATTTAACTGAGTGTACATAAAGATGAAAAATAATGTTTTATTCTAGTGCTTCCATCCAACTATCATCACGTAAAAATTCTTAAACAAACAAAATGCAGTTATTCAAATATATGTAACTGACAGATACATGTTACTGTCAAAGAACTAATCATTTCAAAATAATATTAGTAACGTTTTAAAAAGGAAAAGTAAATAGAACAATAGAAAAGGAATTCACTACAGTTTCCAGCATAAGCAAATATGTAGGTATGTATTTAGATTAATAAAAATTAACGATTCACAAAAATGTTTAAGCTAATCATCATTTTTGGATTATTAAATTCTATTCTATCCCGATATTTAAAATTTAATCTTCATTTTAATAGCTCTGGTGGCTCAATGTTTAGAACAACGCCTCATAAGTCATGAGTGCGCTCGGGCCTCTGGGTTCGAATCCCACTAAGGCATAGATGTATGTGAATACTGTTGAGGGGTTTAAAAAAAGGTAGTTACTTGGATCAGATTTTAATAAATAAATTGTCAAAATTAGAGTAAAATTCGCTAATCCAAAAAACTTAAGCTTTTTTGTGACTCGGGCTGTAAATGGCGGGAGGTATTGTGATGGCCACACCAGATTTTTTTTACTATATGTCAACGTAATTGGTTCAAAAATTTAACCAGTGATTAAAAATTAACCACTGAGATACAGAATAGGCCCCAGAGACAGTTAACATATTTAACCAGACATGAAAATACCAAACCTTAAGTATATTTTTAAATTAGCTTTCTGAAGCCAGATATATCATCTCTACATATAGCATGAGAAATATGTTTTACTTTCTTGTTCGTTTGTTCTTTTTCTTACTTTATGTTACAAAATATGTAAAATCGTTGGCATATACAGTATAATATAAAGAATATACAGCGAAATAATAAAAGTTTTGACTGACATTTCACGTAAAATACCAGTAAAGACTCATACATTTCCGACCTAGTTATCTGGCAATAACTTAAAACTATGCAAAAGACGTTCCAAAATTATAGCTTCTCTCAATCCCATTCATCCATCAAGCACAAATCTTACGATAAAATCGTCAGGTAGCTGATTTATAATAAAAATAGACTCCTGAAAGAATTGGTGTGCTTCCAATTTCTTTGGAAAGGCGAGCGTGTTTCTTTCCGCACTAAACCACGTTTACGACTGTATGAAAATGGTAGCAGTTGTGTATCAGCTCCAAGGGGAAATCTCTACTGTTTTCCGTAGTTTTGCGCTAGGTTTTCATAAACAGGTGACGTTCCAATTCGTGATTTGACAAAAATTACAATAAATTTTAAATAATCATTACTTAAACTTCAGCACAATATTTGCGTAGGCTTCCACAGTCTAAGTCATGAGAAATATTCGTTTTCCGGGAATGGACTGTGTCATATTTTGAGTCAGAGCTCAATGTTTCGCCCGCAGTCGTATGGGGCATCTTCAGGAGCAAGAGGGATAGTACTGTCTTAAACAAGGTTACCCGACGTGTCAACCACGCTAGAGGCCGACTTTAAGCAACAAGAGGGGGAGACTCAGTTTTCAAGGTTACCCGACGTGTAAACCACGCTAGAGGCCAAATAAACCAAGTGGTTTACACGTCGGGTAACCTTGTAAACTGAGTCTCCCCCTCTTGTTGCTTAAATTCGGCCTCTAGCGTGGTTGACACGTCGGGTAACCTTGTTTAAGACAGTACTATCCCCCTTGTTCCTGAAGATGCCCCATACGACTGCGGGCGAAACGTTGAGCTCTGACTCAAAATATAACACAGTCCATTCCCGGAAAACGAATATTTTTCAGCTCAATATCTTTAATATAATCGGTAATTTTCCGAATCGGTAAGGGGGGAGAAACTCTTCTCACTTGTCTCACTTTAGTTATGACAAAAAGTACGGTCAAAATTAGTGACACAACTAAGGTGAACTAAAACGAACTCAGATATAGTGTAAAAAGAACGTGACTATAATTACTTACATTTAGCTTAAAATAATAATTGAAATTATAAAATTAACGCAAGAGAACTTCTTTTTCTAGTATATGAATAGATGGATTGCGATGTATACATATTGGACAGGTCCTATAAGGCTTTATTTACATTAGCGGTACAATGACGGTACGATGACGGTATAATAACGGTACAGTGACGGTATGTCAATTACACGAGGAATGTACATTAGACGGTACCACAATGGTACGAACATAATAAAATACCATGACAATATAGTTTTGTCTTTTATGTATAATGACAGTTTGTGTTGTATATGTCATATTTCTATCAAAAATAAAAAATGTGCAATGTTCAGAAATTTCTCAAATACCGACTTTGCTATAACTGTCCTTACTCTTGTCAAAGAAGATGAAGAAGAAAATGAAGAAAATTTACAAAACAATACTATTTTTTATGTACGTTCTGAAATAATCTGTAGTGTATATTTCACGTTTTTGTTATAAGCAGAGAACTTTTGTTCGATAAATGTATATGTATAATCATTTCTCATTTCTACCTCATTTTGACTACATTTTGGTTTAACTAAGGGCCGGTATTTCCATATCCGGATAAAGTTCAAGATAACTAACCGTCATATAAATGATAAAATATCGCATCGAAGTAAAAGAATAAATGACGTAAATTATATTGAATATCATCTTTTGATGCGATATTGTTTATTTATCCGACAGACAAATATGAAAAAGTCAAAAACATGTCAATCACCTACTAGCATATGTCTACTTTCATTTGGCTGATTTTAGCATGAACGTCAACTTGAAGTGCAAATACTTTTCAAACGCAATCTTCTACTCCCCCGTGCATGGAAATACTACGCTGTTACTATGATATACAATATTTTTTCAATATAAACAAAACTATACTGTACCCTGGTCGTATCGCTAATGTAAATCATTAAATATCACTAGGCCGTCATCGTACCGTCATCGTACTGAGAACGTAGATGTAAATGGGTCCATTAAAATACATTGGACCAAGAAGTATCGTACCATTATTGTACCGCTAATGTAAATCAAGCCTACAAACTGCTAATATTTTTTTTATTGTTCAGAACATTTAGAAATATAGACATCGGAGATAAATCCTGTTCTTCTATGCCTCCATTAGAAGTACAAGTGGAAATGGAAGAACAGTCGATGTAGTCGAGCAGCATGTGACCATTTGAGTGCAATGTATTCGTAGAAGAGAATGAAGACCGGCAACTACAACTACTGAAACGACAACATGCATATCTACTGTTAAACCTATATTTACGTAGAGGCTGACCGGGCTAAAGCCCAGGCCGGCAGATTTGTAGGGCCAGCAAAATTCAAGCACGACTTTCATCAACCTGATTTTGACAAACGCTATTATTATAGACAAAAGATTTCGATGTTAATATTAGTGTGATGAATGTGCACATGCTACTAAAAGTGTAAATAAACGTCATTTTACAAATATTGTGTGTTATTTTCTATATGATCAACAAAAATCTATAAAAAGATTATAAGATTGCCAGCTAGTACCGAAGCTCAGACAAGATATATCGAAGTTGAATGAAAGATGCCGAAATTTTTGCATATTATTATGATTGGTTAGCAGTAAGACTATCTGCGTTTAATATATATCAGTTAGTTCGCTTGCTTTACTTTCTACGAGGGTTGCCTTTTATATTTCGGGATTGGACAACCCTAGTGTTGCAATCTGGCAACTGACAGCTCTATCGTAAAGTTTGACATTTTTGAGGTTATACGTACTCAGAACGTTTTGACATACGAGCGCTATTTGTGTTGTTTACAGTAACTTAAAAGATTCATCTCGGTCAAAAAATGGAATTAAATCGTGAACATTTTCGTGCGATTATTTTTTACAACTTTCGACGTGGATTAAGTCAACAACAGTGCATCGATGAACTTAATTCAATTTTTGGCGATGAAGCTCCATCAAGGACCAGTGTTTATCGATGGTATGGTGAATTCAACCGAGGTCGTAGTTCACTCCAAGACGAATTTCGTGAAGGTCGTCCAAAATCAGTTGTTGTTCCGGAAACCATTGATGCTGTGCGCGAACTGATATTGCAATATCGTCATGTGACCTATCGCGAGATTGAGGCAACCTTAGGCATTAGTGGGACCAGCATACATTCAATATTGCATGAACATTTGACTGTCAAAAAAATTTGTTCGCGTTGGATCCCACACAATTTGTCAATCGCTCAAAAAAAGGCTCGTGTCGATTGGTCGAAAGAAATGCTCAAAAAATACGATCGCGGTGCTTCGAAACACGTCTATGACATCGTGACAGGTGATGAATCGTGGATTTACGCGTATGAGCCCGAAAGTAAACAGCAGTCGACTGTATGGGTGTTTCAAGCTGAGCCAAATCCCACAAAAGTTGTTCGCGCACGAAGCACTTCCAAGCAAATGGTCGCCTGTTTTTTCGGAAAAACTGGACATGTCGCAACCGTACCACTAGAACAACGCAGAACAGTCAATTCTGAGTGGCACACAACCATTTGTTTGCCAGTTGTCTTCCAAGAAATCAGGAAAACCAACCGCCGAAGACGGATCACTCTTCACCACGACAATGCGAGCTCTCACACATCGGGTCAAACAACTGCATTTTTGAGCACTCAAAACATTGATTTGATGAGTCATCCGCCGTATAGTCCTGACTTGGCACCGAATGACTTCTTTTTATTCCCGTACGTAAAAAATAAAATGAGAGGTCAACGTTTTTCGACACCTGAAGAAGCGGTTAATGCGTTCAGAATGCATGTTTTGGAGATACCTCAATCAGAGTGGCAAAAGTGCTTCGACAATTGGTTCAAACGCATGCAAAAGTGTATAGATCTTAATGGGGAATATTTTGAAAAACAATAAAGCTATTTTCGATGATTAATATTTGTTTTTGTTCTCTAATCCCGAAATATAAAAGGGTACCCTCTACTTTACTGAGACTGCGTTACGTTTTGCGTTACTTCATTATAAATCCAGCTTAAGCCTTCATTAATTTTAGTTCCTTTAAATTACGCCACGCTAGTGCGGCACGGTATTCTGCATGTCCCAATAGTAGTGGAACCCTCGGTGGAACCATTCATGTAACAAATCGTCACGGGATGATTTAGAAATATTCGCTTCTATCTGCAGCTGTCGAAGTCTCCACAAGCAAAATATTATTTATTTGAATTGGAAAGCTAAGGATCAGTCTCTCAAAGCGCATGATGCTATAGTTGCATACAATAGCGAAATGATATTTTTGAATTTACAGATACATTTGTAGAAATGTATTTTAGATTTATGTTGTATCGTTGTATGAGATTCTGTTCCCGGCTTACATTCTTTTATTTAAAAATAATCCTACAAAAATCTCAACATATATTTCTAAAGGACAAAAAATGTACAAGTTGAAAACTGCCAGAGAAATGTGTTAACAAAAGTTTGTTAACTTATAAACAATAAAAGAAGTTTTCGAAATCAATTTTATTTTTAGTGAGAAGATAAAGATGTTGATTTTTTTGCTGCACCTTCATATGTTAGCTCTCATTCTCTTTTGTTTTTACAGAACATGAAACACTTTATCTATTTCAGAAGTTTTAATAAAATTTTGAAAGTTTGTGTCAAACGATTAATG
This sequence comes from Harpalus rubripes, assembly GCA_963082715.1. NCBI lineage: Eukaryota > Metazoa > Arthropoda > Insecta > Coleoptera > Carabidae > Harpalus > Harpalus rubripes. The sequence goes on along the minus strand of OY720461.1, from coordinate 42,676,152 downwards.
TAGTGAAATTTTCAATATACTGATAAACACGAAGAACCGTGACATAGGCGTTTAACACGGAATCATTTTTACCTTCCGTCACATTTAGGTAAGGAAGGTATTGTCTTTGGTCAAAAAATTCGGTGGTGAGTTTTTGATGAATAAGCATGTTTTAGGTCCCTTAATACTACAATTCCAAAAATTATAATTCTTTCGTATTCCTCTTCGTTACATCCATGTGAAGAGCTGATTAGATTTGGTCATAATTGGTCAAACGAAAGTACCCTCATTTGAAGATTTTAACAGTTTTTCTTGAAAAAACGATGTTAAATATCATTCTTTCACATTTAATGTTCTTATAAATATTAAAGAATATTTCATTTTCTATACGATTTGAATGCATATTATGCTTCATGTTAAATGGATATAGAGTTAAAAAAATATAAAGAAATTAAATATCATATATCAGCTAGCTATGCTATAATTCTGGAAACTGTGGCTATATTAAGAAAATTCTGATTGAAAGGTGTCAGTGTCAAGTGCAGTTGACAGTATGTATGTGTTATAAATTAACTGGAAGTATAGAATCTTTTGCTAGAAACTTTCTGTATGGAATTTGTAAAAAAACATACAATTGCGTTAAGGTAATGTACAAGAAATATAATCTTTTGAAAGGAACTTTCTATATGACATTTATACAAAATACATAGAACTGACGGAAGGTAAACCTGCTGGCCACATCAGATTTTTTTTCTTTTATTATCCGTCACGCTAAACTTTATGCGGTGCTTTATGCATTAAACAATTGATTAAGGGTGATTAGCGAATAGTTGACCAGCATTGTTTTTTCTGTGTCAATCATATATTTTTTCAACATTAAACGCATATGTTACGGGTTACTGTGTTCACCCTGCATGTATATCAATACAATGACATTCAGGATTTTTATATATCAATTCTTAGTTTCCCGCACATAGCATTTTATTCACATCCTATTCTGTTATATGATATGTAAAAGTCTGACATATTGAAAAGTTTTTCTTTTTATTTATTGTATTATAAGTGAAATAAAATATTTCTATGGATTTACATCATTCGCTATTGATTTTATTTATTTTATTTACATCTACCTGTTCCCTATAACATGGGCTTTTGTTTTGATTTTGTTTTTCAGAAAAATCCAATGAATTTTATCGAGCACATTAAAATCACAAGGGTTCATATGTTAAGTACTCTATGCATATCACATTGGTATTCCCTAAAAAAATAGATTTTTTCTTACCTAACCTAAATAAATAAAATAAATATATCAGCACGGCATATTACCCATTGCTGGATGTGCCAATCTGCTTCGTACACAGAATTCGGTAATGATGATGACATATTTGTACCGTGCGGGCGTTTACCAGGCATCACATCACGGGCACTCATTGCTGTCAAATAAGTTCGAGAGTGGTCAAATGTACCTACAACTCGTGATGCATAGAAGATTTTTTCCACTCCCGATGATTTATTTTTTACCTGTTCATTTTCACTGCCAGATATGTCAAGGAATACCGTTGAATATTGATACATTAAAAAAATAATCTTTGTATTCCATGGAATATTTAAGAAGAAAACCGCTGTCATCTATCACCTTTGTCACGTCAACGGTAACTTGTGAATGGAAATATTAATGAGATAAGGAAAATATGATAGAAATTAAATTCAAAATTATAAATTATAAAGGTACAATTCACAAAAGAAAATTAGGTTTATGGTTTTTGTTTAGGTTTAATTAAGTCATTCACAAATGTAAGTTTAAATTACCTCAAAATTAGTTTTGATGTATACAAACATCTGTGTAAATGCTTCAAAAACAATATTAAAATATCGGTAGAGCAGTACTCAACAAGACACCTGTGCTCCGTGAAACTGTCTTTCGTTTGGCATTACTGGTTATATTTCAGCAATTAAGTTATGGCAGTCTCCATGTTCTTCTCGCATTTGTTTAAAAAGCCGAATCCACCAAGTGGATACTAAATAAAGATGGATGTATATAAATATATCATTTCAGACTCGTTCTCAATGGTGAAGTTTGTGACGTCAAACTAAATCATAAACCTAAAGTTTGGACCTTGCAATGTTTAGCTTTATGGTTTGGATTTAGAGACCCTAAATTCTGAAGTGTGAATGGAGTCATTACATAATATGGGGCCAAAGTATTTAAATATAAAGTATAAACCGTAAATCTAAACCTAATTTTCATTTGTGAATGCACCTTAAGAATGAATAAATATTTAACACAAATTTAAAATATCTAAGGGCCAGTTGCATAAAACGTTGTTAGCTAATCACGTGTTTAACTACACATTGTAACCATGGATACGTATCAATAATATATTGGAAAAAGAGCCTTGTCGAAGTTAACAACGTGATTAAAGTTAACAATGTTTTATGCAACTGGGCCTAACTGTTGGTATTTCACAAAGAGGGAGGTAAGTTCAGCTGTAGGTAAGTAAGGACAATCCTTACTTCCCGTCGTTAATAGAAACCGATATCTTGACACTAAATAGTATATTATATACTCAGGGACTAAAGTGCATATTCAATCCTGTGGGTGAAGTTTATTAATAATCACCTGAGGGATTGAATGCACTTTAGTCCTGTGGTATATACGCTATTTTTCGCAATCCCGTATCAAATGGAACCATGTAAATGTAAAAGAAATTAATCTTACAATTTGACAATACAAATGTCAAAAATTTTGTTCAAATTTAAACTCAACGCCTGCTCAAAATGTAGTGCAGATACGAATAAATAAATCATAGTAACTATATGATGTTATGGAAACATCTTGTTTATTTTTACTTTAGTCCCCCAGGGATTTTTTTCATATTTAATCCCTCTGGGACTGAATTTGAACTTTAGTCCCTGAAATGAGTGATTAGAATCGCTCTTTAGTCTCGGAAATGCGAAAATAAACATACATCCCTACAAACAATGTCCTAATAGCCCATTTACGATAGGAATGGGGAAAATGATTGATATTTCGATATACAGGCTGTCTCACAACTCGCGCCCCAGACGAAACTGACACTTGCCGACGACAATAGGTTGCCAACAAATAGAAGAAAATAATTTGCGGCTGCTTGCATAACGGAGTTACAAGACTTTTAAATCCACCAATCACGGAAGGATATCTTAAGGTGTGATGATATTATTACAAAATAAAACTGGTTGCTAGGTTTTAAAAATACTACTAGTGAGTTACAAAATTTGTTTGACTTACTGTAATTTTGACACTTTAGAGTTGACTTTTCACTGTCAACAAATTTAGGTTAGCGAAGGTGTCATCCGAGATCATCATTTATATCGTACAGTGCAACGTGTTGTAGCAGCTGTGTAAAATGTGTTAAACGAAATACCTGGAAAAACCTAATTGGCCCGCAACTTCTGATACTTCTGGTACCATGTTCCTCAAAGACATTTAAAACAGCTTCTTCGTTCTCAACTGTACGAGCGATTCTGGGAGCACCACCAGGTTCTTTTCGATCTGGCATAACTTGACCGGTCACATGCGTCCTTGCGATGGCTCTCAATATCACTTTATGATCCACAAGATTTCTATCCGGAAAACGTTCCGAATAGACTCGTGCTGCCTCTCTGGCGTTACGTCCACATTCTCCGAAAATTAAAATATTTCTAAGTAATCAACGGCTGAATACATGGTAAGAATTTGCCTTTTTTTATTCATCTTGTCAAATTTAATTTGACACTGACATTTTTCCAAAACTACAGTCGCCCACACATTTTAAAGAAGATTTGATTTGTTTAAAACCCTAGTAACGTAAAATTACGGCAAACACACGTTAAAGGTGTAGGTCTCTGATTGGTCAGTTTTAAGACGTCTTTTCTCGAATATCTTTTAAGCTAGATTTTTTTCTTCTTCGAAATTACACATCCGAGTGCAGTCTCGTGTTTCCTCATTCGCTCTGGGGCGCGAGTTGTGAGACAACCTGTATATGACATGACGAAGTAGGTAATAGTAAGATTTATAAAATGTCCAGGCATTTTAAAAAAGAAGATAACGACATTATATACTGACATTATATTCCCGAAGTAAAAGTCTAGTACAACAAAACTTCCTTTGTATATTAACAAAAAACTATGTTGCAATTTGGTGTAATAAAGCATCAATAAATCCGGCTGTCAATTAGTCTGCTCCGTTGGCGACTTGTATCTGTAGGTACAAAGGAGGATTTGGAGTGATATACAGCGATCCCCGTTACAAATTCTCATAAAGTGCAGGCGACAGTTCACGCGCCACTTGCAATTTCCTCGGGTCAGAGGTCAGACACAAGGCGCAGCGCAGCATGCCGAAAATAACCAAACAAATGGAGGAGATGGAGACCCGCCCGAGAAGCAGGCGAAAGAAAGAACACAATTACAGATACAAGAATGGGGAGTTGGTATAGAGAGGAAAAGTTGTTGGATGTTTAGAGTTGTAAGGACGTATGAGGTCAAGTATATATTTGATTTGATTAAAATACTTGAAATCTCTGTCATACCTACAGCATTTATTCTTACAAAATTGACATTACCTTCTTTAGGGTCTACAAATATTCAAAAACTGTACCTTGTCCACTTATTTTTCGATCCTTTAGTTAAATATTAATAAGTTTGGTTATGTATTCTTAGAACAGTCTGCATAATTGTAAATAAGTAAATGGTGTGTCTAAATCCTTTTTCTTTTATTCATAAATGATATTACCATGCACTCCATACAAGTCTTGAGTGTAATGTAAGTTTGTTATATAGTGCTGCAGTAATCCACTTGACGGATAAGTACTACATAGTGTCAGGGAAATTTACTATTGTACTACGAACCCATTCTTGGTTAATGGCATTATACATGGTGGAATCTGATAACAAATATTATCTTTATACACGATGTTTATCAAGTTTAGTTTATAGGTTAGTGGGGCAGATAGCCGAAACGTGGAATTGTTAAGTTCTTGGGAATCAAAATATTGGACAGACGTCTATTTTGACTTTTCTCCTAATATTCTTAATTTTTTTCTTTTTAATCCTCATATATTACAAATCGCAAGCAGTTTGTTCGGTGTAATGGCTTTAAATCTGATCATTTTATTCCTACATCTGGTGTGCCACAAGGGTCAAATTTAGGGCCACTCCTTTTTGTTTTATTCATAAATGATATTACTGAGTGCTTGAAATATTCAGAATCACTGCTATATGCTAATGATTTAAAATTATTTATTATCATTGATTCAGTTTCTGACTGCCATCAGCTTCAGAAGGATATTGATAACCTTTTAGCTTGGTGCTAATCCCCACGTCTTTTCTTTAATGTCTCAAAGTATAAAGTTATGTCTTACTCAATGAAGCATACTACAACTATTTCGTTTTACTGGATTGGTGACCTTAGTCTTGATAGAGTTAATACTCATAAGGACTTGGGAGTTATATTTGATCCCAGATTACATTTCGGTCCTCATTATGATTATTTAGTGAATACATCCTATAAAATATTAGGTTTCATTATTAGAAATTCACGTAACTTCAATAATATCGTAAATCTCAAGGCCTTATACTTTTCTCTAGTTAGATCCAAGCTTGAGTATTGCCTGATTATCTGGAATCCCATGTATCATACTCATAATATCGAAATTGAATGGGTACAAAGAAAGTTTGTACGATATTGCGCGATAAAATCCTCTCTTCTTTTTAATTCATTTACTTACAGTTACTCCGTGACCTTATCAAATCTAAATATGCAAACATTGGATTCTAGACCTAAGATTCGATCATGCTTATATTTACATGGGTTTCTGCGAAATGTTATAGATGACGTTAATTCAATGAGCCGTATACATATAAATATTCCTCGGTTGGCATCTAGGTCTTATATAACGTTTTGCACTAGGCTATGTAGAAAAAATTATGAAACTAGAGATCCAGTTAGACGATTATGTCTAATATATAATGAAGTCGAAAGTATTATGAATGATAAAATGTATATTTTCCGTCTTAGCTACTGTGAATTAAAAAATATCTTATATAAAAATTTATTGTAATACTTTAAAATCAATTTCTACTTTGTCGTTTTACTTGGTTGTTTTCTTATTGTATAGAATGTATATTTTTGTATAATGTGTGTCTATTGATGTTGTATTGTGATGAATTGGTGTATCCAACCCCCCTGTTATTGGGATACTTTATATCCTGTTGGGAGGTTGTAAATAAATAAATAAATAAATTTTAAATAAAATAAAAAATATATCAAAATCGTAATTTCGCAGATAAACGAGTAATAATAGACTAAGTTTAAAAGTAAAATATCCTGTTTTAGAGGCAAATAAAATTTTAGTTGCACACAAACAGATGCATGAATATAAAATTGTTTTATTTCATTCCATAAATTTCAAAATACGCTTATCTATAAAATTGGGAAACGTAAAATTCACTGCAATTGCAAAAACAATATGATGTTTTATGTTATATACCGAGAGATGATCAATAAATAATTAAAAAATAGCAATGCACGTGAATGTGACCTGTAAATTCGCCGCATATTATGCAATGACTCCATTCACACTTTAGAATTTAGGGTCTCTAAAGCCAAATCAAAAAGCTAAACATTGCAAGGTCCAAACTTTAGGTTTATGATTTAGTTTGACGTCACAAACTTCACCAATGAGAACGAGTTTGAAATGATATAGATATATACACCCGTCTTTATTTAGTATCCACTTGGTGGATTCGGCTTTTTAAACAAATGCGAGAAGAACTGTCATAACTTAATTGCTGAAATATAACCAATAATGCCAAGCGAATTACAGTTTCACGGCGCACAGGTGTCTTGTTGAGTACTGCTCCACCGATATTTTAATCTTGTTTTTGAAGCATTTACACAGATGTCTGTACATATGAAAACTAATTTACTTAAACCTAAACAAAAACCATAAACCTAATTTACATTTGTGAATGCATCTTAAAACAGCGGAAACAACCTCATATTTTTAAATAAAGGTTGAGGATTTGTAATCGATTACGTCTATTTGTTGACGAGAGTCATTCTAATTTTATTTATCATTGATTTAGTATGAGAAAAACGCTTATATTTTGCATTGCAGCTAAGTAATGACTTCTGATATGTTTAAAAATGACATATGACAGCAGTCAAGTTGACACTACACTGTGACATCACATCCCGCTAGACTGCTAGATGCGCTAGGTCCTGCTGAACGCGGCCTATAATACTAATAATAATTTAAATACATGTAGGGTCTACAGAGAAATATTTAAGCTAATTATTATAAGAAATCAACGAAGATTTGATACTCTGGCCGCGTTTTATAATATGTCTAATGCCCGGTTGCAGAAACCATTGACGTATTATATAAATGGACGCAACGTAGGTACTGCTTTACTGTATAAGCATTGACGCTCACCTTAGAAAAGGATAGAGCTAAGTTAGGGGCAAAGTCAAAATGAAAAATAACACAAGAGTGCTTAGGAATATACATCTCATTCATAATAAATGACAATGTAAAATATAGTTCATATTCGATTTAACATAAAATATTTCATTCGTATATTAAATTATTTGTAAAAATAACAAATATAGAAAAATACTTTTGCTTTAGCTAATATTATTTATTTAAAACTATTTTTATATACATTTCAGGTATAGTCCGTCGATTGAAAATGATTTCTACATCACAGAATGTTTGGATGGCTTGAAATTGTGTTTTCTAACTGCAATAAGCCAGTCTGTTCACAGTTCATCTTTCGGAAATCTACTCAAAAAACATTCATATAAGATATGACAGTTTAGTTTACGACGAATAAGAAAGACTTGTGAAATTTTATGTCTTTTTGATAACGACCTGTGCGTCCATTTGCACTGCATGATATTACCATTTTAAAAGAATTCTGAAATATAAATGAAATTACACATATGCATAGCAAGAATGACAGAACATAACCTGAATTACCAGCAAACATACATACATACATACATACATACATACATACATACATACATACATACATACATACATACATACATACATACATAAAATCACGCATTTCCCACTTAGTGGGTTAGCACAAACCCGAAAGAATAACAATAACTTCATCCAAAAAAAATCAGTCTCTCTTTCAAGAACATTCGTACTAATCTGACATCATAGCAAACTACATTCAAATTATTTTTATTTCACATTAAATCAAAATTACTCACTTTGTATTGTAATTAACCCTTAATTAGAGATATGAATATTATTTTTACTAATATTCTGAGGAAATATATTGCACTTTTACTAGCTGTCACTACTGTCAGACCAGCAAACAAAACAACAGACCGCAACAATGTTCTTGTTTGACGTTGCCCCGCTTATCTATCTTTCCTTTTCTAAGGTGAGCGTCAATTCCTCTCTCTCTACGTTGGGTCCAATGGCAGAAACGTTAATCAACGCATTGTTCGATTAGCGGTTCATCAAAACGAACAAATTCGCATCAGTTTTCTTGTTCTTATGACATTCAAATCATTGCTGTCAAAAAATCGAGTTACAATTGTTCGTTTTGACGAACCGCTAAACGAACAATGCGTTGATTAACATTTCTGCAACCGGACATAACTGTTTTATAAATAGACAGATTCTTTAATCTAACTAGAACGTAAGCAGTAAATCGTTCTTACTAAACTACATCATTACCATTACTGCTCCGAAGAACGGAAGAACTGCAAAAAGTGTTTCCCTAACCGCAGTATCAGTAAGCAATTCTTCTCGCTAATTTGTGCGCTATGCTCGGGCGGTTTTTCCGGGCAATTTTCCGTTTTCCGTACAATGCACACGGCACGGTACGGCATGAATCCTGGGACTGTCACGTGCAGTGTTGTTTTTACTCGGACCTGCGTCGGCTCCATTAACAAAAATAAGTTGCCATTTTTCGTGAGTGCAGGAAAGATTGATCGTTCATCGTTAACTCAAATAAAAACAAATCGTTTCGTTGTCGGTGGTGCTTTGATGAAGAAGAGTATACAGACACAGGCAGTGAAGAAAAAGTGGGGAAATTAGGGAGTCTGTTAGGCTTAAAGACGACAACGTGTTTGAATTTTCATTTTACTGCATAAAAACTAAAATGCAATACAAAGTAGATTTCCTTAATTTTTTGATTTTTACCTCCCGCTACCCTTGGTAAGGGTGGTATAAGGATCGTGCTAAAAATCGCATATCGAGATTTTGGTAAATGACCACGTTTTAAGATCCCTAGAATCAAATTTCAACATTTTCACGATGATGTCTGTGTGTATGTGTGTGTGGATCCTCCACTCTGACTCAAATACTATTATTCAGAAAATTTTGAAACCTTATATTTCGAACTTTTTCTGCAATGGAAATAAATAAATAAATATAAATATATCATCACGGCATATTACCCATTGCTGGGTGTGCCAATCTGCTTTGTATGCAGGTATCGGTAATGATGATGACATATTTGTACCGTGCGGGCGTTTACCAGGCGTCACCTCACGGGCACTCATTGCTTGCGTGGAGAGTGCACCATAGGGGTAATTTTTGTGCCATTTAAAATTGGAAATGGAAAGAGCCCATTAGATTTTGTTGAAAATCGGATACCCGGAAATAGCGCATTCCAGTAATAAAATAGTTTTTCTTCGAAAATACCTTTAATGGGTCGATTCTGTTCACATCTGTAAGTCTTACAGATCTGTAAATCTGTAAAAACCTGACAAAAAAGCATCTATTTTTGTTGATTAATATAATATTATAGAGCAGCAGCTTTCGTTGCGAATTTGTCCATTATTTACAGATTTACAGATCTGTAAGATTTACAGATGTGAACAGAATCGACCCATAAATGTTATTTTTTCGAGATTAAAGATTATTAAATTTTCTATAGATTTGCATTAATACTTTTTCTATATATTTTATGGATGAATTTATAAAATTATCTATAATTTAAATCCCAGAGCCTGCGCTTTAAACAAACAAAACGCAGTTATTCAAATGTATGTAACTGACAGATAAATATCACTATCAAAGAAATAAAAATTTCAAAATAATATTAGTATCGTTTTAAAAAGAAAAAAGTAAGTAGAACAATAGAAAAGGAATTCAATTCAGCATAAGTAAATATGTAGGTATGTATTTAGATTAATAAAAATTAATAATTCACAAAAATGTTTTAGCTAATCCTCATTTTTGGATTAGTGAATTCTATTCCATCCCCGTATTTAAAATTTAATCTTCATTTTATTATAGCTCCGGTGGCTCAATAATTAGAGCAACGCCTCATAACATGAGTGCCCTCCGGGCTCTGGGTTCAAATCCCTCTAAGGCATGGATGTGTGTGAATGTGAACCCACTCTGTAATTGGGATTTAATCCTGTTGAGGGGTTTAAAAAAGGTAGTTACTTGGATTAGATTAAACGCAAAGAATCGACACATTAAAGGGACGAATTGGAACCGATGAAGATGTATGTGCTGTGACGTCACATTCTGTTTCAGATCACGTGACTTTATCATAATATCCAAATTTTAAAAAATAATTGTAAAATACCTAATGGATATTTGGGGTCATTTTCAAATTTGAGGGTATTTAAATAATAATATCTTTGAGAAATATTCGTTTTCCGGGAATGGACTGTGTCATATTTTGAGTCAGAGCTCAACGTTTCGCCCGCAGTCGTATGGGGCATCTTCAGGAGCAAGGGGGATAGTACTGTCTTAAACAAGGTTATGCGACGTGTCAACCACGCTAGAGGCCGAGTTTAAGCAACAAGAGGGGGAGACTCAGTTTACAAGGTTACCCGACGTGTAAACTGAGTCTCCCCCTACGCGTAGTAATAAGTGACGTCATTATTTAGTAATATTTATTGATGACGTGAGTCTTCCGCCTGTTCATTTTTACTATAACTACAGAGAATTTATTTTAACGTGCAACATATGGTCAATCACTTCCATGGTTACTACACACTACTGTCAAAAAATGACAACAATGTAATATTTGTCCATTTTAAAATGCAACATACAAAAATTTATAGTTATGTATTTTCAATACTAATTTCCAATAAATTAGCCTACATACTATTAACAAAAAACCAAAACTTTAATGTAGCACATCTTAACAAACTTTGGCTTACAAAAATTCATAATATTAATGTAATAAATATTCAAAAATACCTCCATTCACATTGAGGCAATATCCTAGCCGCTCGTAGAAAGAATTGACACCATTTGTGATGTGTTCTGGAGGTATCTCCTGTGCTGCAATACTATTTATAATGCTGCATTTTAAAATGGACAAATATTACATTGCTGTCATTTTTGACAGTAGTGAGTAACCATGGAAGTGATAAACCATATGTTGCATTTTAAAATAAATTCTCTGTATTTGAACAAACTGTAGTTGTTTTGTTATATTTTAAAGCAAAGATCACTACATTTTACAGTTTCTTTGCTTTACTACTGTCTCTTCAAAAACTAATGCCTCAGTTAAACTCATAACAGTTTTACGCTCAGTTTAATCGCGTCAATTGTGAGCAATATCTCCCGTAATATAATCCCACTCTAAATTCGTATTCATGGCAATAAAATTTGATATGGCATAAAGCTATAAGTTCTCATTACGTGGACAATACAAACTACGATTAGTTAATGTCTTCGCCGCTAACAATAAGCTCATAGCCATCTTTATTATCAGGAATTAATCTACATTATCCGAGCGGAGCAAACATGAATTTTAATCAGACGCAGAAGAGCACGAGCTTTATGCGTTCTGGGCGGAATTTTATGCCCGCAATTACATTTGCCGCTCGCGTGAAAGCCTGAGGACTCTAATCGCGCTTTCTCGTGCTGGGAATATGGTGGAGCTTTGTTTTGCTCTGTAAGATGGTTTGGAAATCGTGAGCAATCTGCCTGTTTCATTATTTATCAAATTCGTTATGAGGGGGTTTCTATATACTCTAATGTATAATGTGGCCTAAAGTGATACTCCTATAATTAATAAAAGTTCTATCTACTCTTGTTGAATAATGAATGCATACAATTAATTTGTTTCATCATAACTTTCTGCTACCACGCGGGTCACTCTAGAATTATTGAGAATAGGAGACACTGCTGTAAACGCATCGCATTTTTAATATTTCTAAAATGTGAAGATGAATAGTTATGGCACTTAACAACCAGATACCTTCAAATCAATTATATATCTACATCAGGGGTGGGCAAATACTTTTAAGCGCGGGCCAAAATGAAATTTTCAAAATGTCTCCCGGGCCGGAGGACTATAAAGGAATATAAATCAGTTAATGAAAGATATTATTTTGTTATTTATTTATATCAACGATACAAATTATTTTATTTTGATCATAGTTATTACAATTTTATATTTATATTGCATTTTGTAAATATAATAGTAAAAAGTAAATAGAATTATAAAAAGAAAAGACAAACATTAAAATAGAATACTTATAGTTACTGCGAAAAGTGAAATCTCGAATGTTCATTTGATATTATTTCTTCAAAATTGGGATCCAAATCACTTGTAGCAATCCTTAATACCGAGTGTAGGTTTTCGTCAGTAATTTGTGATCGATATTTATTTTTCGTGGCAACCATTAAAGAAAAAGTTCTTTCACAAATATATGTCGGACCAAATAAAACTAGGTATTTTTGAACATAGTTCAAAAAATGTTTGAAATGTTCTATATTCAAAGCACCGTAGAAAGCACTCAATTCGTTTGAGTGAAAATTTTCTTTTAGTAAATTATTTGACTGTAAGTCAATTAGTTCTAGTTGAATTTCAACAGGAGCTTCTTGCACATCGAAATTGAAAGGTTGACTAATTAATGATAAAGGTTTTTCAATAGCTTTGAAATCTTGAAATCTTCTTTGGAATTCAGAATGCAGGTCTTGTATTAATGCACTATATTTAAGAAAATCTGTATTTTTCAATGATTTTCGTCGTGTTTGTTTGTAATGAAGGGAAATGATTTAGTAATTTCTTATTAATGTTTTCAGCAAATAAATTGAGTTTTATCGCATAATAGAGATTAAAAAAAGTAAGCAAAAGGGCCGGATCCGGCCCACGGGCCGGCTTTTGCCCACCCCTGATCTACATAGTCTAATAGGGCTGTTGCAAGTATTAAATTTAAAAAGATATTATTGAAATAATTGCGTAGGCGATGATTCTCGGAACACGACACTCCCAATCTACAATTACGAACTCGATTCCCATTGGTCCTCATTAGCTTTGCTCATCTACCGTCTCTTTAGATTAGTATATAACTGTCTTCTCGGCCTTCCTTTCGTCACTTGGTTTATTTGGCCTCTAGCGTGGTTTACACGTCGGGTAATCTTGTAAACTGAGTCTCCCCCTCTTGTTGCTTAAACTCGGCCTCTAGCGTGGTTGACACGTCGGGTAACCTTGTTTAAGACAGTACTATTCCCCTTGCTCCTGAAGATGCCCGACTGCGGGTGAAACGTTGAGCTCTGACTCAAAATATGACACAGTCCATTCCCGGAAAACGAATATTTCTCATGACTCAGACTGTGAAAGCCTAAATAATATTAATATCTGATGCATCCTCCAACAGTTCAAGTATTATTAGATCCATGATCCATTTAAAAATGTTATCTGATTTTTCAACAAATAAATGCCGTTCAATGTGAATATAGCGCCAACAAGCAGCGGTGTATGTTGTCTCTAATCAATAAAGGTGTTTCAATTGAAAATGTTTTATAAAATTTTTTCCTTGGTAGAATTCCATTTCTTGACCGCAAATTTCGTGAAATACCCCGTTCTCATCGTTTATTAGCCGGGGTAAACTTGGGCGCAAATTGACAAAACAACTCTAAAAGTGCGATACATAACACCCTTAGCTCGTAAAAATATAGTAGCCGTGTTCGAATCGCTCAAATGGCCCATAAAATTCCCCACGCACCCAGACGGGTACCGCGGCCCGCGTACCATTTACGATAAATAGTTCACATAAACTCCAAAACTTTTCTCATTGTTCGATACCAAGCTGACTTCAAAGAGCCAATAAACGGGATACAGGTTAACTAAGCCGATTATAGCGAGAAAATTGCTGTGAGAACAAATAAAAGACAGGTTGTTGTGGTTAATATTCGATAATATTTGATGTATACAGAATTTCACAAGATGATTTTACCATATGCTTAGTTTATAAAGTATTTCGGATTATTTGACGAAATTTTGAATCTAGGAATTTTACAACATATCTGGTGATGGATGTTGATAAATGCAAGGAATTAGAGTCCGTGCTAAGCGTAATGGGATGTGGGGCAGAAAGCAAAACTCGCGATGATACTGACTATTCTAAAATCATTCTTGTAGCCAGCTGTCAATTGCTAGAATAACTAACAACTGACAGTGACTACAAGAATGTTTTTAGAATAGCCTATAACATCCAGTGCCGACTTAAAACATTTTGCCGCCCGGGGCCAATTTTTAAAAACCGACATTCTCAACAAAGAAAAAATCAGTAGATTAAGATGAATGTATATTTTATTTGATTTTTTAAATCTAGGAAAAAAAGAAAAGAATGCTAGCCGGCGGGATTTGAACCCACGATCTTAACATTTGTACATAACAGTACAAATGTTAAGATCGTGGGTTCAAATCCCGCCGGTTAGCATTCTTTTCTTTCTTTCCTAGATTTAAAGAAAAAATCGTTTTTCCAACATCAAACTGGGGTCTCGTGGCCGAGTGCCTGAGTGTCAGGTCGAGAATCTGGGGAACCGGGTTCGATCCCGACCGACGCCAAATATTTCCAATTTTAAATGGCACAAAATTGACCCCTGTGGTGCACTCTCCACGCCAGCAATGAGTGCCCGTGAGGTGACGCCTGGTAAGCGCCCGCACGGTGCAAATATATCATCTTTACCGATATCTGTGTACAAAGCAGATTGGCACACCCAGCAATGGGTAATAAGCCGTGGGGGTTAAATAAATAAATAAATAAATATATATATATATATATATATATATATATATATATATATATATATATATATATTTATTTATTTATTTATGTAAACTGCCATGAGCCAGGAGAAAAAGATAAATGTTTGTTTTTTCATTACGCGAATTTTAAAGTTTGAAACCCCATCTAATGCTTTTGGAATGACAAAGTGTATTAATCTTATTTCGAAACTCAGATTGGTCATTTCTTAAAATTATTATACCCACAGATGGATCAAGTTTCAACTTAGTGGAACCTAACAGAATTTCTCCGTTATTTTTGCCGGTTTACGGTTTTCGATTCGGTTCGAAGTCCAGGTTTAATGAAAGGTCTCGTGGAATAGACTATAGGTAGAAATTATGAAAGTCCATGAACTCCCATATTTTTGAAATTCAATGACAAATCGAAATACGTAATAAAAGTAACAGAAACCACGCAAATTGTAAATAATTAAGAAGAGAGACAGTGACAAAAAATGAACTAATGTCAAAATCAAATTAAAACTGGCACTCGCTTGCCATTTACAGGTTACATTCTTAAATATGCATCCCTTTTTCCAGTTCAAAATAATGACGTCAAAGAAAATCTTCTTTCTTAATGGACCTTTCCAATTTAACGGCTATCTCTTTCTATCGCTGCAAATAGTAAGAAAATGGCGCGAACAACTGCCAGTTGGGCTGTCAAACGAAACGTCAAAAATATTACAGTCATTAAAATACCTGTATTCTCAGTGAAAATTTGCATCGTTAGATATTTTAACTTCAATTAAAGCTTTTGTAACTTATTTCGATAAGATTTTTTAAAGTTATCTGTGATATTCTCACATTTTACGTCTATATTTTTTAGAATCAAACGTCATAGATCTCAGTTGTCCTTACTATGCGCAGATCCACATTGCGCATATCTTCTAACTCTTTAAATTGGAAAGGTCCATTTATTAAAAACATATATTTTTTTTAAAACAATATTTATATTTTTGCATATGTTTTCCAACTTTATTTTAGGTATTTAGCAATAGATATCAGATTTTCAGTACCACGCAAGTAGCCTATCGGTCGAATACATAAAACCATAGTAGTTTCAGAAGCAAAACAAAATATTAACTTACATAGATACGGGTATGTTTATGGTATCTTCGTAGCGAGCCAGAAAAGTAGGATCTTATTACATACCTGAAACCAAAGAAATAACAATTAGAGTTTGATAATTATCGTGATGAAATAATTCACTTATAAGAAAAAGTAATTCAAATTATTGCAGAGGGAAACCTTATTTATATTAATAAAGCTGAAATAACGTCGAAGACCAGGCGGCTTTGAATTAAAATAATAAAAAAATTAGAGTGGAGGACTCCACTGTCCTTACACCTAATTCTTTTTACCATGACATCATACCGCCTATCAAATTCCTCCCATTTTATTTACGCGACTCTCCCTTCTTCAGTTCTTTCCCTAACCGCATCTGCGTTGGACTTTCAGGTTTTCCAACAGCCTCAGGCTTCTAGAGAGGTAATTACCACGTGTTTATAGTCAGGCATTCAGCAGCTGTGAAGCCGTTAAAATGAATGAGAATATCTCCGACTTACAAGTTGCGGGCGTGATCAAAATCTAAACAATACATGAAATGAACTGAGGACAAGTTTTTATTTCTTACTACGGACGAAGTATTAACGTCAAAGTGGCGGAAAGAATTTTAAATTGGTTATTTTATATTATAAAGAATATCTTTATAAGCTGTTTTAATAATTTTCCATTATTACAGCTATTGAAGTTTCTATCTGGTGTAATTGACTGGTAATTTAGATTCAGATTCATACGTCATACTACTCAGACACGTACCTGCAGAATCTATTGGCGGCGCTGTAAGCTCATCTGTCATGGCGTCTAGTAAGTCATGTTCGATTTGATTACATTTTAGAGAAGTGTTTTCTAACACAAACCCGATTTTTAAGTTTTCTCAGTGGAATTCTTCATTAAGAAACATAGTTGAAGAAATGGCACCGAGTTAAAAATTCGGTATTAATAATTACTACTTGTGGCTTAACTTAATTTTAATTTGGATCTAAACTACTCGAAAAGGAAAAGGAATATTAAAAAAAATGTATACAAAATATAAAAATACTGCATATTCTTTGATTATACAGGGCGTCTCACAACTCGCGCCCCAGACGAAACTGACACTTGCCGACGGCAATAGGTTGCCAACAAATAGAAGAAAATAATTTGCGGCTGCTTGCATAACGGAGTTACAAGACTTTTTAATCCACCAATCCCGGAAGGATATCTTGAGGTGTGATGATATTATTACAAAAGGCGATTTCGGGCGACATACCCGTTCACTTCTTCGGATTACTTACGGTTAGTTACGGTATGATATGGTTAATGGTGGTGCCAAAAATCGTTGGTTCACTTGTTGACACCGTGCTTGGTGGTTATGTATATTCTGCGACATTTAAAACTGTCAAAAATAGTGTCTGACAATTAAAATGCATTAACGGAGAAAGATAGTTTTTTCCATATTTGTCCAAAAAAGAGTCAACGAAAATAATGTCACCCTGTTTGATATAACACCACAACTCCGACTGTTTTGACTTTTGACATTTCAAAAAAAAGACATGATAAAAAGAGAGAAATAGTGAACAGAGAGCTGACCCGACTCGCAAACCCGTTCAGCTGTGAGCACTGATCCAAGCATACCGGGTATGTTGTTTCTAGCGCCCGAATGTGTGAACGTACCTGAACGCAACATATCGCAAGTGAACGGTTGTCGCCCGAAATCGCCTAAAATAAAACTGGTTGCTAAGTTTTAAAAATACTACTAGTGAGTTACAAAATTTGTTTGACTTACTGTAATTTTGACACTTTAGAGTTGACTTTTCACTGTCAACAAATTTAGGTTAGCGAAGGTGTCATCCGAGATCATCATTTATATCTTACAGTTCAACGTGTTGTAGCAGCTGTGTAAAATGTGTTAAACGAAAATATTATTGTCATATAATTGCGTAGGCTTCCACAGTCTGAGTCATGAGAAATATTCGTTTTCCGGGAATGGACTGTGTCATAATTTGAATCAGAGCTCAACGTTTCGCCCGCAGTCGTATGGGGCATCTTCAGGAGCAAGGGGGATAGTACTGTCTTAAACAAGGTTACCCGACGTGTCAACCACGCTAGAGGTCGAGTTTAAGCAACAAAGGGCGAGACTCAGTTTACAAGGTTACCCGACATGTAAACCACGCTAGAGGCCAAATAAACCAAGTGACGAAGGAAGGCTGAGAAGACAGTTATTTACTAATCTAAAGATACGGTAGATGAGCAAAGCTAATGAGGACCAATGGGAATCGAGTTCGTAATGGTAGATTGGGCGTGTCGTGTTCCGAGAATCACCGGTTTCCACATGTGACACAAGAAATAGCCATCATCCCGATTGATGTTATTAGGATGTTTCCATATTTCTAAAGTTTCCCTGTATTTACGTCTGTAAAACTCAGGGACAGGAGATAAAAAAAGATGACCCATACGACTGCGGGCGAAACGTTGAGCTCTGACTCAAAATATGACACAGTCCATTCCCGGAAAACAAATATTTCTCATGACTCAGACTGTGAAAGCCTACGCAATCATCTAAGATTTATCTACTGACGTTTCTCACAATTTTTTTACAATAATGTAAGGTTAAACAATAGCTGGATGGTGGCAATAAATGATCACTCAGCTGTGGCTCAAGAAATAGCCATCATCCCGATTGATGTTGAAAATAACGACAGCCATGGAATTGAACAAAAAATAAATAAATGCTTGACTTTTTATCTGTCACAGCGTAAGTTAACTTATTTGACGTTTCTGACAATTTGATAAAACGTCACGCATTTATTTATTTTTTGTTCAATTCCATGGCTGTCGATATTTTCAACGTAATTTTCAACATTTTCATAATTAATTTCTGTCGTTACAAAGCATGTAAAGGTAATTCTGTTTATTGATTTAGATGCAGAATTTTATGCCCTGAAACTTTTATTTGACGCGTTTTTGCTTAAAATAATTAGGCGAGCAGGAATGTGTAGAAAAATTTATTGGAAATTAGTAATGATAAGTACATAACTACACTGTTTTCATTTGTATTGACAGTAGTGTTTAACCATGGAAGTGATTGTATTTATTTATCATGTTAGAGTTTTTTGACATATACGTTCAGTTCCTTAACTTTTTAATTGTTTGCCAAGATATATGAAATATGTCTTGAATTTCTGTTGCATTCATACAGCCTTTATTCCATTGGTTTAATACTAACAGCGTTTAATTATGTTCGAATTTAATTATAGTAAAACTATCGTAATTTACTTCGTAGTGCTTCGGATCTCGCAATTAAATGTAAATCCATTCCAGAGTTAAAAGTTTCTTTATTTTTACTCTATCTACTCACTCAATTAAAATAACTTCCAGAAAAACTATCTCCATAAAATTAAATTGCAAATGAGTCGATTCCTCTCCAGAATTTTCCATATTCTATTATGTTTCTAACAAAACAACAACAAAGAATGCAAATATTCAATAATGCTGAGCTGTCGGACGAGCTGAGTTCAAACTCTAGGAAACAAGTGAGGATCAGAGAAGCTCTAGTGAAAGCCCTAGGAAAACACAGACGTGTAGCTTAGTAGAAACGTGTTCAGTGTAAAGCACCAGGATTTTAAGTAAATTTCAGGTTGTTTTCTTGTTTATTTGTTGCTTAGAAACGTAGATTTGCGAATCTTTGCTTTGAATAATAATTCCGTCTTGCTTAATAGAAGGATTTGTGTGGAAGCTCACTGAAGCAAAATGTCAAACATATTTAGATTGGATTTAGGTTCTTTGTATGCTGACTCCATGAAAAGATTCAATTTGATAAAACATTGTTTCTATTTTTGAAATTGTTAATTTGCACACCCATGTTGATTAATTAAAGATTAATGGAGTCTCGTAGCCGCGTGCCTGAGTGTCAAGTCGCGAATCTGGGAAACCGGGTTCGATCCCGACCGACAGAAAGATTGACAAGTAATATAAGTGAAAATGCTAATAACAAAATTTTGGAAACATGGAATGCGTTACCAGACACATTTAATTGTTTGAAGAACCTGGCTCATGTTATTTTAACAATATTTTCAACAACCTATGCCTGCGAGTCATTATTTTCAGAGATGAATAACATTAAAGACTCGGTTAGAAACCGTTTGACAGATGACTCCAGTCACAGAAAACAGCAAACTTGCTGTTTGTCTGTGCTCCAGTTCAGCATGCATTCTGCTAAAAGTAACATCTTACAACCCTAACATATGTTATTTGTCATCTAATCTGCAATAACAGAAGTCACATTAATTTTACTTTAATTTAAATTACGCGTATAATTGAAACATTGCAAAATGTTCCTATTTTTTTTTAGTAAATAAAGAGTTTTGAGTTGATAGTATTTATTATTATTATTTTCCCAATAATCACAAAGAATCTTTAGAAAAATGGCACGTTGATACGTAAAGGTTCGCCATCCCTGCAGTATAGTGCACTCTCCACGCCAGCAATGAGTGCCCGTGAGGTGAGGCCTGGTAAGCGCCCGGACGGTGCAAATATTTCATCATTACCTATATCTGCGTACAAAGCCGATTGGCAGACCCAGCAATGGGTAATAAGCCGTGATGATATATTTATTTTATTTATGTTGATTATGGATTTTTCACTTATTTTGGTCGGTACTTTACGAGGATGGATTGAAAAGTTTATAGTCTAATACAGATAAAGCAGAACTAGATATTTATAGTGTTGACAATTAAGTCTATTATACTGTATTTCAGATAAGAATGTCGGGACAATGATAAAGGACGCAAAATAATTTTATCCGAGCAATTTGTCAGATAAAACAGAACAACTTTATTTACTTGAAGGACGTCTCAACACACGTGCGTTGATTCTGAACGTACCCCAGTGCTATAAACATTTTTAAAAAATCTGGTGTGGCCAACACAATACCTCCCGCCATTTACTGCCCGAGTCACAAAAAAGATTAAGTTTTTTGGATTAGCGAATTTTACTCTAATTTTGACAGTTTATTTCTTAAAATATTGTCTAATCTAATCGAAGTAACTACCTTTTTTTAAAACCCCTTAACAGGATTAAATCCCAATTACAGTGTGGGTTCACATTTACACACATTCATGCCTTAGTGGGATTCGAACCCAGAGCCCCGAGGCCACTCATGACATGAGGCGTTGCTCTAAGCATTGAGCCACCGTAGCTATAATAAAATGAAGATTAAATTTTAAATACCGGGATAGAATAGAATTCACTAATCTAAAAATGAGGATTACCTTAAACATTTTTGTGAATCGTTAATTTTATTAATCTAAATACATACCTACATATTTACTTATGCTGGAAACTGTATTGAATTTCTTTTCTATTGTTTTATTTACTTTTTCCTTTTAAAAACGTTACGAATATTATTGTGAAATGATAAGTTTTTTAATAGTAACATTTATCTGTCAGTTGCATACATTTGAATAACTGCGTTTTGTTTGTTTAACGCGTAGGCTCTGGGATTTAAATTATAGATAATTTTATAAATTTATCCATAAAATATATAGAAAATTTAATAATCTTTAATTTTTATAATAACATTAATCTCGAAAAATAACATTTAAAGGTATTTTTCGAAGAAAAACTATTTTGAGCTTCTAGTAAAGTGCCATTTCCGGTTATCCGATTTTCACCAAAATCTAATGGGCTCTTTCCATTACAGAAGAAGTTCTAATTACAAGATTTCAAAATTTTCTGAATGATAGTATTTGAGTTAGAGTGGAGGATCCACAAATACACACAGACATCATCGTGAAAATGTTAAAATTTGATTCTAGGGTCCTTAAAACGTGGTCATTTACCAAAATCTCGATATGGGATTTTTAGCACGATCCCTGTACCTCCCTTACCAAGGGTAACGGGAGGTAATAAGTACCAAAAGTGTTAAAAGTGCATGAGAAGTTTCCCTTGGTGTATTAAAAGGACATAAAAATTGTTAAAATATGAACAAAAGTGTTAAAAGTTCACCAAAAGTTCCTCTTACGATTTTCAAAGTATTTTGCATATTAAAACCATCTGAATTGTATCAAAAACATTTTCAATTATGTAAACATTACCCCAGCATCATAATCGACTTTCGTATTGTTACAATGGACCAAGTATAGAGACTTTAATACCACTCTTTAAATTTCTTATCCACAATTCAAAGTTAAACAATTCGCTGATGCCACTTAGAGCCCATTCATTTTCAATCCCCTTCTGCAGAATTACATCCTTCAAGGTTATGATTATTTAATATTCCTGCAGGTGAACGAAGGCAAAAGCGCAATTATCGTTCCATCCAATCAAGATTACAAGTAGGAGTGCAAAGTTTAACTACAGCTGCAAGGATAGAGCTAACGGAGCGTGAAGCCTAATCTCTTCTGTTGCAGCGGGGCTTCAGCAGGATTGTATAAGGATGAGTTATGCTCGCCGAACTTAAATATTTGCTAGTAAATTAGCCAGCGAACAAGTTAATGTAAAACTTATAATAGGAAATATACCAGGATAATAGATATTATGAGGGCAATTTATAAAGAAATCTAGCTATGAAAGAAGACACATTGAACTTGTACAATACTTTATTTTTCAACATAACAAACATAAGCAAGTATCAAATAAAGGCGTACCCCAAGGAAGTCTATTGGGGCCCTTATTGTTTTTAATTTATGTTAACGATTTAGCAAAAAACATAAATACAAAAACTATACAGTTTGCCGACGATACAACCTTCCTTTCAAGTTGTAATGACATCAGTATGCTTACGAATAATTCCGATATAATTCTAAATCAAGCACTAAACTGGTTTACTGCAAATCACCTAGCTTTAAATATAGAAAAAACATGCATAATTGACTTTAAAAATACAAATCAATCTAATGAATTTACGGTTAAATACTTAGGCTTACACATACAAAGAAGTTTAAACTGGAAAAGCCACGTTGATATTTTATGTAGCAAATTAGCGAAATGTTTATATGCTCTTCGTAAAATTTATTATATTGTGGGTCCCGCAGCAGCGAGAATCGCTTATTTTGCATTATTTCATTCAGTTATGTCGTATGGATTGATAATCTGGGGTCAATCCCCGCATGCTGACAGAATATTTATAATGCAAAAAAAGGCAATTCGAATTATTTCTGGTGTTAGTCCCAGAGATCACTGCAGGGAATTATTCAAAAATAATAAAATTCACACACTTTATTCTCAATATATACTAAACTGTTTGATATATATTAAGAAACATTTATCAAAATACAAATCGCATGCCGAGATTCATAAATACGAGACGAGAAATAAATTAAACCTGGTTGTTCCAAGACTGACAAAGAAAAATTCCACAATTAACAATATAAACTTGAATCTCTTTAACAGACTTTCACAAGACCTAAAGGACTTAAATTTAAACAAATTTAAATCTGTTATTTCTAAAAAAATAGTGGATAAAAGTTATTATAGCATTGAGGAATATCTGACAGATCCAGAGTTCTGATACTGACTCTTGTCCGCATTCTTGTCAATAATTTCTCTAGTGTATTGTCTGACTATTTCGAATATTTTGATTTTTTATATGTACCTGTATATTTATGACGTACCATACATGTAATTGTTTTTTGGTAAATAAAATATTATTATTATTATTATTATTAATATAACTTCCTTCAGCACAAACACAGTTTTCCCAACGTTTCTTCAACTGTACCATTCCGACATAAATAGTTATTTGTATCACTAGGCCAGAAACTGAACATTTGCGAGACCGAGTTTATTTTGCAAATACGAGATCTCGCAAAACAGTTTCTGGACGTGTGATACACAAGATTTTTTGTACCGACTACTCCATAAATTCTTCGTATATTTGTCTACTTCACTTTATTCTGTGTTACATAACCTAAAAAATAAACATATATTTTTATCAGTTTTGCATTGCAAGTTTAATTATAATTACTTATATTTGAGCTTAAAATAAGTAATTATTTTATATCTATTGAAAATATAACATACCAACACTACTTATATATATATATATATATAGTATATCGCATATTTTTAATGACAATTCGCGGAAACTCAATTCTATCAGGTGAAGTCAGTTGTAGTTACAAAACAAACTAGTCCTAAAGTTGGAACTTATAATTAATCTATACGAGATGTCAGTAATGACAGCATATTATCATTTTTATGACAAAATTTAGTTATTTAAGTTACAACAATTAAAGATTCAGCCCTAAAATTTGTAAACATTTTGCTAATTCTTGTGTTGAAAATAATCTTAAATTGACATATCACCAGAACAGTAATGCCAACTTCTTTTGCCGGCCTACGTCAGCAACAGCGCATTTCTGGACGATTTTGAGTTCTGTACTACTAGTCAAAATGGACGGAGGTACGAAAAATAATTTTTTGGAAGATCTGCAAAATAATTGTCAACAGCATACATAAGTCCTCGTCCTTTTTTCATATTTTTATATAAAAAGAATTCACTAGGTTCTATATCGGGGGTATAAGGTGGATGGCGCAGTTCTGTAAAACCGCAGACCCTGATAATGTCTGCAACTTTACGCGTTTTGGAAACCAGTCTGGGCATCCACCGTGAAGACACCTTCCTCACGCACAAATCATGTAAAATTTTCTAAACACTGGTTCCACATAAGACAGTTCATTGGCAATAACAGAAACCTTCAACCGTCGATTTGTAAGAAACAATTTTTCAACCTGTTGAACAGTTTCTGCAGTTTGTGCTTCATGTGGGCGAACAGATTTTGGATCATTTTGTATCGAATATCTTTCCCATCGAAACTGTTTACACCGAAATTTTACTTTAAAATAATTTGCCCATGCATGACCACTATTCTCTCATGAATAATTTTAGGACCATTCCCTACAATTCTACGCTATACTGTAATAAATAATACGAATGACATACAATTCTGACAACAAAAATTTGTTATCGTTCGTCTTTTGTTTCATGGCTAGGTAGATTTCTTTGCAAACTGCCCTCGTATTAATAAGAGTCTATCAAACCTGCCCAGTTGCAGAAAGCGTTGTCAGAAATCTAACATCTTGTCAGATGATGTGACATAATGTCAGATCAAAGTACTCGTTGCACAAAGCCATCTGACGCGATGTTAGCTAACGTTATATCAGAATGATGTGACAGTACGTTTGACGCGTTGTCAAGTGAAAAATCTGTTGCACAAAACACTGACGCGTTGTCACAGTTCATCTGACATAACGTCACATTAATTGCACGTCAGTGTTCAATTATCTTTTGACAGAGCGTTCATAGTTTGACTTTGTTTGTGATTTTAAAATATTTTTATCATTACATGTCGGTGAGTGTAATTATTATTACAATATACTTCAATAAATTAATATTATCTAAACAATTTTAGTATATCTGACTGATTTATCCTTAATAAGCTCCCTGTCTGACATTGAAGATGAGCCAATTAATAGAACACGCATAATTCCAGATCGCAAGGATCCATCTAATATTTATGATAACCAAGATTTTAAGATACGATATCGTTTCTCAAAACTGTACGAAATATGTTAGTGGTAACAACTTTTGGAAGATAGTTTAACTGACGAACATAATTTCTTATTATAACTTTATTACTTGTACTTTTATTTAGCGTAACAAATAATAATAATCCATATTCTTATTTCTCAATATTTCTTTATAGAATAGTTCAGATGTATATTATTACTGTCAAAATTATTTAAATTTAAACTTCAAAACAGTACGATTCAACAAATTATCCCTAGAAAGTCACTAAACTCTTGACAGTTTGCATTGTTGTCAGATTGTATTTTTATCTAACATCAGAATAATGTTACGTCAGCTAATACAACCTTAGTTTTTGTTTGTGCAACGCATCAAAAATCTAACGTTGCATTACTTACATCTGACGCGATGTCAGCTAATCACGCTGTTACATTTTGTTTCTGCAACCGGCCCGTGTTTCTATAAAGGGTTAAAAAGCTTATTGGAAAACATCTGATGTGCCCAGCACATTACATCCTGTTATTTAATTTTTATTTATTTATATAAATACAGACCTATTTAACAATATGTCACAAAGTTTTCGGAAAAAAATTGTATGTACGATCCTGTGGTTTATGTAAATAGTCATCTATAATTAATCAGACAATCACCCATATTTTGTAAGGAAGTTGTTAAGTCTTAGCAACGTTGCTATAAATTTTAACCAATAGAAACAAATGTAAAGCCTGTTATTCTCATGTTTTATTCAGTGTTCGCAATTATTAATGGTTATTTGCTATAACAACGTTGCTAAGAAATAACAACTTTTTTTTACAAAATAGGGCTGTATATTTGTAGTGAACATCTACCCTAACAAGTGTCCGTATTTCCCTAATTTTAATTTTCCACAATTGATTAAACTCCTCTAAATCCTCTACAGAGTCTACGTAAATCCGCACCCCACAAAACCTGTCGTTTAAGCCTTAAAACAACATCGCACTGTTTTCACAGCTATCTTACTGGCGGCTAAAACAGATTAAATTTCTTAAACACATCTTGGTAGGCGACGTGGCAGGCGGGGAAAGTTAGCAACAGTGCCCGAAGGACGTTTAAAACACTCCGTCGTCGTTGGCGTCCGAGACGCCTTAACAAGCGACGAGCGAGACAAAAGAAACGCGCCGACACCAAAGTTGCTAGACAACGGAAACTTGAGAAAAGTTGATACATTGTCGCGAAAGGATGAATAAAGGGTGAAGAGGAGTGAAAATACAAAAAGAAAATATGTAAATAGGGAAAATTATTCATATATTAAGGTGGACGACTAGTACATTATCGATTCAGTTTTATTTTATATTAGAAATAAATTGTAAAAAGATTAATGCCCAGTTTTATAAAAGATGGATAAGTAAATTACTTGCAAAGTAAAATTTACTCTTAAAGTAAAATAGTTTATTACAGAGATTTTAGTTTTATAAAGCAAGAATTAAAATACTAGCTAAGTAAATCTACAGAATAAATTACTCCACCGATTTTCGAGGAAGTAAATTTTATTCTGTAGAATAAATTTGTCACAACATTAATTAAATTAAATTCATTATAAATTTCATCTCTTGCATTATTATTACATTTATTTATTTATATCCAATATATTTGCTTTGTCTATTTCTGTATAACTTTTTCCCTGTTCTCTCTTTGTTCCAAGTTAGTTGACACCTGGCACTTTATGACACACTTTATTTTCTATTTTGACTTTTAGGTTTATTTAGTGTCAGGAACATACAGAATACAGTATTATTAAAACAATCTGCGAAACATGGCTTGGAATAGATCCTCTTCAGTTGGAGATTAACATTATCGTCAGTAGTGGTTTTAAGGGATACCGTCTAGTAATGTTATATTTTGGTGTTATCAATCTCTCTTATGCTCCAGTAGTAGAAAGATTAGCCGGTAT
This sequence comes from Harpalus rubripes, assembly GCA_963082715.1. Lineage (NCBI taxonomy): Eukaryota > Metazoa > Arthropoda > Insecta > Coleoptera > Carabidae > Harpalus > Harpalus rubripes. The sequence continues at coordinate 42,648,631 of OY720461.1, read as the reverse complement.
AAGAAACAGTAGCCTGAGTGTCCTACGGTATTCACACACTCTTCATGGAGGCTTTTTCCTTGTTCCCAGTTAAAACTGAAGATGCAAATTCATAAAAAAATACAATTTTATTACCACTCTGGCCTATAGGTTTTTAATATAGTGAAAAACAATATTAAATGTATATAATTATAGAAAATATTAAAATATTTATACGCAAAAATCACAAAATCACAGATGTTATATCTCTGTCGGTAAATCACTGGGATAAAATATTTACTCTGCAAGTAGTGATTTTACTCTGTAACTTGTTTTATAAAACAGACATTTTTATTTACTCGTCGATTAAATTTACTTTCATAGTAATAACTCAGCAGTTTATTCGATGTTTATAAAACCGGGCATATGTGAGTTAAGTCGGATTCATGCAGCCATTTATATTTAATTTAATTTTCATTTAATTCTCATTTATGTTTTTTTAAATGTGTCATTCAGGCAGACATACAAACATAAATTAAATGAAAAATGAATACGTGTGCATATTGACATTGACAAGTTCTGTTTGTAAAGGTAATTATAAAGAATACGCTTCGACAATAAACTTGTGGTGTTCGTCCGTTAAAACTATTTCGGGTGGTAATTTAACCTAACCTAACCTAAAAAACTCATTAATTAAGCTATATAGGTAGCATGATGTCAAGGGATGGTTGAATTGATAGAGAAATTGGAAGGAGAGTGAGTGCGGGGTGTAAGGTAATGGGTGCTCTGGGTACGTTTGCTTAAAACATAAACGTATCTAAAGATCGGTTAAGTGTGTATAATGGAGTGCTAGTGCCTGCTTTGATGTATGGAAGCGAATGTTGGGCATGGACGGGAAAGCATAAAAAGAGAGTGACTGCCGTGGAAATGAGGTATTTACGTGGAGTATGTGGATATGTAAGACGGGATCGCGTGAGGAATAATTTGGTGTATGAAGAATGTATGGTTAGGAAGAATGTTGTTAAGAGAGTATGAATGAGCCAGTTGAGATGCTTTGGTCATGTGGAGAGAATGAAGAGTGAACGGCTTGTAAAGCGTATATATCTTGGAGAAATTGAGGGTGTTCGATTGCGTGGCCGTCCAGTGTGTTAAGTGGATGGATGTGATTGATAAGGTACTAAAAGAGAGAAAGTTTCCGAGTGGGAAGAGAAGAAGAGCGTGTATGAATGCGATTATGAATGTGGCCGAGGCGAAAGAAGAGTGCTTAGACAGGAATGTGTGGCGAAGGATGATTGTTTCGTAACTATTATTGTGGTCCGGTTGCGGTGTTTCGCTACCGAAAATCGGTCCCTTTAATATGTTAAGAGTGAGGAATATATGTTGTACCTATGATGTCAGGTTAGTAAGAATGTTGTTGAAAGAGAGAGTGATTATTTTTTGGTTGATGTTATTTTTATTCTTTCGGGTTTGTGCTAACCCACTAAGCGGGAAATGCGGATTTTATGTATGTACGTATTAAAATTATGTTTGTAACTCACCAAGCAAATACCGAAATACACCAATTTGTGCTCAAAGCCCGGATGGTGACTGAATTGAAAGATAATTTCAAAATATTTTTTTGCAGAAAAGGTTATCTTTGAATATCTGACAGGGACATTATATTTATGATCAAATTGTATCTTCCTTAACCGAACAACCATTATTCTGGTTTTGTTTCGTTAAAAGTTACATGGACAGTTGTGTGACAGGATAAAATAATTTTTGTACATGTGCTGCAAGCGCGGAGTGACTTTTTCAAATAAAATCAAGTAAAACGCTTGAAAAATATATTGCGAAACGTCATAAAAATACACTCCAATTCTGCTAAATTGCAGTTGTCTATTTTATTGGTAGTAAAACTGACAGATCTCTTTCACACAAAACGAAAAGTGATGAGTTATATTCCATTGCATTTCATGAACCTCGAATCAACGACCGACCTTCGTGAATAATTTTTCTCGTTTTTAAAAGCACAGGTTGGCAAGTTGTGTTGTCACCCTGTAATGGGTTATTCGGGTGATTTGGAATTTTTGCAAAATAGTGACTTTTTTATAGTTTACGTCTTTGTATATACGAAAAAGTAAAAGTAAAAAGTTTTCATTCATAACAGAAATTCTTTACAAATCTAGAAACTTGCTACCCATATTTTTCCTTTTGGCAAAATTTTCATTAATTGGCCAGAAAAAATTAATGAAATTTTAATATTTAAATTACCGCCATGTATGACGTAGAATTACGCCGAACCAATGAATGGCCGTAAAGCAATAACATCGGTACGTCCAATACCAACGGCATGTGCGGGTAATTTAAACATGACAGATCATCTGTTTGACGTTTGAATAATAGTTTGTAGGTTAATATTTTCGTTTGTCATTTTAATCTGGTACGAGTATAAGCTAAGTTAAAATCCTTCAAAATCATGCTTAACAAATCGAAATACATAATAAAAGAAACAGAAACCACGCAAATTGTAAATAATAACGAAGAGAGACAGTGACAGAAAAATGAACTAATCTCAAAATCAAATTAAAACTCGCACTCACTCGTCATCTATAGGTTACGTTCTTAAATATGCACCTCTTTCTCCAGTTCAAAATAATGACGTCAAAGAAAATCTTCTTTCTTAACTTATTAAAAACCATATAATTTTTTTAAAATAAAATATATATTTTTATATTCGTTTTCAACTTTACTTGAGGTATTTAGTGATAGATATCAGATTTTCAGTACCACGCAAGTACCCTATTATGATTACTTCCAATAAGATGTATGGCTAGGTTATAATCTTTTTTATTTTTATTATTTATTCATTAAACCTTAAACGGGTAGAAGTTTCATTATTACGTTATTGACTCCTACGTGACTTAAATTTTATTAATGCACTGCTTCATTTCCATAATTAACTTTAAAACTCTGTACAATAAACCAAATTTTTCCAGGTCATTAGGTACAAAAATCCAATACAGTTCATCCAAATAAAATATAAATCTCTGTGGAATAAATCGCGAAGAATTATAACAAAACAAAGCGCACGAATGAAAAATCACCGCAGAGTTTAAATATTCACGCACATGTTTCTCGCGGCGATACAGTATAAACTGATATCATATGCACTACACATTGTATTTTGTAATTTATTTTGTGGGGAAAGGGCGTTTTTCTCCCTTCTGATATACGCCCCTGAACTGTCAATCCACTCGCAGACATGATAATAAATTTTCCAAGCTCATTTCGAACCGATAGCAGGGGGGTGCGGGTGAAAGGTTTTAGGGAGGGGTAAACTTATTAAAAGGCAATTAAATTCAGAGGATGTTTTGGACGGGAACCGGGGTAGTTGAAAAAGAGTTATTAGGGGTTTGATGAGATAATCTTTTCAAAAAAAAAAGATAAAAGATAACAGCTAATAATTATTGAACAAGTGACGGTGTACAAATGCTTTAGGTGTGCTAACCTATCAATATTGTTTAGGAATACTGCAGAAAGACTTTTGTGAAAAATTTATTTTTAGGGACATGAACCCAGGACACCCTTATGTTTAGTAGGATGCACTCCCAACTGAGCTACGATGTCTCCTTTAAATCAGTGAATTCTTCAGCTGTTTTTTTGCTAGTCTTCAACGAAGACATTCGCCTATTCAGAGTATTTGAGTTATACATGATTTTTCATCTTTATGTACACACATTTAAATACTTTCTGTTTCATATTTGAACTGAATATTTAGGAGACCATGCACATTAATTTCAAGAATACAAATGAGTGACAAACAGTAGGGGAAGAGTAATACATTATTTTTCATCTTTTTGTACACTTAATTTTTAACTTTATGTTTCGTATTTGAACTGAATATGTAGGAGACCATATACTTTAATTTCCAGAATACAAATTTGAGTGACTAACTGTAGGGGAAGAGTAATAGATTATTTTTCATCTTTATGTACACTCAGTTAAATACATTCTGTTTCATATTTGAACTGAATATTTAGGAGATCATATATTTTACTTTCAAGAATATAAATTTGAGTGATAAGCAGTAGGGGAAGAGTAAAACATTATTTTTCATCTTTATGTACACTCATTTAAATACTTATATTTTAAATATTCGTTTTCCGGGAATGGACTGTGTCATATTTTGAGTCAGAGCTCAACGTTTCGCCCGCAGTCGTATGGGTCTCCCTCTTTGTTGCTTAAACTCGGCCTCTAGCGTGGTTGATACGTCGGGTAACCTTGTTTAAGACAGTACTATCCCCCTTGCTCCTGAAGATGCCCCATACGACTGCGGGCGAAACATTGAGCTCTGACTCAAAATATGACACAGTCCATTCCCGGAAAACGAATATTTCTCATGACTCAGACTGTGGAAGCCTACGCAATTATTTCACTTCTGTTTTAATATATTTTTCAACATTAATTTAAAATTTCTGCTTATGAAAGTCATCTCGTCAAGTCTTCAATCAAATTTCATTTTATTATCGAAAACACATAAACCAAAATTCATTTTAAAACGACCAATTTATATCAAAGGTGCGCGCGTCTTAGAATTTCTTCTCCACATTATCCTATATGCCTGTGAACGATAGTTTCACATATTACCGGGAGAGTGCTCCGTGCGCCCGCAGCGCAGAAAGAAAAGAAACCAGAACAACTGAACGTCGAATGACAAATGCCTGCAAGCAGGGATTTGCATTGAAGTGTTCTCGTTACAAGCAATGCCAACTTGGGTGAATTTTAAATTAATTCTTTGCGGAGTAAAACATGAAAAATCGCGGCAATGTGGCGTCTGCCATGAAGCTGAAGTTTTTTTTTGTTTTCAGCTAACTTCAGGCAGTGAAATGAGAATGAGTTTCAGCAGAATTTATTGAATGCAGGATAAATAAATATTTCACTAAAAGTTCATGAAAATAAAGAGACAGTTTCATAAATATGTTGTCACGTTGAGATTATTATTAATTAAAATTATCAATAATGGTAACAAAACAAATTTGCACATGTCTTAATTTAAAAGTATTTAATTAAATGTCAATTTGACACTTGATATTGCCAAAAATTTTATCTAAAGAAATCAAAACTGTTTCCTTCTTTATTATCTTTTCTCCTTAAAATTACATTGCAAGATCAACTTTGACTATTTGACTTTTGAATAGAATAATGATCAGACATACGTTTCTCTGATCATAGCCTACTTCGAGTTATGTTTTTTTAACACACTCTATTTTATTTTTAAAGTTCCACATAATTATATGATAAGATTTCATTATTATTTATTAAATATTAAGAACGGTAAGGCCAGTTTACCGATCGAAGACAATGTTTGGGGACTGAGAGAAGCGAAGGTCCCAATTTTGTCTGAGATCGGTAATTCCTTAACGTTCGTGATGCTTATACAATTTTTTGCACGATCGACGCACAAAATTTAAAAGAAAAATAAGATTTGAAAATTGTTTTGACATATTAAAAATTATTAGTTGTCATTTTTGAAGTAAGCTTTGATTTTTGTTTTTATTTATTTACCGTCTCGCCTCCTGAACGGTAAGTGAAGCACATCACTTACCGACGTGTGTCACATCACTTACCGTTCAGTAATTTGTAAATAAAACCTACTGTCTTGGGAACACTATCGGTAAACATAAAAATATCTTTGAATTTTTTGAAGCGCATATTTTCCGAAAACTTTTGTTCCATAACTTACGTATATTAGAGAAATACATAATTTTGATTAATATGTTGGTATTTTTTCAGGATTGTCTGCTCTTTAATAAACACCTTATCCGAGTTCTTTCGCCGCTTATGTGATGGGTATTTTGTCACATGGCGTTTTTGTCCTGCTATATTTTGTCTGTGGCATTTTCTCGTAAGATCACAAAAAGCACAAGGGCAAAAATTTCACTTTTTTACTGACAATATATTATTTCTTACATTGATGTTTTCGTTATCTGCTTAAAGCTTTTAGAAAGGCACATATGGTTTATGTCTTGGTTTATACTTAGTTATGACGACTCCATGTTAGACAAAAGACGATGTTATTTACATTCCAAGAAAAGCCAAGGTATTAAAAAGTTTGAATTTTCAAACTAAGCCGTGCTTTTTATTTAAAAATAATAACAATAATTAGTTAAATAAATTATTATTAATTAAAATCAAGTGTTTATTAAATTATAATGAAAGTTACTATTACTAATATTAAACAATGATAAAAAACTAATTAAGACTAAAACTATAATTAACTAGATAACACTAACACTAACATTATTTATTTAACCAATTAACACTACTATTTATTTCTATGATATTACAAATAATTTATTTCATTACGCGTTCCAATCTTAGACTGCCGGTCTATTGCAGACTCTTGTAGACTATTTACGCGATATTTATATAACTATATACTTATATCACGTTCAACTGTCCGCCTACCGACCTCCACAGCGTCTATATACTCAACTGACTCAACAGCGTATGTACATTCAACTGCTCGGACAGAAGTCACTTCTTTCACAACACTATCTGTCTATTTATGTAACTCTTTTTCTAACTGCCACAGCCTCAGTATCACCGACTGTCCGTATGCCACAATTCTTCAACACCACTGCCGAGTATTCACTTCCACTTGCCGTTACTGTCCCCGTATACCTAGTTTCCCAATACTATTCAACACTACCGAGTATTCTCTTTAACAGCTATCCCGGTATACCAGTAACTTCCCGATTCGCCGTTACTGTCCTTGTACACTATAGCTTCCCAATACTCGTCAACACTACCGAGTATTCACATCCACAGCTATCCCAATATACCAGTAACTTCCCGAGGACCTACTGACACCAACTGCATACGCTCACTACGATACTGCTGTGCTTCACACTGCTTTCTAACACTCCATGTAACTAACTAACTAACCAACTAGCTGAGTCCCTTTTATACAGCTGTCATTACCTTCTAGAAAAGCTCTAGAATGTTCGTCCGCATAATAACAATGAACACAAAAGGTTCAGGCGACCGGAAATAATTAAACATGTCGCGACTCGTCTGTTTACGTCGCCCGGCTGCTAGCGCGATTACGTCACCGCTTCCACGTTACAATATATTAAACTATTATTCACGAAAGATGACTATTCAAGGTCATTTATGAGTCGTCTGATATAATATTACTTGCAGATAACTTCAATGCATTTCGTTTGCATAGGCGTGCCACATGAAATATTTATGGACACATTTTAACTGAAAAAATAAGAATAATTCATTTGAAAATTATGCTTTTTTCTAAATAATACCTTTCTGAAAGATTTATGTTCTTCACTTATGTTTTTGCAATATACAAAAACATAGACTTATCTTATAAACCAAGGAATAACAATTTAATTTAAACGTCAACGCCGCTGGGTAAATTTTAGCACAGAGGGCAGGGTAGTCGATAATTAGGTATCTGTAATGCTACGACATATGTCATTATTATTTATAGTGTGTTAGAAAGTAATGCCGCTATTTACGTATATCTGTCACACCACATAAATTAAATAGACATAGGTCAAATAATCTTTCTTTTTCTAATACAAAATGTTGCTAAGCTACTGCTATGAAGTAATGTGTATTCTTTCTCCGAACAAATGACCTTGAATAGTCATCTTTCGTGAATAATAGTGTAGTAAGATGTTCTTCGGGTATATTTGATTATCAACCAAAGTTTACCTGTTTGCAACATTAAATAACCACTAGTGCTCTAATGACGATTAGTACACCAGTAAAACATATGAATAACTGCTTGAATAAATGAATAACGCTCATGTTGTTAACCTCTGAATTAATTCTAGTTTTAATCCGGAGTTATATACTACAAAAATGTATCTTTCTTTTAAATTCTTTTTCATGGATCAAGTGAGCTTATGCGTATTCCATAGCCTGCTAGATCCGCATGAATAAAAACATAAAAATCTAGCATATATGTTAATTCCTCGCATCCCGCATCAAATTTTTTTGTGCACATGTGTTACCTAGCAACAGCTGTAATTCCATATTAAACAAAATGCGATCAAGTAGCCACAAAGAGTTTAATTTCAGGGTACAAAGAGTTGAACATTTTTCAAAATAATCCATGGCTTACTACTACTGTATTTGTGGAGCTCAACGATAGTGCAATTGTTTGTTGGGGAAGAAAAAATTTAACAGAATTTTTTATGAATGTCATTAGGGGTTTTTGTATGAAGTACTTTATTTTCTGCATTGTTCAAGACATTTTAAATATTATATCATGTTGTACATTTTGAATAGGACTGATAAGCTTAACAAATGAAAATAGAAGATTGGAATATATTGTGACAATGATAACCTAGATTCGCTGCCAACAGAATTTTGGTGACGTTAACTAAAACTTTTAATGGTCTCGAGATTTTTCATCAGGGCATGTAACCTATTTTTTGTGTTATTGTTAATAATATTTGTGAAATAATATAAATAATATTTGTTTCAAATAAGAACGGATCGCAGGTTTAGATAGAGGTATGTCTTTAGTCCTCTGATTGGTAAAAATGCAGACCAAGTTCACAATAGCTAAAAGATTGCCTTTAACACCGGTCAGATGTGGCTTCACAATACTCCTCAAAACTACCGAATATTCACTTCCACAGCTATCCCAGTATACCAGTAACTTCCCGAGTACTCTACTTGACACTAAACTGCGTACGCTCACCACGATACTGCTGACTTCTTACTGTCTATGTAACTGTCCTTCTGACGGACTAACACTCTATGTGACTGTCTGACTCAAGGATATTAATATATACACTGGATTGCAGAAAAGGTAAAATACGCGCCAAATTTAAAATTACATATAGAAACAAATTATAAATGGGATGAATTAATAGATTTTTTAAATATTTATTGCATATATTTTAAAAATTAGTTATTTTAATAATATAATATACATTTATTACATATACAGCAAATTCACAATAAAATAGAACTTTGAACTTAAAAATAATATTTGCTTATAAAATAGATGCCTTTTGCATGTGGTGGAAAATTTGGAAATACAGAGGATGCTGATTCTGGTTTTAATCTTCTTATATATATATATATATATATATATATATATATATATATATATATATATATATATATATATATATATATATGTAATAGTATAATATTGTTAAGTAGTTACCATAGATATGGTTGTTATGTACATTCCGAGTTTGACAAATATAGAATATAGAAAACCGACTTAAGACTTCCGACTGTATTGTATTAAAAGCCCAAAATATATTGTTTGTAATTGCATCCTGACTTCCAAATTTATTTCTCCTACAACCTCAGAAGTGGGATTACCTAAAATTTAGCTATTTCAGCGGAGACCATAAAGAAGACGTAGACAAATGGATAAGAAAAATCGACATTATACAAAATTGACGACTCTGTCATTTCAGTTTTAGCGACCAACAAATTGGAACACCGTGCCAAAGAGTGGTATGATTCGCAAGCCACTCTTAGCGAACTTCCGTTGCCGAACTTCCGAAACTTCCGAACTGCCAAAGAGTGGTATGATTCGCAAGCCACTCTTAGCGAACTTCCGAAACTTCCGAACTGCCTTTAATAAAATATTTATCTGTCACTTCTGTCAAAATCAAAAATTTTGAATTTCCAGTATTAATTGACAGTGGTAGTACTGTCAATATAATTCGAGAAAACGTGGTTCAAAAATCGAATTTATGTGTAGAACCGGACTATCAGGTGTTCACTGGTTTGGGGATGAAGAATATAAAGAGTCTTGGACGAGTATCTTTTTCGCCTGCTGGCATGAAGATGTCTCAAAAGGACCGTCACCAGAAGAAAACATAATACGGTATAGTCGATCTGAGTACTGCAGTCCTCCTCAAAATTTAAAGTTATGGCCTTCGGATGCAGATTCTGATTCCGATGTCGAATCAGACTCTGTAGTCGAGGACGACTATTTGTCAGGAGAGGCCGAATTGTAATAGTATAATATTGTTAAGTAGTTACCATAGATATGGTTGTTATGTACATTACGAGTTTGACAAATATAGAATATAGAAAACCGACTTAAGACTTCCGACTGTATTGTATTAAAAGCCCAAAATATATTGTTTGTAATTGCATCCTGACTTCCAAATTTATTTCTCCTACATATATATATATATATATATATATATATATATATATATATATATATATATATATATATATATATATATATATGTATTCCAGGCCTTTTGAAATAATCAGTTTCAAGAAAATGATAACTGCAAATTTTTGATGCTTTTGTAGGTGTGAATTTTTTTCTTTTTATGGCATCTATCCACAATCGTAATATACCATTATTATTTAAAGGAAATCTGTAAAATATTTAAGACAATAGTATGAATAAATATGTATGCATATATGTGAATAATAATACTTACTTGAAAAATTGTCGAGGGTTATCCTTGCTGTCTATTTGTACACCCAAAAGCACTACAAGAAGACGGCTATATTGCCTTTTATTATGGAAATATTTCACTTAAAGTATTTATTCACTAAAAACACAACACAAACACCACTTTAATCAAGAATATAATGCAATAATAGACCAACGAACGTTTAACGTTTTGCCTTTTCTGTAAATGGCGCCGTACCCCCACCACTTGCCTCACTTGTTAAACGTATGTCAGCTATCCAGTGTTTTATCAGAACATCCTTGGCCTGACTTCGCACAACCGTACGTCGCTTATATAGTTGTTCTAATATTTTCTAGAAAACTCTCCACGTCATATCAGTGCCATGGTAATAACGATCGCCGACTAGGCTCCTCCTACCTACTAGAACGTTTCTATTTATAGGCGTCGGTTCGCACGCGCTGGCCGGGGGCTCGCGTTACCTACCCTCTCACGTTACAAAACGAACTGCAGTTATCCATAGATCGTTGCTTTTTATTGATCATAGCACACATTAATTGAAACTGCTTAAAACCAGAAAACTTTCGAACAATTAAACCAACGATTTCAATTGTCAAATCCAGTCAACCTTTACCATTCTAATTATCATTATTAGTTAGATTGTCAGAACTAACTCCAAACTTTTACTTTCCTCTGGTAACTTTTTACAATACCCTCCTCACGTTTGTGGTCGGCGCCATTTGAGGGCGTGGAGTGCCACGCATTACTCACAGCAATAAAAGACATGATGCGACAGTTCTGGAAACTATTTCGCATTAATTATCGTTGTGTGAACTTGCTGGACGCAAGCGCAGCGAATAGGCCAGTATGAGTGCGAGTACTCAGTTGCAGATGGCGATGACATTAATCTTGATGTCTGCTCAACCGTTCCGCGGATGTTCTGTTGCCAGGAGACCGGACAACATTCATACCCAAATCATTTCAATATAAATACGTGGAGATAAGTGTTGTTAATGATCTAGCCACCACAGACAAACGGTTGGCATGTTGAGTCGTACGAGATTATGAAGTTGCGACAAATGTATTTGTGTGGATGTTATTTAGTATCTCTGTAACGAGTTTACCATTAAAACTTGGACGCTAATGAATCGAAATATAAAGTTGATTTATGAACATTTCTGATTTCATCAGTATTCAAAACTTTCCAGTCTGTTTTTGTTAATACTTCTGTAATTAAGGCTTTAATTAAAACGTACTAGCGACTCGTCCTGGTTTTCTGCGGGAGCAATTTTAAATTTAGCACTATTACCTTCCGTCACCTTTAGGTAAGGAAGGTATTGTCTTTGGTCAAAATATTCGGTGGCGAGGTTTTGATGAATAAGCACGTTTTAGGGTCCCTAGAATACGATTTTACTATTTTTACGATGATGTGTGTGTGTGTGTGTGTGTGTGTGTGTGTGTGTGTGTGTGTGTGTGTGTGTGTGTGTGTGTGTGTGTGTGTGTGTGTATGGGTGTGTATGTATGTATGTATGTATGTATGTATGTATGTATGTATGTATGTGTGTGTGTGTATGTGTGTGTGTATGTATGTATGTGTGTGTGTATGTGTGTGTATATGTGTGTGTGTATGTATGTATGTGTGTGTGTGTATGTATGTGTGTGTGTGTATGAAATTTAGGATCTTTTGTTAGAAACTTTCTGTATGGAATTTGTATAAAATACATACAACTGCCTTAAGGTAATGTACAAGAAATAGAATCTTTTGCAAGGAACTTTCTGTATGACATTTATACAAAATACATAGAACTGACGGAAGGTAATGTACTGGCCACATCAGATTTTTTTTATAAGATCATATTCAAGGATGAGATAATAAATATATGGGGTCCCGTGGCCACGTGCCTGAGTGTCAGGTCGGGAATCTGGGGAATCGGGTTCGATCCCGACCGACGCCAAACATTTCGAATTTTAAGTGGCACAAAATTAACCCCTGTGGTGCACTCTCTACGCCAGTATTGAGTGCCCGTGAGGTGACGCCTGGTAAACGCCCGCACGGTACAAATATATCATCATTACTGAAATCTGCGTACAAAGCAGATTGGCACACCCAGCAATGGGTAATATGACGTGATAATATATTTATATTTATTTATTTATTTATTTACACCACATAAATTACATAGACATAGGTCAAATAATCTATCTCTTTCTAATACAAAATGTTGCTAAGCTACTGCTGTAAAGTGATGTGTATTCTTTCTTCGAACAAATAACCTTGAATAGTCATCTTTCGTGAATAATAGTATACATACATAATACATATACAGGCTGTTTCTTTGATATGGGACATATGCAAATTGACATACAGCTGTTTTGTTTTCCATACGTAGCCTACTAAAAAAACTATAAAAATAAAATTTATTTCAATTTCAATTGCATTTTTCTCAATATCTTTGTAATTTAAAGATATAAAATGATTACTTGGTTGAATTCAGAAAAATATACTCTTTTGGATGGGCCTAAAAAATATGTATCACCCCATTTAAAAAAATCTGATGTGGCCAGCACATTACCTTCCGTCAGTGCTATGTATTTTGTACAAATTCCACACAGAAGGTTTCTTGCAAAACATTCCATATTTCCAGTACATTACCTTCAGTCAGTTCTATGTATTTTCTTATGGATGTAAAGAAAAGGCATACGCAATAATTATAATTTTTGTAAAGGCGGTATTGGAGTTTTTGTGATCCGAAATAATCCATCCATACATACATCCATACAACCATCCATACATACATACAGACATCATCGTAAAAATAATAAAATCTTGGTGTACGAACCCTAAAACGTGCTTATTCATTCAAATCTCATCATTGATTTTTTTGACCAAAGACAATACGGTCCTTACCTAAAGGTGACGGAAAGTAAAAATATAACTTTATGTTATAGTTTGAGAACCACTGTTTAAAAACTACTACAACTTTTAATAGAATATTCTTTTCCAATAATAAATAAAATAATCGAGGTGTCCCGTATCCGTGAAACAGCATGTATATACCCTGTTTCCATATGTAGGTACCATATTCTCAGCGTATAGGGCGCGAGCAGACACGTGACTCGAGCAACCTTGAAGTGCTTGGAATCAGCTGATTTGTGTGCGCGTGTCACTTTGACAAGAACAACGTCAATTTGATAAGACAAATATTTTGACTTATTTTGATTTTGAACTCCTAAATTGTTAATATTTTACAAATTTCATGCAGTAAAACACATGACCTTAAAAATAGTAACATTTTAACAGTTCAAAATTAAAATAAGTCAAAAGATTGGTCTTGTCAAAATGACATTGTTCTTGTCAAAATGACACGCGCACACATATCAGCTGATTTTAAGCACTTCAAGGCTGCTCGAGTCACGTGTCTGCTCGCGCCCTATACCCTCTGCTAACATTACGACTACGCCACTGTATATATCCATACTTTATGCTTTGCTAATATCTTTCAAAAAAACTTTAATATTCCCGTGCGTACCTACTCAAAATTTATGAGAATTTTTTGCCATCACATTCATCTTTCTTAGCGTAAAATGAAGCGTTGTTTGCAAGTCGGTAATTCGGTTAGCATCTCATTGAACGTTGCTAATAAATATTAATTACATTTTAATTTCGTCGGCGCGTGCATCGATTTTTCGCGCGTTTTCAAGCGGATCTTTCGAGCGTCCGTTATGTGCGGCGCGCACATTTTTAATTAACACTGGTGAGCGACAGTTTTTTAATTCACTGGGGCTTTGTAGTTTTTTGTAGAGGTGATGGCGGCGGTAGTTTGCAGAAGTGTTAAACATTTGATTAATGGTTACATTCTGCAGTAATTAATGACAATGTCGCAGTACATCAATACAACATGCGACAATTTGTGATTAAATGGAGAAGAGCGACTCAATTAATTTCTGATTGCGATATTACAGGGCAAGTATAGAATGAACTTTACAAAACGAGTTTTTGCGCACTTCGACGTTATTAAATAATGGGGAAATCAATAGCGTAACAATGTAGCCATGGGTCTGTGTTCCTGAGTCAATCAGGAAATAGTTTTACTGATCCCATAATAGGACACTTTAAAAAAATACTTTTTACCTCTCGCTACCCTTGGTAAGGGAGGTATAGGGATCGTGCTAAAAATCGCATATTAAGATTTTGGTAAATGAGCAAGTTTTAAGGTCCCTAGAATTCAATTTTAACATTTTCACGATGATGTCTGTGTGTATGTGTGTTTGGATCCTCCACTCTCATTCAGAAAATTTTGACATCTTGTATTTCGAACTTTTTCTGTATTGGAAACAGCCCATTAGATTTTGGTGAAAATTGGATAACCGGAATTGGCACTTTGCTAGAAGCTTAAAATAGGTTTTCTTCGAAAAATAACTTTAAATGTTATTTTTTTCGAGATTAATGTTATTATAAAGATTACTAAATTTTCTATAGATTTGCATTAATACTTGTTCTATATATTATATGGATAAATTCTCATGTATCTATAATTTAAATCCCAGAGCCTACGTGTTAAACAAACAAAACGCAGTTATTCAAATGTATGTAACTGACAGATAAATGTTACTACCAAAGAACTAATCATTTCAAAATAATATTAGTAACGTTTTAAAAAGGAAAAAGTAAATAGAACAATAGAAAAGGAATTCAATACAGTTTCCAACATAAGTAAATATGTAGGTACCTATGTATTTAGATTAATAAAAATTAACGATTCACAAAAATATTTAAGCTAATCCTCATTTTTGGATTTGTGAATTCTATTCTATCCCGGTATTTAAAATTTAATTATAGTTCCGGTGGCTCAATGGTTAGAGCAACGCCTCATGTCATGAGTGCCCTTGGGGCTCTGGGTTCGAATCCCATTAAGGAATGGATGTGTGTGAATGTGAACCCACTCTGTAATTGGGATTTAATCCTGTTGAGGTGTTTAAAAAAAGGTAGTTACTTGGATTAGATTAGACTATATTTTTAGAAATAATCTGTCAAAATTAGAGTAAAATTCGCTAATCTAAAAAACTTAATCTTTTTTGTGACTCGGGCTGTAAATGGCGGGAGGTATTGTGTTGGCCACACCAGATTTTTTTATTCGCTTATTTCAAATACATGAGTTTACATTCTTACTTTTTTATTTGTATATTTATGTACAATATAGTTTTATTTTTCGATTCAATAACTCTACATCACTATCTGACATTGAAGAACTTTCTAATAATATCTGGCAATTGCCAATATGATTTTATTTTTAGAAGCCATATTATTTGCACTGATATTCGTGCACTTGCTCCTGTAGTTGATGCACAAAAGTGCGCACTCACTGCGAACTGAGTGCAATTTTACGACAAGCCGAAAACGCTACCACGAAGAAAGTGTAAACATATAAGTACTCGTATGATGATAACAAAACGAGAACTCAGTGCACGTTAGTGCGTACTGAAAAGGCTATATGTTAGATACATCTATTGTTCTGGCAATTTCGTATTCTATTAAAATAATAGATGGCTGATAATGATGATCGTTGTTGCCCTATATATACCTTAAATTTGTTTTTACTAATTTTTATTTTGAAAAGGATCTTTCTGCTGAAAGATGTAAGGTCATTTAATACATTTGGAACATGTGGCTTTATTAAAATAAAAATATTTTTTGACGGGCGTGCCGGGCCCCTTGAAGCACCGGGCCCGTGTTCCGCGGAATATCGGTAGTTACGCCACTGGGGGAAATATGTGAACGGTTAACTCATTGCACAAAAAATGTTTCTCGTACACAGACACACAGACAGACATAATTGTAAAAATAGTAAAAACGTGTTGTGGGGGCCCTAATTCGTGCTTATTCACTGAAAACTCACAATTGAATTTTTGGACCGAGAACATTACCTCTCTTAGGCTGCAAATATTTCAATCTACCGCAGTGTTTAGCTGATTTCATGAATACAGACAGTTGTAGAAAAATAAGTCTATTTCGTTTGATCCCATTAGTGTTTTATTGAATAAATTTATTTGTTAATTATGTTCCATCCCATGTATGTTTGACTTTAATTAGCGTAATTGAAGTAAAACAGCTAGTTCGTTACATGATGACAAGGTGACTGGATTTATGTATTGCCAAAGTGCAGCCGTGGTCAACGTGCGGTCTGTGTTTGTAGATTTATGTTACCAAACCTCTAATCAAATCTTGGAAACTTGCATTCACTATATAAATAAACCATGTTCGAGAGATACTAAATTAAAGCGAAATCACTAACAAATAGTATCGATGAATTGGTAAAACTATCAACCGAGGATCAGATAAATAAGCCATATCGAAACAGAACGAAAATTATACACATTCTGTTAATATATTGACAAAAAAGTATAAAAAGTAAGACGTGATTAAAAATAAAAGGTTATTTACATAAATAAAAATGTCATTACCTTATATGTATGTGGATATCATGAGCCGATCTTGCAAGTTTGTTAACTCGTACGCAAATAATTGTAAGTTCAACGAACGAATTGTTCATAAAAACATTCAGCAACAGTTTAGTAATGTTTTAGCACTAAAATAACACTAAAACACTAATGAAAATCAGTGAAAACTAGTAAAAAACTAACACGATAACCGCACGAACGCATGACAGCAAAACATCTGACATGTATAAACATTGGCAGAGCCACCTAGGATACAAGTTTGGTAGCGGTCGATTTAAATTTGAAAAATTACTATATTCACATATTTTGGTTACAAAATGGAATCTAGAACCTTAATATATTTATAACTATTTAAAATAGTAATTTTAATACTTAAATTTTTTAATTTAACATATATTTAAGTATTGCAAATAGTTTAAATTATAGTTGCGGTAATATCCAGGGATAAAATACTAACTTTTGAACTATAAACTATTTTAATGTACAAGTACTATTATTATAATAATAAATATATTATTATACAGGGTGGTTAGTTTCTCATTGTCCAGGTTATATCTGCTGAAATGTTAAAGATACAAGAAAAATTTGATGTAAAAAAGGGGTTTATATTTCAATTATTTTTAATAAGGCAAATAATAAAATGATAATGGTCGGCTGTGATATTCTATTCTCAGTGAGAAAAGTGTTGATTTAATTAAGAAAAATGAACCTCGGTTACACAAATAGTGATAAAAATGATATTTTTTGATATTTTCTCACTAATAACTACAACTAGAGCACGAAAGATGCCTGTTCAAGGTCATTTATGAGCCGTCTGATATAATATTATTTGCAGATAACTTCACTGCATTTGGCACCCATAGGCGTACAACACGAAATATTTATGGATACATTGGAGTAAAAATTAAATATGTAATTTATTTGAAAAAATTGTTTCTTTTTAAATTATATTTTCTCAAAGTTTTATCTTCTTCACCTTCGTTTTTGCATAAAACAAAAATACAGACTTGACGTAAACCATATAATATTAATTTGATTTAGATACCAACGACACTGGATAAACATTTGTACAGAAGGCAGTGTAGTAGATAATTACATGTCTGTAACTCTAAAACATACATCGCTACTTTTTTTTTAAATGTTTTAGAAAGCAATGCATCTATTTGCGTATTACCTGTCACACCACATAAATTAAATATACGTCAAATAATCTTTCTCTTTCTAATACAAAATGTTGCTAAGCTACTGCTATATAAAGTGCTGTTTTCTTTCTTCGAACAAATGACCTTGAAAAGTCATCTTTCGTGAATAATAGTATATCAGATGTTTACATATATAAATAATAGAATATCACAGCCGACTGTTATCATTTTATTATTTGCTTTATTAAACATAATTTAAAGTTAAACCCATACTTGTTATACACTGTTGTAAAGGGAAATTGATTTAAAACCTTAATCCACCAAAATATACAGAATGTTCCATTTAAAAAATCAAAGTAAAATATTTTTCCTGAAAATTAGTAGGTCATAGAAAAAAGTTGTTTATGCTAAATTATAGATGAGGTTGTATTAGACAACACTTACATTTATAGTATATTAAGTATTAAGAACGGTAAGGACAATTTACCGATCGAAGACAATTTTGTCTGAGATCGATAATTCCTTAACGTTCGTGATGCTTATACTATTTTTTCCACGATCGACGCACAAAATTTGAAAGAAAAATAAGATTTGAAAATTATTTTGACATATATTAAAGTTTTTTATTTGTCATTTTTGAAGTAAGCTTTGATTTTTGTTTTTACTTATTTACCGTCTAGCCTCCTGAACGGTAAGTGAAGCACATCGCTTACCGACGTGAGTCACATCACTTACCGTTCAGTAATTTGTAAATAAGACCTACTGTCTTGGATACACTATCGGTAAATATAAAAATAACCCGATCGTGCAAAAACTTTTTCTTTGATCTTTAATCAGCAGATATGAGCTGGGCAATGAAAAACCAATCACCCTGTATACCGGATGGTCGACTTGAACCTAACATAATATCGGGTAAATAGCGTATTCATACATAATGTATGTAAATAAAAAGCCACTTTCATACTAAAATGTAAATAAGGAAATACCATTGTATAAACGAAAATGTTATTAGAAACATCAAAAATATAACTTTGTACTTGTACGTTTCAGCCATATGTATACAAATGGCCAACATGGTGTTCTCATTATTTAAATATTCCACGACTGTATTAACAATAAACAATAAACTTCTGACAATAAAAATAATAAATGCACTCCGTAAACGAGAAGTCATTACTCGATTGTACGCACACAAAGCAAATAATTTAAACGTTTGTTTGGAAATAACAAAGGGTAGAAAACAACCCTCTGCTGCTTTAAAACTGCATGATGTTGTTCAATATGGCTGCTCTTCTTCCCAGAAGCAGTGGCGTGGGATTCAGTTTTAGGAACTTTTAAAATTACTACCGGGAATTCATCTTATTATTATTATTATTATTATTATTATTATTGTTATTATAATTATTATTATTATTATTATTATTATTATTATTATTATTATTATTATTATTATTATTATTATTATTATTATTATTATTATTATTATTATTATTATTATTATTATTATTATTATTATTATTATCGAGAGGTGGTTTATCTTTGTCCCTGCACTGCGACCATTCTGGTCTATTGTACCCTCCGTATTTTACTTCTATTCTCGAAGTCCTGTTTGTTTTGTGAACTCCAGGATTTTCTTTAGACTAATGTCCTTTAGTGTCTCAGTATGCAATTTCTTTGCTCCTAAAAGACTATGTCTGCTTGCCATAAATGCTTCGCAGTGACATATTAAATGTTGAGGAGTTTCATCCTCTTCTCCACATCCTCTGCATGGTGGTTCTTGCTTAAGGCCCAACCTGTGCAAATGTTTGTTTAATTGACAGTGTCCTGTTACCAGTCCTGTTATTAATCTAACATCTTGCTTGCTCATTAAGAGTAAGTTGTCAGTTCTTTTCTTGGATTCAGGAAGAGCTTGGAGTGTCTCTGGCCTGACATGGCTGTCCAGTGCCGTTTGTGCCATTGCCAGAGCAATGTATTAATTTCCTGCTTAACTGTTTCCGCAGTTATTCCGCAGGCAGGTTCGGGTCCTATGAAAGGTATATTTGTCCCGTCTTTTGCAAGACGGTCGGCTACCCGGTTTCCTTCGACATCTGAGTGCCCGGGTACCCATATCAGTCTTAGTTTGTTACTCGCTCATAAGGCATTCAATCTGTGGATGCAGTCCAGAATTAATCCTGAGCCTACCTCACACGAGTTGAAAGCTTTGAGTGCGGCTTGGCTGTCTGTTACTATGGAGATTCTTCTATTGTGGTAGTTCTTCTCCAATAGTACTTGCACGCTGGTTAATATTGCGTGTAATTCATCTTACATGTTATACAAAAATACTCGTATATCCAGGTTTCCTTCGTTAATTTAATATATGTCTTCGTAAAAATAAACTATTCCGGATGCAAGTATAATATTATACGTATATATACTATACACGATGTAACACCAAAACCGCCCACCGCCATTATTTTCTTTATTATTATGGTTACAAAAAAATATTATAGAACAAAGTTATACGGTGTTATTAAATTCGTTCGTTTCGTAGATTTCGCTACACTTAACCACAATTCCACAATCGTGGTAGCTAAGGCCCATTTGCAGAATACGATAAAACAGAATTGAGCGTAAAATTGGTAACAATTGAAATTCTCCAACCTTCAATTTAAAGAATAGAAACGTACCACTTGTTCGTCTGAAATGCAGTTTTCTTCACATAAAAAATCCAGTTACTGCTTAACTGCTTGCGTTTCTTGTTCTCGTGCATTAGTAATCAATGGGTGTTACTCTGATTGGAATTCCAAAGGTACCTGGAGGAATCGATTTCGAAACGAGTACTACGTAATGCACTTAGATATTTCATGCAAAAAATCTCTCGCGCTACGTATATTAAACAGGAAGAATATAATATTAATTTAGAATTTAATTCTTTAACGAATGAACAAATAAAAAATATATGTTCTCATTTAAAATAAAAAAGTTAGGTTTCGTATTTTGAGAACCGTTGGTCGAAAAAAATATTTCTGTTCTTTAAATTTGTCTTGTGAAATTGTTTGCCTATTTAATCGTCTTTGTAGTTCTTATAGTTCTCAAGATAGCAACGGTGGCCCATGTAAAATGAACACCCTGTGTATATATATATATATATATATATACCGTGTGTCTGTCTTAAAGGTGTACATAGGAGATTAACTAACATGGGAAATAAGGTTTTTGCAATTTTCTGCTCGCCTAATAATTTTAAGCAAAAACGCGTCAAATAAAAGTTTTAGGGCATAAAATTCTGCATCCAAATCAATAACAGAATTACCTTTACATACTTTGTAACGGCAGAAATTAAATATGAAAATTTCGAAAATTACGTTGAAAATATTGACAGCCATGGAATTGAACAAAAATAGTATATTAAAGAACGTGTTTTATAAGACATGTTTTTTTCGCACGCGTCAAAATTTAGAAAACGAGGCGTTAGCGAGTTTTCTAATTGACAAGTGCGAAAGAAAGTCTTATAAAATGAGTTCGTTATACTATTTTTTATATTTTGTGCCTTCTACAATAACATTTACTTACTCAATTTGTGATTATATTTGTAACCATTTGTACATTTTCATGTAAATAAAATATAATAATTTCGACATTATATTATTAAAATGAACTGTCAATTAACTAAAAATAAATTAGGTAAAAATGGGTTAAAGAAATGTCATCTAGTACCAACTGTCTAAAACAAAAAATTGCGTATCGAAATGAAGTTCATTACGATACGCAATTGCGTATCGTAATGACTTCATTATGAACGCAAAATATAAAAATAAATAAATGCTTGACGTTTTATCAAATTGTCAGAAACGTCAAATATGTTAACTTACGTTGTGACAGATAAAACGTCAAGCATTTATTTATTTTTTGTTCAATTCCATGGCTGTCGATATTTTCAATGTAATTTTCGACATTTTCAAAATTAATTTCTGTCGTTACAAAGCATGTAAAGGTAATTCTGTTTATTAATTTAGATGCAGAATTTTATGCCCTAAAACTTTTATTGACGTGTTTTTGCCTAAAATAATTAGGCGAGCAGGAAATTGCAAAAAACTGATTTTCCATGTTAATCTCCTATATGTACACCTTTAAGACAGACACATGGTATATAGGTTGTTTGGTGTATTTCGTTTATTTTGAGAGATACAAAAAAATGTTAATAAACAAACTTAAAGTAGACAAAGGGGCTCATAAGAAGATCATTGTAAGAATTTTGTATCATTTCCGGGTTTAGCGGAAATGGGTACAAGTTTGAATCTAGCATAGGGAATCGGTATTTTTATATTTTTTTCCAGAAAGTACATAGAATTCGCTTCACAACGATACCCAAATATTATTTCAAAATGACGACCATTTATTTTTAAAATTTGAGGCTATTTAATTAATGATATCTTTTTAAATTTAATACTTAGAAGGCATATAAAAATTCTTGCAACAGCCCTATTCGTAGATGATCTTGTTCGGATATCTATCAATAATTTTACTGCATATGTTCGTATTTTAAACTAGGAGTATATAAAATACAATGGTTATTTGTTTCATAGCTGTTTTATTTGACTACTGTGATGTATCAATTTTCTGAAATTTTCTATGTTAACTTCGATTATCAATACGTAAAAATAAGAGAAAAGAACATAATTTTATTATTGTATGATTTGTAGTTCTGTATAAATTCCCTATAGTATTTAATGGACAATTAAACGTTTCTCGATAATTACTATGTCTCTACACTTTATGAAATAAAATAATGCTGATGAAAATAATGTAATAAGTAATGTGAAGTTAATATTTTACACTTTCGTACTGTAATAAATGAGAAAAATAGATTAAATAAAATTTTAGCATGATTATTGTTTCAGAAACCACAAAGAGAGAATAAAATAACCACAACGAAAACCGCTGTTTAATAAAAACAATTTTCTTTGTGCAATTTTGAAACCAGTACACATTTGGAAGGAAACCGCATATGGAATGAGAATATAACTTCCAGCCGGTGTGATAGCCGTGCGCATTAGAACGTTCGTATACAGTTGTATATATCATATTATGACTTGAGATATCTAAACTCGAATCTATCGGCCGGCATGTTTGACTTTATACCGAGTCTAAAATGATATATAGATATAGGCAGGCAGTTCCAGGATGTCAATATTTGAACTACATGTTTTTTTTGGCATAAGCAAGAAAATTCAAATAAATCTTTGCCCGGTTTCTATTCCTACAGGAGTACCAATTTCTTGAAAATAACACTAAACCGATAAGGAACTGTACGGTTGACGAACATTAAATACCACAGCAATGAGCAACCGTCAAACTACAAAACAAAACAAAAGAGGTAATGATAATCAACAAACTGTAAAATTTAGTGACGATTCATACTTGTGTTTTTATTTTATGGGCACACTCTCATGTGTTTCCGAATACTCCGGAATCCAGATCATTAGCAACGATAACGCCGCTCTCGTGCCAATGCTTTTTATATTTAAAATGCAAAATTGTGAACTAAAGACTTCAGTGAACCACATTTATAAGCTCAACTATAAACTATAATTAACTAGATAACACTGACACTATTTATTTATTTAACCAATTAACACTACTATTTATTTCCACGATATTATTATTTATTTATTTCCACTATTTATATATCACGTTCAACCGATCTCCACAGCGTCTATATACTCAACTGACTCAACAGCGTCTGTATATTCAACTGCTCGGACAGAAGTCGCACCTTTCACCTCACTATCTGTCTATTTATGTAACTCTTTCACTTCCACAGCCTCAGTATCACCGACTGTCCATATGCCACAACTTTTCACTGCCGAGTATCCACTTTCACTAGCCGTTACTGTCCCCGTATACCGAGCTCGTCAACACTACCGAGTATTCACATCCGCAGCTATCTCAGTTTACCAGTAGTGATGCACGCGAGGCGAGACGAGACGAGAATTATAAAATATCGATCTTGTCTCGTTTTCGGATCTGTAATCTCGATCTCGCTCTCGTTCTCGCACATTTTTTGGCTCTCGTCTCGTTCTCGCGCGAGAGTCTCGCTATAAAAATAAGCGCTTGCGCACTACGTATTTACAATCGTTCCGTCTTCCGTGTATTTACAGTCGTATAACTATAATAAAGAGACGAAACACCTAGTCACCAAATTATTTCAATACGAACATCTGTTAATACATTCTGTTATCAGTAAAACTAATTAAACATATAAAAAAATAGTTTTTGTAACTAAAAGTTTTTACACTTTATCATTAACTACATGCCACTATTTAAGTAAGATTTACTCAAAAAAAAAGCGCTACACTGGGAACCCGCTGCGGCAACCAATCACTCCGCTTCACTCCGTGTTTGCTCCTATCGCCGCTTAATATAAAATCCTTTACTTTTCAGGGACGACAAGAATATTATTAACCGTAGTTTTAACTAAGATGAATTAGAGGCTGAAATGTTGGTGAAAAACTAGTTCTATTAGATGCAAAACCGATTTAGTCTTTATTTTGCATTTCCTCGCTCTGCGACCGATATCATTCTCTAGATAGACTCAAAAAAGTATAGTCGATTTATATAAGTTTCACATTTACCTGTTCTATGCACGAATTACCGTTGACTCCACTCCCTGTACGGTGCATTTTTCATTGAATTTATGAATCAAAGCTATAAAGTTACAAATACTTTTTATTGCGAGACTCTCGCTTCTCGCAGTTGTTATATCGATCTCGCCTCGAATTTTAAATTGCAATCTCGCTCTTGTTCTCGTTTCGCATAATGCATCGAGACGAGACGAGATTCGAGAGTATTCTCGCCTCGTTGTGCATCACAATTTACCAGTAACTTCCCGAGTACTCGACACAAACTGCATACGCTCACTACGATACTGCTGTGCTTCTCACTAACATTTTACTCTCTAACATTCCATGTGAATATCTCTATGGCTCTCCCTATGTAACTAACTAACTCCCGAGCATAGCTGCGTCCCTTTTATACAGCTGCCATTAACTTCCAGAGAGCTCTAGAATGTTCGACCTTCGACCGCATAATAACAATGAACCCAAAAGGTTCAGACCACCGGAAGTAATTAAACACATCGCGGCTTGTTTGTTTTCGTAGCCCGGCTGCTAGCTCGATTGCGTCATCGCTGTACTTAGACGCTTGTTCAGCGCAGCAGGGGGGCTCACACGTTACAATATGTATTAATAAATAAACAAATTTTTAAAAATGTATTCTAATTCCCAAGCAATCATAAAATCGTATTTGTTTTCCCCACATATTCATATTCCCCTGCCTGTATTTAAAATACTAGAGTCGGCGTAATTGAGATATTATTTTGGTGCGAGACAATTTCGGTCGCATTTGCGACTGGAGATGAATATGAAATGACAAATGGCGGGGTGGGAATGGGGTCAAGTGAGGCGCGGCCCCAGGCGATTCTTGCCGCTGACAAGCTGCTAGTACATCCAGTGTTCCAGTGTCGTGCAGGAATATGCGGAATATATCTAAGATCCGGTTTCGTTTGCGCTGACAACAGCCACGGTCGGCGGGAGCAGTTGGCAGCTTTGGGCTCATGGCTCGTACCACAATCATGGTTTTAACTAGTACGCTGTTTTAAGAAAGGTCATATTCAAATTACAATATTTAATTTCGCTCTTATGTTTAAAGAACGATTTTTTTAAAAAATATTTGTTTGAGAATATAGTTCATGAGTCACGTGACATGTTTTCCGCCAGTCAACATTCTGAATTTCCCTAGTTACATGTCTATCATAGCGATGATAAAAAACAAAGAAATTATCACCTTATTTATATTTGTTAGTTGTTACTATGCTCTGTTCCATTTAAGCCATTCAGTAGATGGCACTGGCAACAGCGCAAATCTGAAGTAGCCGAAATTACATTAAGTAAACTTGCCTCTTGTGTCTAATTTCAGCCAATCAGAGATGTCAAAAGTCAAAACTATTCCCTATGCTCCGCAATACTGAATGGCTTAAATGAAACAAGGTATAAGGGATTTATTTTCTTTATTTGACATTGACAGTTAATTTTGAGTATAAAAATGTGCGATACTCTTTGGGTTGATATCAACAACGATGAAAATGATAAGGCAATTGTCAAATTAACAACCATGTTGTAATACAATATATTAAAAGTTAGGCTAGCAGCACACACAATGTGTCACAAAAATTCATTATATTCTCTCATTAAATATAAGCTCGTGATATGATTAATAATGGAAGATATTGCTCGTGAAACCGAAGCAGCACAATTCACTCGTTGTTCGGACTCGTGAAATCTACAATTCGGTTTCACTCAAGAATATCATCAACGATAATCATATCACTTGTTATATTACGTATGAATTTAAACTATAATACTTTAGAATCATATTTTGATAAATTTGATATAGTATTATTCACGAAAGATGACTATTCAAGGTCATTTATGCGGATATAATATTACTTGCAGATAACTTCACTGCATTTCGTACCCATAGACGTACAATGCGAAATATTTATGGATACATTTTAACTGAAAAAATAAAGGTATTTTATTTGAAAATTTGTTTCTTTTTAAATAATGCTTTTAAAATTTGTACGTACACCATTTTTAAACTTAAAATATAAAGGAAGGTATGTTTTATTAAAAAAATTAACGTATATATTGGCTCTATTTTAGTATTAATAATGGCACTGCCTATTGAAAATTACGTTCAAGGTAAATCTGATAATTTATCACAAGTGGATAGTTGGATGTTTGCCGAATTTATTTCTGCAAATGATTGTTTCACTGCTGCAGAAATTAAAGCAGTAAAAGAGTTAAGTATCACTATGACGTTTATTGAAAATGTGTTTTAAATTCAAGCTAGTACAAATTTTACCTATTTGGCACACTGCCGCACCGTATCCTATGACGTTAGGGGACATATTATAAGTCATGTGATTTTTATTTACAGGATTTAGGTTTTCACAAATAATGTTTAAATACATAAAATTACTCAAATATAATATAGTTTTGCGAATTCAAATTTCTTTCTTCTTATCGTATTTGTATCGCTAATATAAATCAAGCCTAATTCCAAACTGGGATATATTGGGATAGGATGAAAAGTTTTCTTAGTGTATCAAGGGTTTATGAGAGGTACAAACGTTTGCAAGAGGCTCGTGAAAATGTGGAAAATTACAAGAGAGGCGGACATTCTAGCACTTCAACCACCGATGAAAAGATGGAAAAAATTGAAGATATTGTGCTTAGTAATTGTCAAATCACTTTAGGGAGATTGTTGAGGAAATTATTTCATACACCACATGCGAAGAAAACAAGAAGAATTATGAACAAATGCTTGGATGAACCACTCATCCATCCTACAGTCGACCATCGCTCAAGTTCATTATCTATTTTAACATTGTCAATCTCACTACTCTCAGTAATTGGAATTTCTCAAACCAACGTATGGAGAATTCTGTACCATGATGAGCTTTATCCCTATCATTTATAAAAAGTCCAGCATTTACTTCCGGCCAGCTAAGTCACCTGACTTGTCGCCTTTAGATTTTTTCTGTGGGGTTGCCTCAAATCTTGTGTGTATAGTAACGCTAAACCATATACACGCGAAGAGTTGACTGACCGTAAAGTTGAAGCCATTAATTCTCTAAAGAATGAATTGGTAGTAATTACCTGGCAACATTCTATGACTCGAAGGATAGCTGTATGTTTAGAAAATGGTGGTTCTCATTTTCAACAGTTGCTGTAATTTTGTGTTAATTAGCTATCTATAAATGAATAAATTTTCTTTTATCATTTTTTAAAATTTCTTCGCTATATCCGAAACAAGGAGGAATTCACCTATAGGTCATATAACATTTTTTGATCGTAATGACTCCCGGTATATATGGTATAAGTTTGTCGGTCGAATCGCGGAACACCCTGTTTTCCTATAATAACAATTTGTTTGCGAAATATTATCAAACAAAACAAATAATATGTAACAAAAACGGGGTAAATTCCCTGTATATATATATATATATATATATATATATATATATATATATATATATATATATATATATATATATATACAGGGAATTTATTTTAACATGCAACATATGATCTATCACTTCCATGGTTACACACTTTTTCTGTCAAAAAATGACAGCAATGTAATTTTTGTCCATTTTAAAATGCAACATACAAAATTTGTAGTTATGTATTATCAATATTAATTTTCAATAAATTAGCCTATTTATGATTAACAAAAACTCAAATCTTTAATGTAGTACATCTTAACAAACTTTAGCTAACAAAAATTCATAATTTTGATGTAATAATTGTTCAAAAATACCTCCATTTACACTGGGGCAATATCCTAGTCGGTCGTAAAAGGAATTGACACCATTTGTGATGTGTTCTGTAGGTATCTCCTGTGCTGCAGTACTATTTATAATGTTGCATTTTTAAATGGACAAATATTACATTGCTGTCATTTTTTGACAGTAGTGTGTAACCATGGAAGTGATGAATCATATGTTGCATTTTAAAATAAATTCTCTGTATATATATATATATATATATATATATATATATATATATATATATATATATATATATATATATATATATATATATATAAGTAGACAGCTAATTTGCATTTACACATTTCAAGGCCAAATTCCAAGCGATGTAAGACAAACCAGCAACTATTACTGAATAATCAGGAATTCAATCCATCTCGAAACGATTAAATTTCAGTATGCTAAGTTCACTTAATCATGTCTGCGTCAAAAGCTAATTATCCGTATCCGTTACCCCAGGGACTTGAAACAAGACAGCTTTACCCCCGTCCTGCCCGTCTATGAATTCCAGTGCCCTCGCTCAACTCCTCCTGATGTATTGTAATCGGGGAGAAACAATCAACTTCTTACAACCCTATATTAAACATTTACAACCAAAGCAAGCTACGGTTAGTGATATTTGATAGTGGCAGATTATATAGATAGGACTACTAGTGGTGTATTAGTAGTACGCATTTAACATTGATAATCTGTAATTAAAATAATGAAATAATAAATAAAAATAAATTTTATATCATCACATTTATTTTTAAACATAATTTATTCCTGTCCAAAAATCTAAAAAAACAACAATATTAGCAAAAACCGGCTCAAAAAAAATAATTGAGATTTTGATACATATTTATTCTCCTCAACATATACATTCTAAATTTTGAAACCGCAGGTCGATATCTTTTTTCATTTCCGAGATATTCCTCCTCAAAATTTTGCTCAGAAATGACCATTTTTGGGCCATATCTCAAAAATGGTAATTTATACACCCCTGGCGATATCATCATTAGATTCTACGAGCAAAATTATATAAGCCTACCAATTTTCATAATTTTTGAACAACTATTACAATCTCCAGAAGGACAAGTCTGAAAATGTCCAAAAATCGCAAAAAATCTAAGGTGTACCTCTTGCGATTTTTCCAGTTTTGACGATTTTAAAGAAAGTTTAATAATAAATGTATCCGTTGGAATATTTTGATGAAAATTGGTATACTTATGGTTTCTGGTACGAGGAATTTAATGGTGAGGTCGTTGAAGGTGTACCGCACACCCATTTATGGGTATAAGGCTGGGGTGGTATAAAAAAATGGGCGAAATTTTTAAAAAATAAAAAATCTGAAAATTTGTGTTTAAGTAGTTTAAAGGGTGTAGATTCAATATTTTAAAACCGCATGTCGATATCTTTTTTCGTTTCAGAGATATTCGTCCTCATAACTTTGCTCAAAAATGCCCATTTTTGGGTCATATCCCAAAAATGGTCAATTATACACTGCTGGCGATATCACCATTGGATTCTACGAGCAAAATTACATAAGCATACCAATTTTCATAATTTTTGAACAACTCTTACAATCTCCAGAAGGAAAAGTCTGAAAATGGCCAAAAATCGCAAAAAATCTAAGGTGTACCCCTTGAGATTTTTTCAGTTTTTGACGATTTTAAATAAAGTTTAATAATAAATGCATCCGTTGGAATATTTTGATGAAAATTGGTATACTTATGTTTTCTGGTACGAGGAATTTAATGGTGAGGTCGTTGAAGGTGTACCGCACACCCATTTTTGGGTATGAGGATGGGGTGGTATAAAAAATGATCGAAATTTTTTAAAAATGAAAAAAACTGAAAATTTGTATTTAAGTAGTTTGAAGGGTGTAGATTTCAGATTTTAAAACCACAGGTCGATATCTCTTTTCTTTCTCGAGATATTTGCGTTCAAAAATTGTACGGAGGATACGACATTTTTTACAAATATACAGTGTGCTTGAAAAAGTGGATACACCCTTTCTCTCGCTTATTATTGCAGATACACATATTGCTTATAGGACATGATTTAATCAGTGCAATATTTGTGATTGAATTGTGGAACTTCCGGTATAACCGGAAGTGACATCAACTTTGTAAATTTAAATACAACCTATATTTATTAGTATTAACGTTATTCATTTGTTAAGCATAATTACTCTCTTTCGCTCGATTTTTATCGTAAAGAGATGTATTTATATCTCATCCCCTGAATATTTAAACAAATTATACATTATATATCGGCCAGGGGTGTTGTGACAATTACCCTACCAAATATGGTTGTGAAATTGCAAGCGAAAATGTCCGAATATTTAATTTACAATATGCCCATGCCGTTTTATTAAATGTCTGGTCAGATTACTAAGTATTACCAAGTTAACGAAGATGTAGTAATCTGGTGACATTTTGTAAAATGACTAAACTATTATTCACGAAAGATGACTATTCAAGGTCATGTGTAAGCCGTCTGATATAATATTACTTACAGATAACTTCATTGCATTTCGTATGCATAGGTGTGTAACATAAAATATTTACGGACACATTTTAACTGAAAAATAAGAGTAATTTATTTGAATATTATGTTTCTTTGTAAATAATGCCTTTCTGAAAGATTTATGTTCTTCACTTATGTTTTTGCAAAATACAAAAACATAGACTTAACTTATAGACCAACGAATAAATATTTGATTTAAACGTCAACGTCACTGGGTAAATATTAGCACAGAGGACAGTGTAGTAGATAATTAGATCTCTACGACATACGTCATTATTATTTATAGTGTGTTAGAAAATAACGCCACTATTTACGTATATCTGTCACACCACATAAATTAAATAGACATAGGTTAAATAATCTTTCTCTTTCTAATATAAAATGTTGCCAAGCTACTGCTGTAAAGTATTCTTTCTTCGAAGAAATGACCTTGAATAGTCATCTCTCGTGAATAATAGTATAGACCAGGGATGGCGAACCTTTACGTATCAACGTGCCATTTTTCTAAAGAAATGTTTAATGAGGTATTAGACGTGCCATCAAATAATTTTGACTTTGTGATTATTGGGAAAATAATAATAATAATAAATACTATCAACTCAAAACTCTTTATTTACTACAAAAAAATAGGAACATTTTGCAATGTTTCAATTATAAACGTAATTTAAATTAAAGTAAAATTAGTGTGACTTCTGTTGTTGCAGATTAGATGACAAATAACATATGTTAGGGTTGTAAGATGTTACTTTTAACAGAATGCATGCTGAACTGGAGTCATCTGTCAAACGGTTTCTATCCAAGTCTTTAATGTTATTCATCTCTGAAAATAATGACTCGCAGGCATAGGTTGATGAAAATATTGTTAAAATAGCATGAGCCATCTTCTTCAAACAATTAAATGTGTCTGGTAACGCATTCCATGTTTCCAAAACTTTGTTATTAGCATTTTCACTTATATTATTTGTCAATCTTTCTATTTCAATTAATTCTAACTCTTTCCTTGTTTCAATAAATTTTTGAATCCATATTGAACTAGACTGGAAATCAATCAGTTGCATTTCGAATTCTTCAATTTCCAACCAATTGAATTGGGACAAATTCAGTTTATTAAACGACGTCACATCAGGGTACATAATAAACTTGAGTATTTCCGATAATTCTTTGAACTGACAAAATCTCGCTGAAAATTCCTTGATTGAAGAATCAATCACAGAAATAAATTCTTCAGTAACTTGGTCTTCGTCTGGTTTCTCATGTATTTCTAAATCGTTGATATATTTTTTCAAATCGCAGCCCGCGCACTGCACCCGAACATTCCGTAGCGTAGGGATCACTCGCGTTTGCTCGTCATATAATACCTACTTCACACTTTTTTTCGTAGTGCATCATAATGAATTTTGTGATCAGTGACGTGCCCAAAATATTGTGTCGCGTGCCATTGGTTCGCCATCCCTGGTATAGACGGATTTTACAGTTTGGTTACAATATATAAATCATGTGCCGATCGCCTCACACCTCTGTATTCACCAATGCACGAAATACGAATTTAGGAATTCTGAGGCTGTATTTCCTAATAAAATTTGTCTATTTTCCGTGAAAATTTCTAAATATCTACGCGACAGTTTTATTAAGGCAATAAAATATCCAACTCCTCTCGGAGTAAATGAAGTTATTGCTGAAAATGTTCGTTTCCTTAATCCAATTTAATATGAAAGTTTTATCAGGCAGTTGTACGATTTTCAGGGTGTGTATTCAAACTTTTTTCGTTAACCATTATTTTTCGGCTTTAAATTTGACCCACTTCCTTTCTCCTCCTCTAGAATTTCAGGGTAGAATTAAATGACATTGTCGCCAGTGGCGTCGATAGACCATTTCTAAGAGGGCTTGCGCCCTCCCTGTTTAATTTTGCGCCCCCTTTCCGTGTTTTTATTTAAATAAATTATTAAAAATCAATCTGATTTTTTTATTATTTTATTATGCACTTCCTTAAATTACGTAACGCAAAATTAGGAAATTTTTGATACGCCCTCCCCCCTTTGTAACGCACCCGTAACGCAAACATGACCCCCCCCATATATTACGTAACGCAGTACTTGACCCCCCCCCATTTTTTTACTCGATATAAAAGTATATGACCTCCTTAATATTCAGTTAAAATTTGAAACAGAAACTATTTAAATTAATATACATAAAGATGAAAAATAACAGAACATAACAGAAACTATTTAAATTAATGTACATAAAGGTGAAAAATAATGTACTACTCTTGCCCTACGGCTTGTCACCCCAATTTCTTTACTGGATATAAAAGTATATGGCCTCCTTAGTATTCAGTTAAAATTTGAAACAGAAACTATTTAAATTAATGTACATAAAGATAAAAGATAATGTACTACTCCCCCAATTTTTTTACTGTATATAAATAAAAGTATATGGCCTCCTTAATATTCAGTTAAAATTTGAAACAGAAACTAATTAAATTAATGTGCATAAAGATGAAAAAATAACAGCACAGAAATTAAAAGCATATGCATTTCCATATGCTTTTAACAAACTATTGAAAAGTTTTTCCTTATCAACACTACTTGAATTCATGTTTTAATATGAATTGCATTGCACGAATGAAAGACCACTGGCCCGAATTTGAACTGTGCCCGACATATTATGTTGACTGTTATTGAAAACAAACGACTGTCTGCATATACGAATTAGCACCGCGAAATTTGAATGTTTCAAAACTATTAAAGCAAGTTTAGCAATATTTTTTATATTTTATCGTTACGTAACGCACACATTAACCCTCCCCCACCCACTCGTAATGCTGCGTAACGCTACTCTTAACCCCCACCCCCCCCTTGAAGCGTTACGTAATTTAAGGACAGCCCCTTATTTATCTGCAATAAGCAGCGAGACGATTATGTACATACGACTTTAGCCGAAGAGGAAAGGTTACCGCTGCTCTAAAATATGAAGCGAAAATTTAAATAAATTATTCCTGTATTAGAACTATTAACGCATTAAAAAATTCAACACACGACAAGCATCCTTCCGATACTAACCTGCATTTTAAAATAAAGATTATTGAAATCTATTAATACTGGACTTTTCTCGTTTTGCCATTAAAATTAAAGTCAAATACTAATAGATTTCAATAATATTTTTTTTAAATTCAGATTAATACAGGGGTAACCTTTCCTCTTAAGAAAGGTACTATAAGAAATCAAAATGACGCACCATTCAAGCTATAAAAGAGACGAAATTATTTAAGGCTATCCCATTGCAAGGACATAATGAAACAAAAAATTCAACAAATAAGGCCAATTTTATAGACACTAGTTATTAAAAAATTTGATCCTTTTCTCCAGAATTACAATGTACCTCAAAATGCACATTATTGTTCACTACGTCAGAAAATCATGTTATAGAGAGTAGTGCAAAATGTATAATACGCAAAATAACTCCGGAAATTAATAATTGTGATTATTTTGCAATAATAGTAGACGATCCTCGGGACATCACTGCAGAAGAACAGATAAGTATTTGTGTTCGCTTCATTACATCTGAAAATCTTCCAAAAGAAATATTTTTATGTTTTAAACATGAAAAAATTTATATGCAGAACCAGAAAAAATTATTTCGTTCTAAAGGTACGCCCTGTTGCGCCCTCCCTGTTAAAAGTACCTAGTGACGCCCCTGATTGTGGCAGATATTCTAACAAGCTCGACGAAGTTCCACTAAGCAATTCTGTTTTCTTCGGGTGGGATTCACCATTTTCATTACGAAGAAACATTGTGTGGATTTTTTTATTTCGGTCTGGACAGTTTATGATAGAAAGTTTATTATTATAGCACACAAAATTTTATTTAGGGGTAGTTAATTTTTAATTTGCTCTGCAAATGTTGTATGTTTAATTATTCAGAAGCATGAGTGTTATGTTTTATTACATAAGCAACCGTATATTTCACTCGCATTTGTACCCATATAATTATATCAAAATATTATGTTTTTATGCAAATTAAAATAAATTATTTTAAATTTAAAATACTGCCAGAATATATTAAGTACTTTTATTATATGTTTGAAATATTATTTGATAGCTATCGTAATCGAAATTACCCATATTAAATATTAACAATCAGTACACAATAATAAATAAAAACTGTGGTTGCTATCAATTATTCACCAGTAGTAATAAATATAAATATTTGTTGGCAAATTGTTTATTGATTTACATTTTCGCCTACAATCCATGAAAATGCTAGTATTTGGCATCACTGTTTCCTTTAAAGCAACCAGTGTTTTTTGGGCGAACTATTGACGTTACAAAAAATGACCAAGAATAAGGGGCAAATTTATTGGTAATAACTAATAATAAACCAAAATTCAACCAGTGGTTCTCAAATGGTAGAACAAAATTATATTTTTAAATGGTATATAATTTTTTAGTCCTTTAGATAAAGATTTTTTTTCTTATTTTAACGTTATAAATATTAATAGAGGGAAAAATAACGGAGCTGCAGTCACTTCTTGTTGAAATCTTATTGAAAATTAAACATATACCAACGTTTCGATCACAATTTGATCATCATCAGGGTAACGTTTAAGGATAAATTTAGAAAAACATGAAAATGAAAAAGTTTTTAAGGTCGAAACTTTCGTCAAAATTACAATAAATAAATAAAAAATCTGATGTGGCCAGCACATTACCTTCCGTCAGGTGATCCGTGCGTCAGTTCTATGTATTTTGTACAAATGTCATAGGGAAAGTTCCTTGCTAAATTAAATTAAATATTCTATTTCTTGTACATTACCTTCCGGCAGTTGCATGTAAGTATTTTATGAAAATTTCATACAGAAAATTATTATTTTGTGACGTTTTCTATATACAGTGTAATGTATCTGCAGAAATAAAAGATTTATTATTATTATTATTTCTAGTACATTACCTTAAAGCAGTTGTATGTATTTTATACAAATTCCATACAGAAAGCAAAAGATCCTATACCTATTTCCAGTAAAATTATAAGACAAACACACTATGTCAATTTCACTTGACACTGACATCTTTCAATCAAAATTTTCTTAATATAGTAGCTGTTTTCACAGCTATGGCTACTTTATGAAATTTAATTTCTTTATAATTTTTTAACTCTATATCCATTTAATATTAGGTATAAAATGCAATCAAATCGTATAGAAAATAAAATATTCTTTAATATTTATAATAACATTAAATGTGAAAAAATGATATTTAACATAGTTTTTTCAAGAGAAACTGTTAAAAAATCTTCAAATGAGGGTACTTCCGGTTGTCCAATTGTAACCAAAATCTAATCAGCTCTTCGCATGGATGTAACGAAGAGAAATACGAAAGAATTATAATTTTTAGAATTGTAGTATGGAAGTTATCGTAGACGAAAATTTTGTTACACACACACACACACACACACACACACACGGACACACATACATACATACATACATACACACACACACACACATACAGACATCATCGTAAAAATAGTAAAATCGTATTCTAGGGACCCTAAAACGTGCTTATTCATCAAAAACTCACTACCGAATTTTTTGACCAAAGACAATACCTTCCTTACCTAAAGGTGACGGAAGGTAAAAACGTGCGTACATATCAACATTGCATATAAGACGTCTTATATCAAATTGTGATCGAAACGTTGGTATATGTTTAATTTTCAATAAAATTTCAACAAGAAGTGACTGTAGCTCCGTTATTTTTCCCTATATTAATAATTTCTACAGTCGAATCATTCCTAACTAGTTATAAATATTGTATAGGGTTGTGTTACAAAAATTATTTCGAGAAAATGGTATTAGAAATTTTAATAATGTAATAAAAATCTGATGTGGCCATTTAATTATTATTAATTTAAATATTTACTTATACTGGAAACTGTATTAAGTTCCATTCCATATAACTATGATTCTATTTATAATATTATTAATTTGAAATGAAGAGTTCTTTGACAGTGACATTTATCTGTCTGTATTAAGATCCATTCCATATAACTATGGTTTTTTTCTTTGACAGTGACAATTATCTGTCAGTTGCATACATTAGAGATATGAACTGTGTAACCAAGGAGTTTCGCTTGTTTAAAGCGTAGGCTCTGGGATTAAAATTATAGATAATTTTATAAATTTATCCATAAAATATACAGAAAAAGTATTAGTGTAAACCTGTAGAAAATTTAATAACTATTATGAGTTTCAGTAAAGTGCAATTTCTGGTTATCTGATTTACACCAAAATCTAATGGCTTCTTCCTATATTAGAATAAGGTAGAAATACAAGGTTTCAAAATTTTCTAAATGATAGTATTTGAGTTAGAGCGGAGGATCCACACATACATACACACACATACACAGACATCATCGTGTAACTGCTAAAATTCTAAGGGCCTTTAAAACGTGGTCATTTACCAAAATCTCGATATGCGATTTTTAGCACGATCCCAACACTTCTTTTACCAAGGGTAGCGCGAGGTAAAAATGGCTTTACTGCTAGTGTAACCTAGGTAACAGTTCTATCGATAATGGTCTATTGCATATCCTATTTGAATTTTGTAACCGTGTTTCTAACTTTCAATACCATTTTCTCGAAATGATTGTTATACATTATATCTAATGGACTAAAAATATATAAATAAATAAATATATCTTCATGGCATATTACCCATTGCTGGGTGTGCCAATCTGCTTTGTATGCAGATTTCGGTAATGATGATGACATATTTGTACCGTGCGGGCGTTTACCAGGCGTCATCACACGGGCACTCACTGCTGGCGTGGAGAGTGCACCACAGGGGTCAATTTTGTGGCATTTAAAATTGGAAATATTTGGCGTCGTTCGGGATCGAACCCGGTTCCCCAGATTCGCGACCAGACACTTAGATACGATTTATTTTACAGCATTGTTTATACGTGTGGTTGATTGAGACATAAATTTTACACTTACCATTTATTCATATATAGGTTGTTTAAACATAATTGAAGATGATTTCTTACCTGAAACAAAATAAATATAATTAATACATTATAAATGAAGAGTAATTTCACTAATGATAGAGTGAATACATGTTAGCAGGTCCTAATTTCCTATACTAGATTCGCAATTTAACACAAAAAGTGTAGTGCATTTTAAATGAAATATGTTAAAAAACTTCTCTTCGCCGCTCTTCGCGACGCTCAAGTGCGCGACAGCCTTTAATGTTTTGAGTTATTTAATGTGGTCGGGATAGCAGATGTGTGCGTATATATATATATATATATATATATATATATATATATATATATATATATATATATATATATGTATATATATATATATATATATATATATATATATATATATATATATATATATATATATATATATATAAACAGGCGAAAAAAGGTAAATCAATTTTGGGATCAGGCAAATAATGTCTAAATTAAAGCGGCATCCTTCTTAATAATATGTTAATGTCGAATAATGTAGTAAGTATTTTTATTAGACTTCATTAGTCTAGAACAAAGTTATGAAATTGGTAAACTCAGAATCTTGTTACATTGCTAAGTGCACCAGAACAAACGATCTTGTAGTTCAATTAAACTTAAAGTAAATTTAAACTTTGATCCTTTGAATCTTGGAAATAACTTGGTGTTCATATAATCTGCAAGTGAGCTCGCTTATATCAACTAGATTTAATTGAAAAGCATATTGAATTAAGTGTATTTAAGCTCGCACAGACAAATCGAAAAATAGTGAAAAGCACATCAGCTATGTGAAAGGCCTCAGAATGCCGTTTTAATTGACGATCTTAAGATATTAATAAAGCGTTGTGGATGGCATATAACAGAGTTAGTCTTTTTCCTTTTCCATAATAAATATTCTGGATAAAACAGCTTCTGCTCCAGAATGCTTTCACTGACTTTTCAACTTATAATTAAACTCCGTTTTAATATGCATTCAAGTTTTTCCTCTGCTGTTTTTCCACATCACATGGAGTAATTAAAATTTTATAGATAATTTGCAAATTTGTACTACAAAGCTTGTTAAATTATTAACACTAATTCGCTCACTTTTTACTTCAAGTGGTTTTATATTATTATGGAGTTACATCCAATGTTTAACTACTTCGCTAATGAAATACACGTTGAGAAGTTATAACATTATTATTACTTTGATTTTATTTTAAAACTAGATGTAGATTTTCACCAGGTAATTAAAAATATATACAGAAAAAAAACACGTATAGTATGACTAGCGAATGAGTTATTTCTTTTAAAACATTTCCCTATATTTGATTTGAAAGGAAACTGACCCTTATGTATTAAGAAAGCAGTATTCTAAATTTGCTCGAACAAAGCAATTAAAAAGGGATTTAAAAAAATTACGTATAATAAATAAATAAATAAATAAATATATCATCACGGCTTATTACCCATTGCTGGGTGTGCCAATCTGCTTTGTACAGATATCGGTAATGATGAAATATTTATACCGTGCGGGCGCTTACCAGGCGTCACCTCACGGGCACTCATTGATGGCGTGGAGAGTGCATCACAGGGGTCAATTTTGTGCCATTTAAAATTGGAAATATTTGGCGCCGGTCGGAATCGAACCCGGTTCCCCAGATTCACGACCTGACACTCAGGCACGCGGCCACGAGACCCCATAATAATAAATCCAAGGTTTTTATAACTGCATGAAACAGTGTCATTAATGTGAGGAGAAAAATCGAATTTTGGATAAAATAGAACCCCAAGATCCCTTTTTACGGCAACTCTAGATAACTCAGAACTATCCATTACATAATTGTGGATGATAGGAGACTTTTTCATCGAAAATGTCATAATATCACATTTGGATGTATTAAATAACAATTTTGCCTTGAATGACCAAGTTAAAAGATTATTAAGGACCAAGATTAGAACCCTGAGGTATACCAGAGGCGGCAATAAATGCCTGTGAATAGAAACCATTATAGGAGGCACGTAAATTTCTGGCGGTTAAGTATGATGACAATAATGTAGCTAAGTTAAGAGAAAAATCAAAATTGTTGACTAATTTCTCTATAAGAATTTGATGATTAACTCTATCTATTCACTTACCCTAGTCGGCCATATTTTCAGCCAGACATAGTAATGTATTTCTGTCATAATTTCGATGCATAATTCGCATTTTTGTTAAACCTAGCTTAAAATTTAAATTTCGTCGGAGTGCAACGTGAATGTAAATCTATCATGTTATAGTTTAGTTAGTTTATTAATGAACTTTGTTCTATATAAATTATTTTCTGGTGAAAACATTTTATCTGCATTTAACTAATTATATTCTGCTGTTATTTAAACTTTGTTTTAATTTATGAACCAAAAGCACAAATGGAAAATACGTCCCCTGGGGAATTCTAGAAATGTAGTTTGAATGCATGAAATTATGCATGTTACAATTTAGTATCCCATTTACTCTCCTTTTGTTATGGTTTTCAAATTTTGGTTTTGTCTATAAAGTTAGTTCATCGAGTTTAAATTTGTTTTCGCTATTTTCAAAATAAGTTCATATTTAATGTTTCACTTCAAATTTTCAACATTAACTTTAACAAACTGAAATTTATTTTCATATCATAGTTGGTGGTTTTGTTATATCAGAAATTATGGCATACTTACAGAATCTGGTGGTAATGTTTGAAACACAAACAATTTTAACCAACAAAAACAAAAGTTCGCATTCATGGATATCTATGCAGTAACAGCTGGTCTTCCGCAGTCACACGCGTTATAAATTAAATTAAATAAACGTAATTGTTGGTAATATTCACACAACTTTACTCATGCGGACAAAAACTTTACAGCAAGTTTCCAGACAACGTAATGGAAGTTATGCTGGTGCATTGTGTTAGGTGCTCTGCGCCTCTTCGCTCCCCGAGAAAAGGATAAATATGTTGGTATGATGAACACTCAACACTAAATTTAGAAAATATTATGCTTTATATGAGAGCGGTTTAATTTTGCTTCACATGAAATGAAAATGATGAAGAGTAAAGAATATGAGAGAATGGAGATGAGACGCTGATGTTAAGTTCTGGACCGAAGAAAGAAGTATACATAGTTCAAGTAGATCTCACTAATGTAACTAAAGAATAGAACGCGCAAGGAAAAGTCTCGGAAAAACTGTTTTCCCATGTTAAATGCCTATGAACGGATTTCGAGCGCCGATATATATACAGGTTGTCTCACAACTCGCGCCGCAGACGAAACTGGCACTTGCCGACGACAATAGGTTGCCAACAAATAGAAGCGGCTGCTTGAATAACGGAGTTACAAGACTTTTTAATCCACCAATCCCGGAAGGATATCTTGTGGTGTGATGATATTATTACAAAATAAAACTGATTGCTAGGTTTTAAAAATACTACTAGTGAGTTACAAAATTTGTTTGACTCACTGTAATTTTGACACTTTAGAGTTGACTTCTCACTGTCAACAAATTTAGGTTAGCAAAGGTGTCATCCCAGATCATCATTTATATCGTACAGTGCAACATGTTGTAGCAGGTGTGTAAAATGTGTTAAACGAAAATATTATAGTCATTTGAATTCTTTGAGATTAAAACAACAAATGGTGGTTCTAAAAAGAACCGTTTTTATTGTAATGCAATTTATACAATGGTAATAACACCTATGGAACGATTCAATCAGACCAGATGCTCAAAATATCCTCCGTTCATTTGTAAACATAATCGCGCCCTTCTTAACAGGCTCAATTTAGAGTCCATAATCATTTGTGGAGTAACTGTTGTAAAGGCTTCTTGAATTCGAACTCTGAGCTCCTCCTCTGTGTCAATGGGTTCTCTGTAAACGAAGTTTTTCACATGTCCCCAAAGAAAGAAATCCAAAGGATTTAAAGCGGGAGACCGTGCGGGCCAATTTCGTGGACCACCACGCACTAAAATGAGGTTGTGACCCGTCGTGTTGGAACCATTCGTTGATACGAAAAGCGAGGGGTACCTCTGCATCTACTAAATCTGGAAGTTCTGTGTCTATGAATTCAGCAGAAATGCGTCCTGTTAAACGTGCAGGAAATTCGAAAGGTCCGACCTTAGAGAGGAAAAATCAAATTATCTAGAAATTAATTGATAATCTTAACGTACCACACGATCCCTCAACAGACCAGTCCACAAATTTACCGAATATCGATGCTGAAATGCTCTTGGAAAACTGGCCCACGGATTTTCCTCTGCCCAAATATGCCAATTATGAACGTTGTAACATCGTTGTCTGCCGAAAATCGATTCGTCCGAAAATAAAATCCGCGAAACAAAATTTGGTTCGAGTATCTCTTGATTTAGCAACCACGTACAGAACTCATTTAAAACAGCTTCTTCGTTCTCAACTGTACGAGCGATTCTGGGAGCACCACCAGTTTCTTTTCGATC
Source organism: Harpalus rubripes (assembly GCA_963082715.1). NCBI lineage: Eukaryota > Metazoa > Arthropoda > Insecta > Coleoptera > Carabidae > Harpalus > Harpalus rubripes. Next base: position 42,606,314 of record OY720461.1, on the reverse strand, counting down.
TGGCATAACTTGACCGGTCTCACACGTCCTTGCGATGGCTCTCAATATCACTTTATGATCCACAAGATTTCTATCCGGAAAATGTTCCGAATGAACTCGTACTGCCTCTCTGGCGTTACGTCCACATTCCCCGAAAATTATAATCATTTCTAAGTAATCAGCGGCTGAATACATGATAAGAATTTGCCTTTTTTCGAAAACTACAGTCGCCCACATATTTTAAAGAAGATTTGTTTTGTATGAAACCCTAGTAACGTAAAATTACGGCAAACACACGTTAAAGGTGTAGGTCTCACATTGGTCAATTTTAAGACGTCTTTTCTCGAATATCTTTTAAGCTAGATTTTTTTTCTTCGAAATTACACATCCGAGTGCAGTCTCGTTTTTCCTCATTCGCTCTGGGGCGCGAGTTGTGAGACAGCCTGTATTCATCTCCCAGTTGATCCTCACGTCATGCTAGAATTACAAAACTTTTATCTAGCATCTTTGTCGTACGAACATTGCATAAAAAAATATGAACCATGTGTGACGTGTCTTATTCTCAAAGAAGAAATAAATTCTGAACACGAATCTATTTATATGTATAATAAGTCTACACGTGCATAAACTTTTCTATAATAAAACTTCTATATGCTTGTTATAAATTTTTATGTTTTTTAATGAACCAATCTTTCGCAGGGAAATATGAAAACTTTTATTAAACCTACATGGTGCTAAATATATACGGATTCCTATATATTAAAAGTATTTTATTTTCAATCCATGGAATCATATCGATAACCTGATAAATCTGTATCTTTTGTATTGTGTCTGGGATCAGTTACCATGGTTACAGAATCAAATCTTAAGCTTTTGATCTCCCAGAAATTTATATCCAGTCATCCATGTCTGAAGCAACTTGAAATCTCGATATTAAGAGTTGAGATAAACATAAATTTACTCGTTATCGAAAAATCAATTGTAATTGCCAGTTTTTACAGTCCTTTTCATTGGCTCGCTTCTATTGAAGTTTTTACGACAAAGATTGGCAATTTCAAAAGAGTAGCAAAAAATTTAGAGTATATCAAGTTTTTTATACGACAGTTTGTTTGGAAAACATTCAGATATTCAAGTGTAGCATACGACATTTGTTCTTTACACACACCGCATTAGGTGACCTTTTATTTTTATTTAATTTTGCGAGTGCAGTACATTGTGTTTACATCATATACTTACCGATTTATCATATTGCCGGTAACATATCTATTTCATTTTAAGGTGACTTCAACTGATCTCAAACAAAATCTGATATGGCTAGCACGTTGTCTTCCGTTAGTTTGCCTTAGTTCTATGTATTTTATAAAAATTCCATACAGACATTTTCTTGCGAAAGACTTTGTTTCTAGTGCATTACCTTCCCTCAGTTCTAATGTATTTTTTACAAATTCCATTCAGAAAGTTTCTTACAAGTTATTCCATATTTGCAGTAAAATTATAACACAAACATACTATGTTAATCGCACTTGACATTGACATCTGTCTATCAGAATTTTTTTATTTATATTAGCTGTTTCTAATGTTCTTGCATAGCTGGCTGCTGTATGAAATCTATTTTTTTAAAATAATTTTTTAACTCAATATCCATTGAATATGAAGTATAAAATTTAATTTAATTGTATAGAGAATAAAATATTCTTTAATATTTATAATAACATTAAATGTGTGGCCAGCACATTACCTTCCGTCAGTTCTATGTATTTTGTATAATGGTCATACAGAAAGTTCCTTGCAAAAGATTCTATTTCTTGTGCATTACCTTCAAATAGTTGTATATATTTTATACAAATTCCGTACAAAAAATTTCAAGCAAGAGATCCTATGTTTCCAGCAAAATTATAACACAAACATACGATGTCAATTTTACTTGACACTGACATCGTTCAATCAGAATTTTCTTAATATAGTAGCTGTTTCCATAGCTATGGCTACTTTATGAAACTTAATTTCTTTATAATTTTTTAACTCTATATCCATTTAATATTAAGTATAAAATGCATTCAAATTATATAGAGAATAAAATATTCTTTAATATTTATGATAACATTAAATGTGAAAAAATGATATTTAACATCGTTTTATCAAGAAAAACTGTTAAAATCTTCAAATGAGGGTACTTCCGGTTGACCAATCATAACCAAAGTCTAATCAGCTCTTCACATGGATGTAACGAAGAGGAATATGAACGAACTATTATTTTTGAAATTGTAATAATAGAATTATCGCATTAGAAAATTTTCTCACACACAGACACACACACACACACACACAGACACACACACACACTTACACACATACACTCACACACACACACACACACACACACAAACACACACACACACACACACACACACACACACAAACACACTCAGACATGATCGTGCTTATTCATCAAAAACTCACCACCGATTTTTTTGACCAAAGACAATACCTTCCTTACCTAAACGTGACGGAAGGTAAAAATGATATTTAACAGCGTTTTTCAAGAAAAACAGTTAAAATCTGCAAATGAGGGTACTTCTATTCTAGGGACTCTAAAACGTGCTTATTCATTAAAAAGTCACCATCAAATTTTTTGACCGAAACAATACCTTCCTTACCTGAAGGTATGACGTAAGGTAAAAATAATTACGAACTGAAACGATCGATCTCGATTTTGAAACGTATAAATCGCACTAATTTTCATCAATTTAAAAAGTTCAGAACAAATCATTTACTCAAACTATTCACATTTGATCACACGGAATTTTTCATTTTTTTACATATTTAAAACTAAACTAGCTTCAGAACCTTCATTTTCAAAAAGTTTTCTGGTAAATTTCCTTCAATATTTTGCCCTAAAGCGTCTTAGAAAAAAATGCTCTTTCATCTTTTCCATCCGTCATCATCACACTTACGATCGACGATCAAACACCGTAACTTTTTAACCACATATCCTGCAATTACTTCATCCATTATTCACGCTACTCCTGCGAGGGACAAAAACGCCGCGTCATCCTGCCCAGGCAGCAGGACTCGCAGGAGTTTTTATTGCAGGACGAAGGACGCAGGTTAGACAAACTGCCCCGGGATCTGTTATGGTTTGAGAAGGTTATTTTTTTTTTTTATAAAAGTTCACTATTTTCGCATAAATGTTTACTGTTATTTTTATGTTAAGGGTAGATATTTCTAAAAAGGTTATTTTGGGGTTTGAAGGCATTTTAAAAAACGATTTTTTAAACATATATATCATCATGGCTTTATATCTATCTCTGTCTGTCGCAATTTATTTTTCAAAAATGATTTCAGAAAACCGGTTAAAGATGACTTCAACTTTGTTTCACTAAAAAAATAAAATATAAAAATCTGATGTGGCCAGCACATTACCTTCCGTCAGTTCTATGTATTTTGTACAAATTTCATACGGAAAGTTCCTTGCTAAATTAAATATTCTATTTCTTGTACATTACCTTCCGGCAGTTGCATGTATTTTATGCAAATTTCATACAGAAAATTATTATTTTGTGACGTTTTCTATATACAGTGTAATGTATCTGCAGAAATAAAAGATTTATTATTATTATTATTTCTTGTACATTACCTTAAAGCAGTTGTATGTATTTTATACAAATTCCATACAGAAAGCAAAACATCCTATACCTATTTCCAGTAAAATTATAAGACAAACACACTATGTCAATTTCACTTGACACTGACATCTTTCAAACAAAATTTTCTTAATATAGTAGCTGTTTCCACAGCTATGGCTACTCTATGAAATTTAATTTCTTTATAATTTTTTAACTCTATATCCATTTAATGTTAGGTATAAAATGCAATCAAATCGTATAGAAAATAAAATATTCTTTAATATGTACAATAACGTTAAATGTGAAAAAATGATATTTAACATAGTTTTTTCAAGAAAAACTGTTAAAATCTTCAAATGAGGGTACTTCCGGTTGTCCAATTCTAACCAAAGTCTAATCAGCTCTTCGCATGGATGTAACGAAGAGAAATACGAAAGAATTATAATTTTTAGAATTGTAGTATGGAAATTATCGTAGACGAAAATTTTGTTACACACACACACACACACACACACACACACACACACACACACACACACACACACATACATACATACATACATACATACATACATACATACATACATACATACATACACACACACACACACACACACACACACACACACACACACACACACACACACACACACACACACACACACACACACACACACACACACACACACAGACATCATCGTAAAAATAGTAAAATCGTATTCTAGGGACCCTAAAACGTGCTTATTCATCAAAAACTCACCACCGAATTTTTTGACCAAAGACAATACCTTCCTTACCTAAAGGTGACGGAAGGTAAAAAACTAAATCTTTGGAATATATTTTTAGTAACGTGAATTGACAAGGGTGAATGACAAAACATTTCTTTATCATTTTTAAAATTGCAAATGTTGCACAGGGCTTGAAGGTATTTTGGAAAGTAAATATTTTTTCAATAGCCTTTAAAATAAGGGAGATATATCCGACAGTGCATCGTTGAGCCAGTATTCTGCTTCAAAGTCCTTCTAAAAAAAAATAATATTACTTGTAATAACGAATCGCTTTGTTCGATTTGAATGAAATTTGGTATGACAATCCATATGGATATAATTCATCTTTTAAGATGATATTTGTTATTGTTAGTGAATCACTAGTGTATGAAACTTGGATGTCGCGACCATGAATAGACCATAACTTTTTAAAGGCAACGCCAATAATGTAAATTTATTGTTTTTCAGAAAGATACATTCAATAGTAAACTTTCGTGTCTGTGTGTAAGTCATGATATTTGTAACAATTTAGTTAGAAAAAAATAAAATGTAAGTGATTGCGCCGTGTAATTTTTAAAATAAATTTTATCTAGCAGTCTTTCCAAATGTCAAACAACTAATTTTTAATGACAGTAACAATTGTGTATAGGTTGTCAAAAATTTCCTTTGCCATATTTTAAAACTAGTAACATATCCGTTTGTTCGGCCTTATAGTATTTTATTGCTATTATTATAATAAGACGATTAAATAATGTTAGCACACTCCTAAACAACTTTAGAATATTGACAACTCATAAACAATTGTTTTTGTCATTAAAAATTAGTAGTTTGACATTTGGATAGACTGCAAGATAAAATTTATTTTAAAAATTACATGGCGCAGGCACTTACATTTTATTTTCTTCTGACTAAATCGTTACAGATATCATAACTTACGCAGAGACACGAAAGTTTACTATTGAATGTATCTTTCTGAAAAACAGTAAATTTACATTAGGAGCTGTCCTTAAATTACGTAACGCTTCAAGGGGGGGGTGGGGGTCAAGAGTAGCGTTACGCAGCGTTACGAGGGGGTGGGGGAGAGTTAATGTGTGCGTTACGTAACGATAAAATATAAAAAATATTGCTAAACTTGCTTTAATAGTTTTGAAACATTCAAATTTCGCAGTGCTAAATCGTATATGCAGGCAGTCGTTTGTTTTCAATAACAGTCAACATAATATGTCGGGCACAGTTCAAATTCGGACCAGTGGTCTTTCATTCGTGCAATGCAATTCATATTAAAACATGAATTCAAGTAGTGTTGATAAGGAAAAACTTTTCAATAGTTTGTTAAAAGCATATGGAAATGCATATGCTTTTAATTTCTGTGCTGTTATTTTTTCATCTTTATGTACATTAATTTAATTAGTTTCTGTTTCAAATTTTAACTGAATATTAAGGAGGCTATATTATATACAGTAAAAAAATTGGGGTGACAAGCCGTAGGGCAAGAGTAGTACATTATTTTTTATCTTTATGTACATTAATTTAAATAGTTTCTGTTCTGTTCTGTTATTTTTCATCTTTATGTACATTAATTTAAATAGTTTCTGTTTGAAATTTTAACTGAATATTAAGGAGGCCATATACTTTTATATCCAGTAAAGAAATTGGGGTGACAAGCCGTAGGGCAAGAGTAGTACATTATTTTTCATCTTTATGTACATTAATTTAAATAGTTTCTGTTCTGTTCTGTTATTTTTCATCTTTATGTACATTAATTTAAATAAATAGTTTCTGTTTCAAATTTTAACTAAACATTAAGGAGGCCATATACTTTTATATTCAGTAAAAAAAATGGGGGGGGGGTCAAGTACTGCGTTACGTAATATATGGGGGGGTTCATGTTTGCGTTACGGGTGCGTTACAAAGGGGGGAGGGGGTATCAAAAATTTCCTAATTTTGCGTTACGTAATTTAAGGACAGCCTCTTATTGGCCTAGCCATTAAAAATCATACCAATACCAAGATGAATTATATTCATATGGATTGTCATACCAAATTTCATTCAAATCGAACAAAGCTTTTCGTTATTATAAGCGAAACTATTTTTTTTTAGCACTTTCAAGCAGAATACTGGCTAAACGATGCAGTGTCGGATATATATTCCTTATTTTAAAGGCTATTGAAAAATATTTACTTTCCAAATTACCTTCAAGCCCTGTGCAACATTTGCAATTTTAAAAATTGATAAAGAAATGTTTTGGTCATTCACCCTTGTTAATTCAACGGTGCACTGTCGGATATAGGTAAGTTTAGTTAAATCGTCTTATTTTGGGCCCAGGAATTAATGGTTAAGCCATGTCCCCCTATTTCCAAGACAGCCTGTATATATATTATAACATTTCATTTTAAAAATCAACGGCTATATTGCTTTTAGGGAAACCGTAAGTAGAATTCAAGGCCCTTTCATAATAACAAAAAGTGGTATTTAAATTTTCTCCCTACTTTGTTTATAAATATCTAATAATAAGACAAATACCCATCTGTCCCTATTTTCGCAACCACCCTGTAAATATTACTGAAATTTTCTTCTCAAAACCCTACCATTATACACCATTTATAAAAATTTCAAATTTAATGTGATTATTTCAAACTAAAAAGGCAAATAATGAGAAACGCCCATCTTTAAGAGCATCTTCGTTTCTTCAAGTTGTAAATTCGCTCTTGAAAAAGGATCCATTCTCCGACAATAAAATATAAAAGTGATCCTGGTCTTTATGTCCTAATTAGTATCTACATGGCCAGGCAAGCAGAAGCAGATCGGGGTTCGGGGTCCTTGGAGTAAATAATGACGTGCGTTGAGAACTTCCCTCGTACACTGTGATATTAAAACTTTTGTTTCCGAATTTATCTTACTTACAGAACTTCGAGGAGGATAAATTGACCGAAATTTTGATCAGAAAAGTGGATTACGAAACCGATATTTTGAAGAGGGGTTGTTTAATTTATTTATGGTTTAAGCTTCGGCATATTTCGTGTAGTTCCGTGAAAAATTTAGGTATTAAAAAGGTTAAGTGAAATATGTGTGTTGTGATTTGTAGAGGACAATAATATTTACTACCCGCCACTGAAGATACATGCTACAATGGCTATATATTATGTTTTTATTTTTAATTTATGAAGTATAAAATTATACTGGATATAAAAATAAAGTGGAAAAGAACTTTTATAATTATTTATGCTTCAGCGATTCAAAATAACATTAAAACAACAAAAACGGTTTATGAAAAACAAGGAGAACATTTACCTTATATAAAGTTAAAATAAATTTTCGTAAATGTCAAGTACCTACCGAGAATAGTATTTTTTCAGATATATTTTTTTTTTATAAAAGAAAAACCTACACTGTATTTCAGATAAGAATAGACTTAGAAGTAAGATAGGGCGTACGATTCCAGCTTTCTGATTGGTATAAACGCAAGCCAAGTTTACAATAGCAATATGTAAAACATGTATATTATTTATTCCATTTTGTCTTTGTAATCTATTTAATAACTTTAAGTAACTGTTTATTTACCAAATAATTACAAATTATCATATTTTGACGTTTCGAAGCTGTCAAGTATGTCATACAAAGATCAAAACTAATTCATAAGTTTTAAGTGTGTAAAACAAATAAGTAATAAGTATAATATACAAAAATTAAATAAATACATCTTCAGAATGTTTCTCTGCATTTCGGCACATCACATGGACCGGTGACTTATCCTGGATATCGGTATTTGGAGTTGGAAGATAGAATGTCGTGTTGTGTCTGGAAGCTAATCTAGGAACATGCAGTGCAATACAAGACAATAAATAGGGACAATCAATTTTGTTGGTTAAAAGCAATGACATAAATTTAGCTGCTTGAAATTCACGTCTGGTATTGAGAGAAGGCATGTCATGACGCTGTAATAAAATATCCATATCAATGCCACGTTCAGGATATATTCTATCGAGTTTAAAGGATAAATATTTTAAAAAGCGCCGATGTACACGATTTATAGCATCTAATTGATAATCAAAGGAAGGGTACCATATTAGAGACGCATAATCAAATTTACTAATAACAAATGAGAAATATAAAATTTTCAACATTGAAATGTCATTGAAGGGTTTTGTGATTCTGATGATGAAGCCAAGAGTTTTAATAGCGGAAGCGCAAATATTATTTATGTGTTTGGTGAATTTAAGGTGAAATGAAAATGTCACATCTAAATCTTTTATAGAATCCTTTTAAGTTAGGTTATTGCCGTTAATATTGTATTGGAAAGATATGGGATTATGTCGACGGGTGTATATAATATAACAGCACTTATTAGCATTTAGGATTAGTTTGTTGTCTTGACACCAAGAAGCCAGAATGTCTATGTTTTTTTGTAAAATGTGGGAGTCATTGATTGTATTAATGTTGCAAAATACTTTAACATCATCTGCGTAAGCAAGAACATGACAGGTAAACAACTCAAGTTATTCATTTATAAATAACAAAAATAATAGAGGGCCTAAATTGGAGCCTTGGGGTACTCCTGACATAGGTGTAAAATGTTTTGAAGAAAAACCGTTGTAAGAAACATAACAAGTTCTATCTGTGAGATAAGATTGTAACAGTTGTGTTAAATTGGGTGCTGCTCCATATTTACTAATTTTTACCTTCCGTCACCTTTAGGTAAGGAAGGTATTGTCTTTGGTCAAAAAATTCGGTGGTGACTTTTTGATGAATAAGCACGTTTTAGGGTCCCTAGAATACGATTTTACTATTTTTACGATGATGTCTGTATGTGTGTGTGTGTGTATGTATGTATGTGTGTCCGTGTGTGTGTGTGTGTGTGTGTGTGTGTGTGTAACAAAATTTTCGTCTACGATAACTTCCATACTACAATTCTAAAAATTATAATTCTTTCGTATTTCTCTTCGTTACATCCATGCGAAGAGCTGATTAGATTTTGGTTAGAATTGGACAACCGGAAGTACCATCATTTGAAGATTTTAACAGTTTTTCTTGAAAAAACTATGTTAAATATAATTTTTTCACATTTGATGTTATTATAAATATTAAAGAATATTTTATTCTCTATACGATTTGACTTCATTTTATACTTAATATTAAATGGATATTGAGTTAAAAAATTATAAAGAAATTAAATTTCATAAAGTAGCCATACCTGTGGAAACAACTACTATATTAAGAAAATTCTGATTGAAAGATGTCAGTGTCAAGTGAAATTGATATAGTGTGTCTTATAATTTTACTGGAAATAGGTATAGGATCTTTTGCTTTCTGTTTGGAATTTGTATAAAATACATACAACTGCTTTAAGGTAATGTACAAGAAATAATAATAATAATAAATCTTTTATTTCTGCAGATACATTACACTGTATATAGAAAACGTCACAAAATAATAATTTTCTGTATGAAATTAGCATAAAATACATGCAACTGCCGGAAGGTAATGTACAAGAAATAGAATATTTAATTTAACAAGGAACTTTTCGTATGAAATTTGTGCAAAATACATAGAACTGACGGAAGGTAATGTGCTGGCCACATCAGATTTTTTTCAATAATAACCCATGGTCGATGCTGTCGAAAGCCCGTGAAAAGTCTGTATACACATTATCAACTTGTCCACGAACATCAAGTGTCTCACAGACATACTGGTTGAAGGAGGCTATGGTAAATAGGTAGATAGGACAACAAACACACCTAATATAAACCAATGTTTGTGTTTATTTAAGACTTTTTAGGGATAAATAGTAGAATATTGTATTTACTGTTACTTCATAAAGCACCCTTTGGGTAAATGGGTTCATTAAAAAACCTAGTAGAAAACAAAATCAAATTAAGTCTGGACTGAATTTCATTTGGTATTGTCAATATTCTGTGCAGTACACTTCTCTTCCATCGTGACTTTATTATATAATAATAAAGTCCTTCTCCCGTGTTACACTTTTCAGCTTCGAGCTATCCTCGTGCATATCTCGGCCCCAACTGCATAATAAACTGAGAGCACTTTATTTTAATATTCTGGGAGGAAGAATGTTGTGTTTTTTGTTTGTAGTTGCAAGAGCCGAGTTCACCTGAAGTTCTAGCGATCGTAATCAGGAAGTGTATCGCATTTCCGGGTCGGAACTTGAAAGCTCGACACTTTAGAGGCGCCGAGAGCTTTCAGGATGCGGACACTGGACTTCAGGTATTGATCCAAGTGCATAGTTCAAGTTTGGTGTGGATAATGATGAATAGATAACTATTCTGAACGGTAATATACTGGGTGAGACAAAATGATGGATAACATTTTTATATGCGTATGTTCATTGCGACTAAGTTTTTATGAAATTCTTTCAGAAGGTTACACAGGGTCTCTCTGAAATAGGGGGTATGGCTTAAGGCAGTTGTTTAGCAATACAGAGCAGATACTTTGTGTTATAACCTATATTCAGAAACGATTCGTTAAATATTGTTTTTATAAAAAATATAAGCAGTATCCCAGTTTTGATATTACATATAACGAACTTTTATCTGACGCCAATATTATTTCTCTGTACAGTCGCCGAAAAACACAGTCTTGTTTATTTCTGTACAAAATCATTAACAATGTTATTAATGACAGTTGTATCCTAGGACATCTTGCGCTAAACATTCCTCGTATATAAGCGAGAAACAAATCAACTTTCAATTGTAGTAAAGTTAGGACAAATTATGAAATGAAATCTCCAATCTGGCAAATGTGCAATATTTTTAATGAAATCCCTTGTAAGATAGATATATTCGCTGATTCATTCAATGTATTCAAACGAGAATTGATAAATTACTTTAGTTCTATAGATATCTAACTTTTAATTATTATTTATCATTTTTACTATTATAACAGTTAAAATTTCAATTTTCTCTTAGTTATTTTTATTATTTACAATGTGTGTACTTTTTGCAGGGCTTTTATGTACTTAATTGTTTGTATAATCATCCTGTAATTGGAACTTTTATGTTTTGTTGGATTGTTTAAATAAATAAATAAATATTCAATATGTCAAAAACAATGTTTCTTCCGCCAATATGACTTATTTAATAGCGTGTACAGCAGTATTATTATTGAACAAAAGAAAAACAAAACGTACAATGTACTTTTATCAAGACTTTTATATTTTCGATCATATTAAAGATTATTAAATTTTCTACAGATTTGCATTAATACTTTTTCTATACAGGCTATCTCACAACTCGCGCCCCAGAGCGAATGAGGAAACACGAGACTGCATTCGGATGTGTAATTTCGAAGAAAAAAAATCTAGTTAAAAGATATTCGAGAAAAGACGTCCTAAAATTGACCAAACAGAGACCTACACCTTTAACGTGTGTTTGCCGTAATTTTACGTTATTAGGTTTTTATACAAATCAAATCTTCTTTAAAATGTGTGGGCGATTGTAGTTTTCGAAAAATGTCATTGTCAAATTAAATTTGACAAGGTGAATAAAAAAGGCAAATTCTTACCATGTATTTAGCCGCTGATTACTTAGAAATGATTATAATTTTCGGAGAATGTGGACGTAACGCCAGAGAGGCAGCACGAATCTATTCGGAATGTTTTCCGGATAGAAATCTTGTGGATCATATTTTCGTTTAACACATTTTACACAGCTGCTACAACACGTTGCACTGTACGATATAAATGATGATTTAGGATGACACCTTCGCTAACCTAAATTTGTTGACAGTGAAAAGTCAACTCTAAAGTGTCAAAATTACAGTAAGTCAAACAAATTTTGTAACTCACTAGTAGTATTTTTAAAACCTAGCAACCAGTTTTATTTTGTAATAATATCATCACACCTCAAGATATCCTTCCGGGATTGGTGGATTAAAAAGTCTTGTAATTCCGTTATGCAAGCAGCCGCAAATTATTTTCTTCTATTTGTTGGCAACCTATTGTCGTCGGCAAGTGTGAGTTTCGTCTGGGGCGCGAGTTGTGAGACACCATGTACAGCTGTTGCAAAAAATTTGTATGCCTATTGTTCTGTAAATAGCCTAAAATTTGAAAATAACTATCACGAAATATGCATTAGATATTTTACAAATTAATTTTGAAACAGAATGTGATCTCAAAGTTCATACAGCTTAACATGCAACAAACTATCGCCTACTTTTATTTATATAAATAATGTAGGTGATAATAAACTGTTTTCCTATTGTCTATGAATGACGTGCTGTATGTACTTCAACGTTACAGAAGTAGGGGGTTGTTTTTCATTACTATTACCCTTGATAAGGGAGGTATAGGGATCGTGCTAAAAATCGCATATCGAGATTTTAATAAATGACCACGTTTTAAGGTCCCTAGAATCCGATTTTAATATTTCCACGATGATGTCTGTGTGTATATATATATATATATATATATTTATAGATCTATAATTATAATCCCGGAGCCGACGCTTTAAACAAGCAAAACTCCTTGGTTACACAGTTCATATCTCAAATGTATTTAACTGACAGATAAATGTCACTGTCAAAGAACTAATTATTTCAAATTAATAATAGTTACGTTTTAAAAAGAAAATAGTAAATAGAAACCTAGTTATATGGAATGGATCTTAATACAGTTTCCGCAATAACTAAATATACTATATACTTTACAAAAATCTCAACTCAGCTCATGTGAAACTCATCTCACTTTGAGCTGAAGTGAGATGAAGCAAATAATACAAAGAACGCGGACTTATAACAGACACGACTTTGTTTTACCAGTTTAAACACAGTAGTGTAACAGGCAATAAAGATAAAAAAAACTAAATTTACTCACTAATTTTCTGCTTGCATTCCAAATTTAATTTAATAGCAGGAAACCATCCTTTACATATTGTTTGCAGTTGTGCAAATGTTATACAGTTTATAATATAATTTAAAGCTAATAACTACAACAACAGCACGACTGGCAGGGTTATTCTGTGCGCAGTATGCACGCTGCAGGCTTGCGGTTCCCCTTGCACAACCTGATTCCTGTTGGATAGAATTCCTGCGAGTTTATAAGCAAGTCTCTGCAGGGATGCCAGACAGTTTTATTGTGAATGCCAGGATTATTCCTCTATTTTAAACAGGAAGGTCGGAATAATAAAATGCAGGAAAATTAATATGAGAACAAGGAGACTCTGGTAATAAAATGCGTTGAAGAATAGTTCTTGTTGGAAAAAAGTGAATTATACATGGAATATATTATAGGTACGTTGTACCACTAACTAGATTGGACATATTTTAAGGAGGTATAAATAATAAAAAAATATATATATCATCACGGCATATTACCCATTGCTGGGTGTGCCAATCTGCTTTGTACGCAGATATCGGTAATGATGATGACATATTTGTACCGTGCGGGCGTGGAGAGTGCACCTCAAGGGTCAATTTTGTGCCATTTAAAATTTGAAATATTTTAAGGAGGTATTGTACTCGCAAAATAATAATTGAAGGTAAAATACATGCGAGAAGAAGAGAAGGGGAATAAGAAAATTTATCCATGAAATTTTCAATTTAAAATAAACTAATATTACTGTTAGAAGATTAATAAATAGTAAATAATTGAAACTCTAGAATTTATTGAATTAGGTACAAATAGTAGCAATTTGTGTATAGCTTTAAGTAAAGTACCATTTTCGGTTTATCAATATTAGAAAAAATCTAATATGTCCTTCTCAGTAATATAAAAGTCTTAAGTACCAAATTTGAAAAGTTTCGGATTATATCAATATATATTCACGAAAATCTGTTCAGAGCTTCAAATACAGTACCACTTGCGGTTTATCAATTTTAGCCAAAATCAAATATGTTGTTCCCCATCATACAAAAGTCTTAAATACCAAATTTGAAAAGTTTTGGAATATATTATAATATATTTTTCACGAAAATCTGTTCAGAGCGTCAAGAAAAGTATCCCTTCTGATTTATCAATTCTATTATCACACACACATACAAACACATACACACACACACACACACACACACACACACACACACACACACACACACACACACACACACACACACAAAGAGACATTATTGCAGAAATAGTAAAATCGTGTTGTGGGGACCGTAATTCGTGTTTATTCATATATAATATCATAAGTGGTAAATTTTTGCCGGACAAATTTTCAGATTGTTACGAGAGCCGGTTGGCTAGCAATTTATTTAGTGACGTTGACAAAAAAATCACGAGTTGTCAAACGAATGATTTTTGATGAATGTCACGAGATAAATTGGCAACAGGCTCGACTAAAGCAATAGGAAAAATTTTCCAGGATAAAATTTAACCACGAATGGTATTCGGATGATTATTTCCAAAATAAAAATCAGGTAATCATTTATATAATTTTTTTCTTGACAAAATTTTAGTAAGTTTTATTGTGTTTAGTGGTATTATGTTTCAGTTTGCTTTTTCAACGTTTTAAATAGATTCCTGTTCGAATCGACTTGTTTTTAATAAAAACTGATAACACTGAAAATATACAGACTTTGACAGGTATGTAAATAATATGTTTTTAAAACGTCAAAAAAAATTCGCTTATCAAAACTCACTTGTAAAAATACGACATCTTATTGGCTTAAAGGATGCGAAAAAATTTTTGTGACGGTGTTTTGTCGAAATGAAACTTGGTAACTATGTAGAATCTTCAATTTGGATTGGTTTATATATTTATGAGTGAAATAGTCACTGAAAACTCACTCTCGAATTTTTGACCAAAAACATTACCTCTCTTACCTTCGGTATGGCGAGAGGTAATAATATACCCGTATTTTTCTTTAAATTGATTAATTATTAGTTCTTTAAGAGAATGGTCTGTATACACAACTGAGCTCCACAGCCTCTGTATACTCAACTGACCGAGTTCACCTTCCCTTACGGGCCTTCTCTCATCATGCCACACAGCTGACCGTCTTTACTAACGGAACAGAACTATGTAACTAACTTCCGGGTACAGCTGCGAACTTTTATATAACTGCCATTACCTTCTGAAGAGCTCTTGAAGATTCCACTCTATAATGACAAGGAATACAAAAGCTTCGCCTCAGGAAGTAATTAAATAGGTCGAGACTCATTTGTTTACTTCGCCATTTGCTCACACGTTACAGTATTTTAAAATATGTACAATTGTAGTACTAGAATAGTTTTGACAAGTAACGACGTCTACATGTTGTTTTCACAATATCCTTAAACATTATCTCCGTCTCAAGTTATTACACTAATTTAAGCATATGATAGTGTCTACCTTCATCATGTACACGGTTTTTCTCTTAATTCCTCCCGCGCAATTAGCATTCAAGAAGAGGCGTAGCATTTCACTCTGGTTAGCCAGACAGTACAAGATCAGGCTACAAGCTCCCGACTCTGTATCGTGCTCTACACATCCAGTCTGCAATACAATGACCTCTATACATACACGACACACTCTACTAAATTCCACAATGAATACTCCAGACCAACTAGGAGTTTCAACTAAGAACTAAAATGAACAAGAATTGAAAATTAATCAAGATGGGAATAAAGCGAAATTGTACAACGGTATTGTGGACTGGTGAATGAAGTTTCTTGATTATGGAATCATACTGAGCGGATTGTGGTATTGTTGAATTAAACAAGTTGAAGTTTTTAAATTGACGTACGTTTCTTTGTTCATAGCCTACTCCGAGTTAGGAATTTTTTTGTACACACTGTAGAATATACTATTTCACATATTTCGTTTATGTGCTATGCCGAAAACTCAAACTGTTTTTTCATATCAAACGCCTGTGTCAAGGATCCTCCTATGTGCCACAGACCATCATGTCATCGTAGTGTGCTTTAATGCGTTAATTCAAGGAAGAAATCTGTAGATGTCGCTACTTGTTTTGTATTTAAAAGAAATACATGAGTGTCCTATCTTTATTTATAAATATGATCTATGGCTTCCATGTTCCATGTAGGAAATTCCTTCTTTTTATTCTATAATGCAAAACTTTCAAAAATCTTCCAATCATATTTTACTTTGCAGGTTGCACAAACAGATTATAAAATATTAAGGCGCTAATATGTTTCCCAAGTTTTCTATCAAACTGTTCGATTATCAACGCGTAAAAATACGAAATCAATCACTTGGATAATAAATCATCTTGAAGACTTCATTTCCATATTATGTCAGGCGCAGCTGAAACAAAGAATAAAAACCACGTGGAGAATCTCCATTAGCATATCGACGTAACTGGTGTGTTTACAACAGTACGTACCTTGGTTGAAGTTGTTCGGTCTCGGTGATGTAGAAGCGTGCGAAGAAAAACAACAACTACGTGAACAAAACTTTAATATCCTCAAAGAGGATACTTTAGAAAGACGGTATATTAGATATTTTGAAGAAAATGCTAAGCAGTTTATTTTGGAGTATATTGTATTTGATATGAGAACATGTCGTACAATCTGTCAATAAATGCTGCTATATGTAGGATTCTATACACCAAAATATAAAAATCTGATGTGGTCAGCACATTACCTTCCGTCAGTCCTATGTATTTTGTATAAATTTTATACAGAAAGTCCCTTGCAAAAGATTCTATTTCTTGTACATTACCGTAAGACAGTTCTACATATTTTATACAAATTCCATACAGAAAGTTTGTAGCAAAAGATCCCATATTTCCAGTAAAAATATAATACAAATATACTGTCAATTGCACTTGACACTGACACCTTTCAATCAGAATTTTCTTAATATAGCAGCTGTTTTCATAGTTATAGCATAGCTGGCTAATATATGATATATAATTTCTTCATAATTTTTACCTTCCGTCACCTTTAGGTAAGGAAGGTATTGTCTTTGGTAAAAAAATTCGGTGGTGAGTTTTTGATGAATAAGCACATTTTAGGGTCTTTAGAATACGATTTTACTATTTTTGTATGTATGTGTGTGTGTAACAAAATTTTCGTCTACGATAACTCTAATATTACGATTCCAAAAATTATAATTCTTGAATATTATATGAAGAGCTGATTAGATTTTGGTTATAACTGGTCAACCGGAAGTACCCTCATTTGAAGATCATATATTAGCCAGCTGCTATATTAAGAAAATTCTGATTGAAAGATGTCAGTGTCAAGTGCAGTTGACAGTATGTATGCGGTATAATTTTACTGGAAATATAGGATCTATTGCTAGAAACTTTCTGTATGGAATTTGTATAAAATACATATAATTGCTTTAAGGTAATGTACAAAAAATTGAATCTATTACAAGGAACTTTTTGTATGACATTTATACAAAATACATAGAACTGACGGAAGGTAATGTGCTGGCCACATCAGATTTTTTAACTCTTTGCTCTATATCCATTTAATATGATGTATAAAATGCATTCAAATCGTATAGGTAGAGAACAAAATATTTACAATAACATTAAACGTGAAAAATTATATATAACATCGTTTTTTTAAGAAAAACTGTTAAAATCTTCAAATGAGGGTACTTTCGGTTGACCAATTATATTCATATGGATGTAACGAAGAAAAATATGAAAGAATTTTTTACATTATATTATTAGAGTTATCGCAGGTGAAAATTTTGTCACACACACACACGCACACACACACACACACACACACACATATATATATACATCATCGTAAAAATAGTAATATTGAATTCTAGTGACTATAAAACGTGTTTATTTATCAAAATCTCAATACGCGAATTTTGGCACCATTTCTATACCCTTCTGAGGGTAGTGGGAGGTAAAAATGCATTACAATTTTAAATTCTCATGTTTTGGTTTTATTTTCGTTATTAAAACAACATCTATTCAAAAGAAATAGGCTTAAAATATTCTTTAATTAGAGTTAGAAACTACAAGTTTCAAAATTAAACTAAGAATATAATGAGATTTTAAAACTTCCAGCTCCACTTGGTCTTGTTCGTCAAGAAATTTTCAAGTTATGTTCCTTTTGTCATCTTCCCCAAGAAGTATAATCAAAAGTAAACTGAAATTAGAGGAAACAACTTAGAAGTAGACAATAAAGCCAAGAAATTATATACATTTCGTAATTAGGAGTTTTCGAGCTAATAATAATTATTTTCATTTAATACTTCATTTTTCTTCTAACTAGGTCATGAAGAAAGAAGTTTCTTGTTACACTGACAATATTGAATTACATTCACTGGTTTTATTTTCATTTTCTTGTTTCCTTCGACAAGCTAACTTTTTGAAACTATCCATTTTGTATTATTAATTAAAAAGAGTATGAAACATAAGTAAAAAGTCTGATGTGGCCAACGCAATACCTCCTGCCATTTAATTTTTAATAATTTAAACATACATACCTACATATTTACTTATGCTGGAAACTGTATTAAGTTCCTTTCCTTATAACTATTGTTCTATTCACTATTTTCTTTTTAAAAAATTACTAAAGTATTTGAATGGTTAATTTATTTATTTAGATTTTGTTTAGAACGTAGCGTGGTTCCTGATGATTGGAAAAAAGCTGTTATTTGTCCATTATTCAAAGGCAAAGGCAGTTCGGGTGAATGTACGAATTTTTGCGCGATAAGTTTGTTGAGCGTAGTCGGGAAACTTTTTGGTGAGGTTTTAATTCATAAGGTGCGAACCTTAACAATTTCAAAAATTAGTGACGTTCAGGGTGGCTTTTTGCCTGAGAGGGGATGTGTCGATCAATTGTTTGCTCTTCGTACGATTGTTGAACAGTCACTTGACAAGAACAAGAAGGTGTTCTGTGGCTTTCTTGATCTAAAAAAGGCGTATGATAGTGTTCTTCGAGATACTTTGTGGGAGCGATTCGTGCATTGTATGAGGGTAGTGAGGCTGCTGTAAGAATAGATGGTAGGTTGAGTGACTGGTTTCGTATAAATGTTGGTCTGAAACAGGGCTGTGGTATGTCTCCGTGGTTGTTTAACTTGATATAGAGAATACATGGAGTTGGAAGAAGTATGAATCTGGAGTTGAATGTTGACAAATCCAAGGTGTTAGTATTTGAAAGGAGTAAATTGGTGACTGTCTGCAATGTGTTGGTGGATGGAGTGAAACTAGAGCAAGTGAGTGAGTTTGTATATTTGGGTAGCATGATGTCAAGGGATGGTCGAATTGATACAGAAATTGAAAGGAGAGTGAGTGCGGGGTGTAAGGTAATGGATGCTCTGGGTACGTTTGCTCGAAACGTAAACGTATCTAGAGAAGCTCGTATAATGGAGTGCTAGTGCCTGCTTTGATGTATGGAAGCGAATGTTGGGCATGGACGAGAAAGCATAAAAAGAGAGTAACTGCCGTGGAAATGAGGTATTTACGTGGAGTATGTGGTTATGTAAGACGGGATCGCGTGAGGAATAATTTGGTGTATGAAGAATGTATGGTTAGGAAGAAAAAGAGAGAAAGTTTCCGAGTGGGAAGAGAAGAAGAGCGTGTATGAATGCGATTATGAATATGGCCGAGGCGAAAGAAGTGTGCTTAGACAGGAATGTGTGGCGAAGGATGATTGTTTCGTAAGTATTATTGTGGTCCGGTTGCGGTATTTCGCTACCGAAAATCGGTCACTTTAATATGTTAAGAGTGAGGAACATATGTTGTACCTATGATGTCAGGTTAGTAAGAATGTTG
The DNA here is from genome assembly GCA_963082715.1 of Harpalus rubripes. Lineage (NCBI taxonomy): Eukaryota > Metazoa > Arthropoda > Insecta > Coleoptera > Carabidae > Harpalus > Harpalus rubripes. The sequence goes on along the minus strand of OY720461.1, from coordinate 42,586,291 downwards.
TTGAAAGAGAGACTGATTATTTATTGGATGATGTTATTATTATTCTTTCGGGTTTGTGCTAACCCATTAAGTGGGAAATGCGTGATTTTATGTATGTATGTATGTATGTATGAATGTATGAACTTACGTTACAGCGTCAGTAATGTTAACAAGGAGCATTGGTTTAAAATGGTATGTCGTAACTTAGGCGAAACAATATGAATTTTTGAAAGACAACCGTGTGTATCCATTCTTTGCGCGCGCCCTTGTTGAAAATGCAAATATGAGAGATAAATATATGTCATCTTGGTGCAGATGACTTTGATGAGACATCTTTATAAATTAAACTGTAATAGAAGAAAGAAATTTATTCGTCGAATAACTCTGTGCAGACTGATACCGTAATGGTGAAACCGAACATTAGAGAAAGACAAATACCACTAGGCGATCGTTGAATAAAAGAAATTAATCCCTTAAAAATAATGAAAGCACCTCTACTTTTTAAACAAATTACCTTCATCCAATTCATCCTGCACATTGCATTTACATGTGTTGTTGCCATTAGCAACCACACGTGTGTTCCCGCTCCGGCTCCAGCAGGCAGTAACAAATGAAACATTCATCTCGGTAACAAATGCCGGGGCAAAAAGAAGGCGACGTTGCCACGTTTGCAAATTTGAGTTGGGTTTGCGTGCTCGCTGCTAACGCTTACTTACACTGGCTTCACTTCAAGTGGTCGCCAGGCAATTTACCGCAGGAATTAAAGTGTTTAGTTTGTCTCCTGGACAGGGAATAGAGAATTAAGGTGAGTCAGGATAAATAAATACCTGGATATCATCGCAAGACAGCTGAGAAAGTCGACTGAGTTTTGAGGTTTGAAGATTGAAGCTTATTTGTCGGCTATTGTATTAGCAGTAAAATGTTACAAAGGATTTTCGACTACTATCCGCCGGTATCCAGTTATTTCGGTTATTATTATCCGACCAAATATTGGATAGTTATAGTATGTTCGACCAGATTTACGGTTTTGTGTTCCCTAAGTCCTGAAATTATTTACCGGTTTCTATTTGGAACGCGATTCCTGAAAAAAGTTGGTAAAAAGTCGAACCACGGCAAACACAAAATAATCCTGGTTTCTCTGGTATTTTTATCTTCACTACCGCTACTTTCAAACATCATCATTTCTTATGTCAAAATGAAGACAGAAGTAAAATATTTTGTCTCTAGGATGATCTTACCACCTGTTAGTTAAAGTGACAGTTAGTGGCTAACCAACGGTTATGTTGCAAAATTGTTCTTATCACTTTTGGTTGGAACCAATTGGAAAATAAAACTGTTGTTCGCATCGCTTCTAACCTTCAGTTTAATTCTTAACTAATAGTTAATAAACTGACTCTTAATTGAGATAGATTTGTGTTATAAAAATTAAAGATTATTAAATTTTCTATTGGTTTGCATTAATACTTTTTCTATATATTTTATGGATAAATTTATAAAATTATCTATAATTTAAATCACAGAGCCTGCGCTTTAAACAAACACAACTACTTGATTACACAGTTCATATCTCAAATGTATATAACTGAAAGATAAATGTCACTGTCAAAGAACTAATCATTTGAAATTAATAATAGTAATGTTTTAAAAAGAAAATAGTAAATAGAACCATAGTTATATGGAATGGATTTTAATACAGTTTCTAGTATAACTAAATATGAAGCGCCCGCACGGTGCAAATATTCCATCATTACTGATATCTGTGTACAAAGCAGAGTGGCACACCCAGCAATGGGTAATAAGCAGTGATGATATATTTATTTATTTAAATAGCGGGAGGTGTTGTGTTGGCCACATCAGATTTTTATGTATAATATACTACTATACTTTCAGTTTGTGATAAAATATAATCAATTTATCGGTGATGAATTTTGTATATGGAGTATAATGACCCGAAATATGTTATGTAAAAAGCAACAAATTCAACAGAAAAAAGTAAAATACAAAATGTACTCATATGTGCGCAAATGCTTTTGAGCGGTAGTGTTCGGCAACGTCAAACTAATATGACGTTGCCGAACGGATGTTATACGGTACAAAAAAGTTGTAGCATGGAAAACACAGACTAAACTAGGACACATTGAACATATTTGGCGACAAAAATAAAAAATACTGCATAGTGTACTAGTTATTTCGTCTCTTTCGAACATTGTACAGAAATACAGTGTGTTAAAAAAATCCTAACTCGGAGTAGGCTATGAACAGAGAAACGTAAGTCTGATCATTATTCAATTGAAAAGTCAAATTGTCAAAATTGATCTTGAAATCTAATTTTAAGGAGAAAAGATAATAAAGAAGGATACAGTATACTGCCATTCGCTGTTTTCTAATTTATTTCCATTTCTAAGATAAGATTCAAGAAGAAAAGCCAGGATATCTTTAGATAATATATTTGACAATATCTCGTGTCTTATTGACATTTAATTATACTGTATTTCAGATAAGAATAGACTTGGTGGCGCTGTTGAGCCAGTCTGTTTTACACACATAAAACTTATGAATTAGTATTGTTTCGTGTATGATATATTTGACAGCTTGAAACGTCAAAATTTGATAATTTTTAATTATTTAGTAAATAACTGTCTTCTCGGTCTTCCTTTCGTCACTTGGTTTATTTGGCCTCTAGCGTGGTTTACACGTCGGGTAACCTTGTAAACTGAGTCTCCTCCTTTGTTGCTTAAACTCGGCCTCTAGCGTGGTTGACACGTCGGGTAACCTTGTTTAAGACAGTACTATCCCCCTTGCTCCTGAAGATGCCCCCTACGACTGCGGGCGAAATCTTGAGCTCTGTCTCAAAATATGACACAGTCCACTCCAGGTAAACGAATATTTCTTTAGTAAATAAACAGTTACTTAAAGTTGTTAAATAGATAAAATCAAAATGGAATAAATAGTACGCCTGCTTTACATATTGCTGTTGTAAACTTGGTTTGCGTTTAGACCAATCAGAAAGCTGGAATCGTAAGCCCTATCTTACTCCTAAGTCTGTTCTTATCTGAAATAAAGTATAAATACTTTCAAATTGACAGACGTTTCTTTGTTCAGAACCTGCTCCGAGTTAGGATTTTTTTTGAAAACACTATACTAATAAATGGAAAGTGGTTACTCGTTTTTTGAAAGATTTTTCATGACTTGAATTTGTTAGCCTGTTTTACATTATAGATAAATCTAATTAATCTAAATGAAGGTAATCTAAAATAAAATAGACAATACGCATCCAAGTTTCATACTATACTCTGTTCCATTTAAGCCATTCAGTAGATGGAGCTGGCAACAGCGCAAACTTGAAGTACGCGGAATTACATTGAATAAACATGTCTCTTGTCTCTAATTTCATCCCATCAGAGAGGTCAAAACTATTCCCTATGCTCTGCAATACTGAATGGCTTAAATGGAACAAGGTATAGATTTTTTTTTGAATTTTTGCAAACCATTAACGCTGACGATTAAAATTTTCGGTTCCCGATTATCCCAGACTAGGGAAAATTGTGAATTAAGGTGTTTGAATAAATAAATATATCACCGGGTTTTTGCTGGATTGCTGAGAATGACAGCTGTATTGTATACGGCTCTATAGAAAGGGGATGATATATTGACTTGTATATTTTACATATTCAGAAAGGGTAAAGACGACAGCTCTAGAATAACTTGTTCAGCTTTGAATCAAAATTTTTTCATTACAAAAAGTTTTCGGCGTTTAAATTTGACAGCGAATTTATTAATAATTTCACTTGAAACGCTTAATGCAGGGTAGGACCTAGAAACTTCCTTTTTTTGAACGCTGATAAAATAAAAAGTATTGTTTTTGGATAATGAAAGAACATATTTTAAAGTTTTAAATCACACACACACACACACACACACACACACACACACACACACACACACAAACACACACACAAACGAACAAACACACACACACACACACACACACACACACACAAACGAACAAACACACACACACACACACATACATATACACACATCATCGTGAAAATGTTAAAATTGGATTCTAGGGACCTTAAAACGTGATCATTTACCAGAATCTCAATATGAGATTTTTAGCACGATCCCTATACCTCCCTCACCAAGGGTAGCGGGAGGTAAAAAGGAAGTTCCTAGGCCCCAGCCTGTAGAAAATATGAAATGTATTACAATGTAAAGATGACAGTTACTAGAATCTAAGGTTATAAAGAAGTTAGATAATGAGAAAGGAGATTATCTGAGACATCGAATGAATATTTAACGATACCTTTAAATGATTCTACATTACTGAATAAAACAATTTAAATTCAAGTAACTTTCTGTTAAATAGGTCAAGCTAATATTATAGTAGAGAACATTTTCTACTAACTTCTTCATGAAGCTTAACGTAGCATTTATACTTGTATTTTAATATGCAAGTAGTTAGTCCGTAGCCTTCTAAGGAACTAGCAATTTATGCTATTTTACTCGACGATGGTGGATTGAAGAATTCGCGGCTTTACACACAGAAAGAAGCGCTAGATGTACAAATATATTCTGTGGGGTTACGTAAACTGCAAATTTAAAATAATGGAAAAAATAGAACACCATGCAGTGGTCAAATACAAGCAAAAAGGCTTAATATCGCAGAAAATTCATGAAGACATTCGGACTACATCAATATTTCTTTAAAGAAACACAAGTTTAAAGAAGAGACTTTAATAAGGTGGAGAATTATAGACCCATCTCTATTGCCACGATTTCTGAAATTATTGAAATTGTTTAATTGATAAATTCTAACGACTAGTTTTTAATCAATCGTGATGCAAAGCTCTTGAAAATTCAACCAATGGGAACAATATTATACTGACTATTTCACTCATAAATTTATAAGCCAATTCAAATTCAGGATTCTGCCTAGTTACCAAGTTTCATTCCGACAAAACAAGGTCATAAAAAAAATTTCGCACCCTTTAAGCCAATAAGATGTTGTATTTTTACAAGTAAGTGAGTTTTGATAAGCGAAAATTTTTTGTCGTTTTAGAAACATATTGTTTACATACCTGTCAAAGTGTGCATATTTTCAGTGTTATCAGTTTTTATTGAAAACGAGTCGATTCGGACAGGAATCTATTTAAAACGTTGAAAAATCAAACTTAAATATAACACCTCAATACACAATAAAATTTTGAAGATTTTTGCCAAGAAAAATATATATAAATGATTACCTTATTTTTATTTTGGAAATAGTCATCCGAACACCATTCGCGGTTAAATTTTATCCTGGAAAAATTTTCCGATTGCTTTACTCGAGCCTGTTGCCAATTTATTTCGTGACATTGATCAAAAATCACTCGTTTGACAACTCGTGATTTTTTGTCAATGCCACTCAATAAATTGCTAGGCAACCAGCTCTCCTAACAATATGAAAAATTTTCCGGCAAAAATTTCCCACTTATGATATTATGGGCCAGTTGTATAAAACGTTGTTAGCTGATCATGTGTTTAAGTACACATTGTAACCATGGATACGTATCAAAAATACATTGAAAAATAAGCCTTGTTAAAGTTAACAACGTGATTAAAGTTAACAACATTTTATGCAACTGGGCCTATATATGACAAAACTCCGTTACCAAGCTTAATTTCCGAAATTTCCGCTACGAAGTAAATAAATAAAAATATATAATATTCTTTATTGTATTTAAAGTTTACAACTTATTACAATCGATATTAATGGGGGTGAGTTAATTTTCTCATATATTTTATAACTTCGACGTTTTGTACCTTGTGTTGATGGAGATGAGAAGATGAAAGGACACACATGGGCACCCAAAGCCCCTGGTGGGAATCGAACCCACAACCTCGGGGTCGAGCGGTGACGGTCGCTTCGAGCGCTGTTCGCTGCCTCAAGCCACGCGACCACCGCGGCGGCTCACGAAGTAAATAAACAGTTGTTATTGTTTATAACTGTCAGTGTGACATTTAATTAATATTTCAAGTTTAAATATAAATAATAATAATAATTATATTGTTTCATTTTGCGTTTTCTTCGGAATTTATCTCACCAAATAACGCCCGATGTCACAAATATGTCATCATCATTACCGATATCTGCGTACAAAGCAGATTGGCACACCCAGCAATGGGTAATATGCCGTGATGATATATATATATATATATATATATATATATATATATATATATATATATATATATATTTAAAATAACAAACGACCTCTCTGATTTTCTCAGATAAACTATTATTTTTAAGAACTCATTCTTTTTGCTTTTAAGCAAAATCACTCAAGCAAACTGACATCCTTGTTTTCTAATACAATTTTCAAAATTTATTTGAATTTGTCTTGCTGGCTGAAGACAAAAATATTAGTCACTGAAATACGTCATTAAAAAAAATCTATCCTGCCATATTAATTTTGTGAAAAACCTTCGAGTTAATACATTTAAGTTGAAGGGACTGGCATGGCAATTACCATCTCTGGAACAATTGACAGGTGGCAGTTGGGGTATAATTCCAAGCTGTCAGTGGGGGAAACATTCGCGAATCGCTGTGAGACGGCGCAGTATGTAAACATGTCGCTCCAGCTCCTCCGCCAGCCATTCCGCAGCTGTCAATGGCAAGATTGATCACGTAGCCTCTGGAATTACCGCCGGAAATGTTTTGTGCATTGCGATTCACAACACCGGAGAGCTAATTTTCAAATGGGGAGCGACGCGGAATAGAAAGTGGGCTCTTGTGGTTGTAATGAATGAGGGTTATACTTTTAGGTTTGAAGAGGAGAAATATGGGGAAAATATGGAACTTTGTATTCATTAAACAAAATATGAGGCAGGATTTTTCATATTTTAAAGTAAATATAAAGGCTCATTTTCACCCACTTAATTTCAAATAAGAAATTTAATTTAATATTGTTATTTATTTATTAGCGATGGGTCGTTTGTTCAATTTTAGTGAGTCAGTTTATTTTGCTTCGCTCCCTAAAGTGAGTCGTTCATTTGAACGACTCTTTTCAAACGCACAAGCACTCTTCACATGTGCTCTGACTGCTGTACTCACTTGTACCTGTGTCGTATGTTTTGAACGACTCGTAGCGTAGAGCATAGCATGAGTTCAGCTCTATTCCCTGCTCCGTGCTGTATTTCGTGCAGCTGTGCTACTGTGCTATTTAGTGAGCAGTGAGTCATCTGTGCTAGTGTGCTGCTTAATGAACGATGAGCGATCTAAAAAGCCTAGCTCAGGAACGATGGCACAGAGCGAAAACGAACGCAGAGATAGTGTCAACGGGTAAGCCATGTGTCGTACTGTGAGAACTAAAGAGCCGTTCGTTCATGGCTTATTATCGTTGTTAAAAACCATTTGTGTAGTCTAAACGCTTCTCTTTACAGGTGATATAAATATTAAATATATGAAAAATTATTTTATCACATGGAAAATTATTAGCAAATAGTGGAATACGACCCTTGAGTAACAGCATCCCGTGAAAGAATTTGTTAGTTGTCGTCCTTGCAATTTATAAATTTAATAATTATCATATATTAGCCAGCTATGCTATAACTCTGGAAACACCTGCTATATTAAGAAAATTCTGATTGAAAGATATCAGTGTCAAGTGCAATTGACAGTATATTTGTGTTATAATTTTACTGAAAATATAGGATCTTTTGCTAGAAATTTTCTGTATGGAATAATGTACAAGAAATAGAATCTTTTGCAAGGAACTTTCTGTATGACATTTATACAAAATACATAAAATTGACGGAAGGTAATGTGCTGGCCACATCTGATTTTTTATCTATGATAGTGCGTACAACTGACTGACTTTTAGTTTTAAGTTTGTAAAACGGCTTTTTAGTAACAAAGTCTCATTAGTAATGGGTTACCGAGCAACGAATGATTAATTTTTTACCCTCCGTCACCTTTAAGGTAAGGAAGGTATTGTTTAGGGTCCCTAGAATACGATTTTACTATTTTTACGATGATGTTTGTAAGTATGTATGGATGGATGTATGTATGTGTATGTAACGATTCTTTCGGATCTCAATACCAATACCCTTTCCAAAAATTATATTTTTTTCGTATTTCTCTTCTTTACATCCAAATGAAGAGCTGATTAGATTTTGGTTATAATTGGTCGACCGGAAGTACCCTAATTTGAAGATTTTGACAGTTTTTCTTGAAAAAACGCTGTTAAATATAATTTTTTCATATTTAATGTTATTATAAATATTGAAGAATATTTTATTCTCTATACGATTTGATTACATTTTATACTTTATATTTAATAGATATAGAGTTAAAAAATTATAAAGAAATTAAATTTCATAAAACAGCCAGCTTTGTTATAAACATGGAGACATATACTATATTAAGAAAATTCTGCAATTGACATAGTATATTTGTGTTATAATTTTATTGGTAATATAGAAACTCTCTGTATGGAATTTGTATAAAATGCATACAATTGCCTTAAGGTAATGTACAAGAAATAGAATCTTTCGCAAGGAACTTTCTGTATGACATTTATACAAAATACATAGAACTGACGGAAGGTAATGTGTTGGCCACATCAGATTTTTTTTTGTAATCAGGGCATACTTCTCGTATAATATTGCGATGCTAAATCGTAAATAATAGTATATTATGTTATTAGGAGTAGAAAGCGGTCTTTTTGTGTTGAACCCAGCTATTGCGGCCGAGGCGCTAGCCGAGGCTAGGCAAGCTGGGTAAAACACAAAAAGGGCGTTCTACTCCGAATGACATATACTATTTTTTCTTCAAGTGTTTCAAAGAATTTTTTGACATTTTTTTGGAATTTTTAAATTGTACTGTTTGCAATTTCAGCCAAAACTGACTTTGTATACTACCAAACAAAAACAACACAACTGTCAAATAACAATTTTCAATATAATATGTGTTGTTGTGACAACTGCCGCCGCCAGCGGTGAACTAAAACACCAACATTTTTTTACTAGTACAACAATAACAACATTTTTGTACTAGTAAGACAATGAACATCTTCTATATTGTGTGTACAGGAGCATAATATGAATATTATAATACGCTTGAAGAAAAAAGTATTTTTTATATTTATTGGGTTATTAAATTCTATCGTAAATTAAATATTGTACACATACGTAAAGCATCTTTAGTCACTCATGGGTCTTAAAACCCTCGCTGCTCTCTTGTTTTAATTCTGACCCATTGGTGACTAAAGTCTAGCTTTACTTACTTGTATCGCAAATAACTATTTTTAATAAAATTTGAGCAATATCTTTTTAAACATATTTACGAAACAGTAGCTCTTTCAAAAATATATTTACAATAAAAAGTCTATATTATGCATTTGTTAGGTCTAAACTGGAATATTGTATGCAGGTTTGGAATCCAATTTATGCTAAGTATATCTCTGATGTAGAATCTATACAAAGAAAATTTTTAAAATACTGTTACTTCAGATCTTGCAAACAGTATCCCAGTTACGACTATGACTATAATGACTTATTGCGCGAGATGAATATTTTGAGTCTAGTCTCCCGTCGTAAACTACAAAGCTGTTTGCACCTACATAAACTACTAAGTGGTCTAATTGATGATCCTGTTTCTCTTGCTTTAATACCAATAAATGTTCCTCGCGTTACGTGCAGGAAAAAACTACCTTTCAAATATAATTATGCAAGGACCAATTACGAATTAAAGTCTCCATTACGACAACTTTGTAGTATATTTAATGACTTAATTCATGACTGTAACACGGATGTAGACATATTTAGTGATTCTTCAAATAAATTTAAAAAAAAAATATCTATAATCTATTAATCTAAGATGTAGTTTAATTTATTGTTTGATACGTATTGTTTATTGTATACTTTTTCTATTCTATATTCTATTTGTCTATTTGTACCATTTGTAAATTTGTATATTTTGTAAAATCGTCCTGTAATTGGTATCTTAGATCCTGTTGGATAGATTCAATAATAAATAAATAAATAAATAAAATAAATAAATAAATTCATTTTCAAAACCAGCTAATATTTTACATTGAATTTGAGAGCATTTAAATTTTGGTTTTCTTCCTAAATCCCCACACAATCAGCGCAAAACAACCCCTAAATCACTCTCCATCAGGGCTAAAATTTATCTAATATTTATTCATTCCAACAAAACAAAACATATAAATCTCTTTCGGAACACAAATGTTACACTTCGAAACTCGGCTGCTCGATGTATCCAATACCGTAATCAACGAATTTGAAATTACAATCCGGTGTGTAGAGCCTTTCAGCTAGAGCGATCGGGCACGAGAAGTAAAACATCGTGGAAGAGAAACAGAGGTGGAAAGATAATAAATAGAGGCAGACCTCAAAGTGTCGTCGCAGGAGATATTTCATACCAGTTTTTGTCAAGAAACCCGCAGAGAAATATTCTTGGGGCACGGAATCGTTACCTGCTGTTTTGAACGCATTTTTCATATTCGCAAAAACGGGTTTGGGTTTGGAGTAACGTATTTTGATTTTGGATAAAAGATGAGGTGACTTATACAAATATGGGAGTCTAAAGCATTATTATGATGGTTACGCTAGAATTATTGAGAATAAGAAAATCAAATAAGCCGTGGAAAATAAAATTTGCATTATCATTTTAAACTGTTATTTATTATTTTAAACTAAGGGCCGCTTATACCGCTTCTGGTCAAATGTCCATACATACACCCTATTACAAATTATTACCACTTTCAGGCCTTCTGTTGATGTCTTTTTGAAAATAGATGAATGCAGAAAATAACTAATTTCCCACAAAAGAACACTGAATTCATGACAATAAATTTAATCTAAATAAAAGCAGATTTCAATTTTCTATTCCTTACAATATTGTATTGTGTAATTTATTCTCTCAGCAAGTTGTAAATAATTATCATTGTTGTAATAAAATTCTATCATTGTTGTAATCAAGTTTTACATTGTTGTAATCAAATTTAATCTTCTGTTAAGTTTATTAAAATTCTGTCCGTTATGTATTTAGTTCAAAAAGATATTTATGTCTCACTAAAATATTATGAACTGTTTATTGCTAGGATACGGTGTATATAAACATATCTATAACAACCGGGGCATTATATGAGGGCATAATAGTTCGTTATGCCCTCATTATAATCCGATAATCGTTTATGGACTTTAAATTAGAAATAATATGAACGGTATATAATGAAAATTATTTTCTTTTTTATTATAATTTACTACAATAATAATGATTGATTACAACAATTAATACATTAATTGATTACAACAATTAATATAATATGAAAACAGTTTTGAATGCACAACACAGAAATCATTTTTAATTTAATTATAATACCTAAAATTGATTATGAAAATGGCCTAAAAAGCAATTAACTTTCATCACACATGTAAATAGTAAGTACATCGAATTGCAGACTGCAATGTTTCGCATTGATTTTGGACGGATGACGAATCACTAATTTTTTGGGGACGATATTTATCCACGTTTAAATTCATTTTTGATATTATTTATTGTCACATGTGACACATCCAAAGCAGTAAAAACTCTCTAAAATGTAATAATATTCAGAAATAAGTGCATAAGAACTGAGATCTGTCGTATGAAAACCAACCTCAAAATATAATACTTACATCTTCTACAGGCGAGAATGGAATAATTAGGGGAACATTTATGCGTTTCTCTTCCCCAAAGTATGCAGAAGCATTCAAAATAATTTCTTTTCGCCGTTTCGATAAAATATCTTCCGAAACATCGAATTCACCCATTCCATCATCTCCAACGATATAGAACGTTGATGTTTTAAAAATAAATAAATGTTGATAATAAACAAGACAATTAAACAATATCCTTAGCAACGCCAAAGCTTAAGCATTATTGTAACCAAAATTATTATAAATGAAAACTTATTTCACATATTCTAGTGAGACATAAAATCTTGTATGTACCACGAGCGTTACTAGATGATAATGCCCATCGGACGACATCTATCCCTCGGGCTAAATCCTCGTCTCCTTCCTGGCATTATCATCATCGTAACGCCCTTGGTACATAAAATACTATTATATACATGAAAAATATAACCATGTAATGAATTATTTTTACATGATGATCTGTGTAATTTTAGAAAATTAATAGTCGTTTTCAATTTAGCAGCTATCCCTTTCTATCGCTGCAAATAGTAAGTAAAATGGCGCCGACAACTGCCAGTTGGGCTGTCAAACGAAACGTCAAAAATATAGCAATCACTAAAATACTTGTATTCACTGTGAAAATTTTCATCGTTAGATATTTTAGCTTCAATAAAAGCTTTTGTAACTTCTTTCGAGAAGTTTTTTTTAAAGTTCTTAAAGGCTTCCTCATATTTTACGTCTTTTGAAAAAAAAAAAACAATTGCACGGTCTCGTGGCCGAGTGCCTGAGTCTCTGCTCGCGAATCTGGGGAACCGGGTTCGATCCTGACTGACGCCAAATATTTCAAATTTTAAATGGCACAAAATTGACCCCTGTGGTGCACTCTCCACGCCAGCAATGAGTGCCGGTGAGGTGACGCCTGGTAAACGCCCGCACGGTACAAATATATCATCATCAGTACCGAATTCTGTGTACAAAGCAGATTGGCACACCCAGCAATGGGTAATATGCCGTGATGATATATTTATTTATTTATAATAAGTAATATTGTATTTTCTATCTCTTTTAATTGAAAAGGTTTATTAATTTTTTTTGTCTCCCCAAGAAGTGGCATATCTGTCCCAAGGGGTGGCACATCTGCCTCTCCTTGGCGGTCCGTGGCGCCCATTTTAAGCCTCCTATGCAAAATTTGTTTTTTTTTTTAGTTGAAATTGGTTTGCAAAATTGTGAATTCTATTTTCATTATTGCAAAATTGTTGAGTGATAAATTAATTTCGTTACTATGAATGCAAATGATGATGAATCAACAATCACAATATTATAGTAAATTACACATCAAACCTGCAGTTTCGCAGAATTATTCGTGTTATGCTACTACAATTTGTTAATATTGCAAAAGGAACCTCTATTTTATGTTCTAATTACATACCCATGTGCTTGAAAAGTAATTATTCATGTCTAACATTAATAATAACCATATAATCCCTTGATTGCTTCAGCTGTATTTTGATAAACAATCCGAAATTATAATGAATTATGCATTTCGGCTAATTAATGTAACCTGACACATTTCTGTTAATAAATAATTCTGTTCTGTTACTATAAACTAGCTATTTACTGCGCCATACACTCTGTTATTGTTTACATCTATTAATATATCAGCTTTGTGTATGGTAGAACATTTGCAAATGCAAGATATTTTGTAGTTTGCCTCTACAATATTGAATAATTAATATAAAATTACATTGCAGAATTATAAATGGATGTATAAATAATTTATGTACCCTCACTTCTTCGTATTAAATTTGTGGTAATCAATAAATCTCTAACTAGATTATTTTTAAGAAGAGATAAATTAAATCCTTTATTCTTTGAGGAATACAAACTAGGGATTCCAATTTCACTTTGTAATACGAGTACATTATTTGCTATTTAATTAAAATGGATTTTTCTTTAATGACATACCAGTATTCGTCAAGTAGAAGCATTAATGAATAGTGTATTATGCAAAAAGTTTAGCTAACGATTGTTTTTGAATTAAGGGCCGCGAATAGACACGTGACTCAAGCGACCTTGAAGTGCTTGGAATGAGCTGATTTGGGTGCAAGTAGCTATTTGGTAAGAACAATGTCACTTTAACAAGAAAAATGTATTAGCTTTTTTTGATTTTAAACTGCTAAAATGTTATTATTTTATAATTTTTAGACAGCAAAACACAGAAAATTAATAATAAAAACTTCTCAACAGTTCGAAATTAAACTCAAAACATTGTTCTTGTCAAAGTAACATTGTTCTTGTTAAAATAACAAGTGCACACACATCAGCTGATTCCAAGCACTTCAAAGTCACTCAAGTCACGTATCTGCTCGCGGCCTATACTTTTTCTACGACTTGTAACTATGTAACTGACAGATAAATGTCACTGCCAAAGAACTAATCATTTGAAAATAATAACAGTAACGTTTTAAAAAGAAAATAGTAAATAGAACCCTAGTTATATGGAACGGATCTTAATACAGTTTCCGCAATAAGTAAATATGTAAGTATGTATATTTAAATTAATAAAAATTAAATAGCGGGAGGTTTGGTGTTGGCCACATCAGATTTTTATATAAATAAATTAAATTTTCTATTATTCCAACAAATGATACAATTATTATTAAATAAAGTTTGAATAATTAAATAACTAAATAAAAAGCAATAAACATATATTGAGTGTTAGTGATGTTTCTGGGTTCATAGCGCCCAAATAAGGGGTTGGATACTTTTCTACCATGCAGGGTTGGATTCTCCAGACTTTTTACTATAAGTATACAAAGTTTCAGCTAAATCCATGAAGGACCAATTTTCACAAATGAATAATAAACAATTTAATGTAAGAAAACGCTGTTTATATAGGTCGATAACCCAGTTTAGGGTTAATAACCCCAAAACTAAGGGGCGGCAACTTTTCTACCCCACATATTTCAATTCTACGGGCTTTTTTACATATATCGACCAAGTTTTAGTCAAATCGATGAGGGACCCATTTTTGCTATGAAGCGGCAAAGATAAAAATTTGTTTAAGGGTTTCCATCCCCTTTATAGGGTTATAACCCCGAACCCTGTCAAAATACGTAAAATTAGTGTGCGCCATTGAACTCAGCACTCTTTAATTAGCTTGTATACCAATTTACATAACCATTTAAAAATTGGTTCAAAAGTTATGCACTCTTAAAGTTGAAATTTATTGTAAGAAATTTATTAACAAATTATGTCTTAGGGAATCCAGGGGATTCCGTGTGACGTCAGAGGGAATTCCCTATGACGACGTAGTTCCCACGGGTGTTTCCCCGTTTTTGGGGGTTTTCCCGTATTTAATGGTAGATTTTTGTCCAAATTTAAAATTCATAACTCGAGAACGGCTTGCGATATTTGGATGAAATTTGGACAATATACTTTAGGGACCTTTGGGCATCGATTAGTAATTTGGATAATTAATTAGTTAATCCAGGGGTATTAAAAATGTTGAGGTAAAGTTAAAGTAGCATAACTTTTGAACCGTTTGAGATATGAAGATGAAATTTGATATGTGTGTAGTTAAGACTTTGGAAATTAATTTGGATAATTAATTAATGAAACCAGGGGTATGAAAAATGTTGAGGTAAAGTTAAAATAGCATATCTTTTGAACCGTTTGAGATATGAAAATGAAATTTAATGTGGGTGTAGTTAAGACTTTGGAAATTAATTTGGATAATTAAATAATGAAACCAGAGGTATTAAAAATGTTGAGGTAAAGTTAAAATAGCATAACTTTTGAACCGTTTGAGATATGAAGATGAAATTTTATATGGGTGTAGTTAAGACTTTGGAAATTAATTTGGATAATTAATTAATGAAACCAGGGGTATTAAAAATGTTAAGGTAAAATTAAAGTAGCATAACTTTTGAACCGTTTGAGATATGAAGATGAAATTTGATATGGGTGTAGCTAAAACTTTGGAAATTAATTTGGATAATTAAGCGGTAGCACAACAGCAAAGGAAATGAAATATCACAAAATATATTAGTGGAAAAGAAATAAGCACTAATATATTTTGTGATATTTCATTACCTTTGCTGTTGTGCAACCGCACAGTTGCTAGTATGGGTAACCATGCCCATTTATTTAGAATATTTTTATTAATTAGCGTTCCGCTTACAATTGTAATTTATTACCATGTATAATTAACAACTTAATGTCATACATCTAATGCCATTTTAACAGTTTGGTAAGTTTTTTATTTGCTTCTACTTATTGTAACAATGTTTGTAAGTCATTTAAAAAATTTTCATGTAGCTGATGATGGGCGGATGTTCGCCCGAAACGTCCAAATATTTTAATGTATACATACGAGGGTGGATTGAAAAGTTTCCGGAATGGTTTTTGGAAAACAATCTTATGTCGTTGTTTTGTTTAACTCTTCATATGAACTGTCAAAAAAATTCAGTACAATCTGTCTATCACTCTAATCGTGAAAAGCGTCTGTGTCGATCTCCGTAGCGTTAAATCGATAATGAATAAAAACGAAGTTCGTGCTGTTATCAAGTTTTTTTATTTGGAAGGAAAGACGGCAACAGAGATCAAGACCAGGTTGGATGCTGTCCTTGGGAATGCTTCACCTTCGTTTTCCACTGTGAGTTTCTGGGTTTCGGAATTTAAGCGTGGCCGAACACACACCTCTGACGAGTCACGTTCAGGTCGCCCAAAATCGGCTACCACACCGGAAATTGTGGATAAAGTCCACGATATGGTTCTGGAAGATCGCCGAATAAAAGTGCGGGAGATTGAGGAAGCCATAGGGATCTCGTATGAACGTGTAGTTCATATTTTACATAATGAGCTGGGCATGAAAAAAATGTGTGCCAGGTGGGTGCCGCATTTGCTTAGTTCGGAGCAAAAGCGCATTCGAGCACGAACTTCAGCCGACAATTTGGAGTTATTTAAGAAAAATCCAGTTGATTTCAAAAGACGTTTCGTAACCATGGATGAAACATGGATACACCACTACACGCCAGAGACGAAAATTCAGTCGAAAGCGTGGATTGGACATGGTGAATCGGCCCCGAAGAAGGCGAAGTCAGTTCAATCGGCGGGAAAGGTGATGGCGTCAGTCTTTTGGGACGCCAAAGGCATTCTTCTAATTGATTACCTTGATAAAGGAAAAACTGTAACTGGACAATACTACGCCACACTTTTAGTCAAGATGAAAGCAGCAATTCAAGAAAAACGTCCGGGAATGGCAAAGAAAAAGATCTTGTTTCACCACGACAATGCGCCAGCTCATTCAAGTCGAATTGCTCAAGAAAAATTGACCGAACTGAAGTTTGAAATCGTCCCCCATCCACCGTACTCGCCCGATTTGGCTCCCTCGGACTTCCATCTTTTCTGGAAACTCAAAATGTTCCTCGCCGAAAAGAGATTTCGATCCAATGAAGAAGCCATTGGAGCAGTAAATGCTTATTTTGACGACCTGAAAGAAAACCATTTCCGGGAGGGAATCGAAAAGTTAGAAAAACGTTGGACCAAATGTGTCGACCTCAGAGGGGACTATGTAGAAAAATAAAATGTAGTTTGTGTTAAATATACATATTTTTTCACGTCATTCCGGAAACTTTTCAATCCACCCTCGTATAAATAAAGAAATTGGAACCTAAAGGCCTTTCAACAAATTATTAAATCTACATAATGGTTCCCGTCCAACAACGTAAGATATTATTTATCTACAACATTTCAATAGCAAATTGGACTTTTCGATCTAGATAACAGTCAAGTTTTGACATTAAATGATTGTTAATATAGTTACAAGTTTATAGGCTAAGAAATAATGTAGTAAGTAATAAACATAACTATTTTTTTTGCTGTGAGCAGTGTAGTTCTGAATGTCAGAACGTATCAAGAAATAAAAGTATAATGACGACTGCTTTGGCACAGTGCTCCGTAAACCAAATGCAACTGGTTTACAGTCTCACAACTTTTACAACTTGACAGATTGTGCAGAACATATTTCAGAATATAACTCCTTTCAGATCTCTTTATCATACCATGAACACATATATACATAACACCTTGCATATTAAATATAAATTTCCTTTTTTTGTTAAATGTTAAACAATGGGGTTGCGTTTGCGAACAAAAGAACAAAACCAAAAGCAATAAAATTTAATTAAAATAGAAATAAATTCCCAAAACACTATTATATTAATTTGCGTTGGAAAATAATTTGGCAATATCTCCATATTCCCGTTGTTTACCATCAAAGCACGTTAAGTTAATTAGATCTGTCATTAAACTTCTCATTTACGCGACACCACCAAAATTTCAAATCTCGAAAATATCTCAGCAAGATTGCATGTGAACAACATAAAACAACATAAGAACAATGTAAACAACGAAAAGGGAAGGAAGTATCTTAGCAACGTATCCTAGCGACGAACAAAGAGGAGAGAAGAAACAAAAGAGAAGAAGAGAGCTATGTATTCATTAAAGAAATAGCATGTTTTGCAGAACGAGGGTTATTAGTTTAAATTTATGCTCTAAAGCCGTGATGAGGAGGAATATTAAATGTTCTTTGAACGCACGTTTGCTGTTTAGTGGTTATTTTAACTGCTGCTATTCTTTTTACTTATTGTGACGTTTATTTCCGGGATTAAACCAGGGATTTATCTTGCTTTGTTTCCTGATTTGCTTACTAATTAAATAAATTTGTAATTCTTAAAATTATGGCACTATGTAAATATTCAGAAGAAAACACATTAAAACTTGCATTTGCACATTCACAATCAAAAATTAGAGATGACGGTGGTAGAAGTAATGGTAAGGTTAATGGCAGAGGTAAAAGTTTGACACTATTATGATAGTAACCATTCATAACAAAAATTACAAAAATTAGTGGTGCAAGTTTGCAGACTCCAAACATTTACCGCTGCTTTGCTTTGTAAACCTTGTATTTTACTTTCCAAATGATCCTCATATTTATTAGATACATAAAGGGTTTTATATACTTATACTTGGTGGACTACGATTTATTGATCGCCATAATAAAATTTTATAATTTTCAGAAAAGGCCATTACTTTTTTCAGTAATTATTTACATGATAGATACTTTACAGTAGGTATTACATCTGATGAAGGGAGTTCTGTTTCATCATCACGTGGTGTTCCACAAGGTTCTATATTGGGTCCTCTACTTTTCATTATTTTTGTGGCATACATGCCTTCGGTTCTAAAAAACTGTGCGGTATATTCATATGCTGATGATACCAGCATAGTAAAATTTTATAAGTATAATGAAAGGGAGAAAGCGGTTGGTGAATTTAATATAGATTTACAAAATCTAAATACGTGGTTTACAAACAACGGCCTACTTATAAATGCAGAGAAATCAAAGCTTCTTACGATTTCCACCGGAACACAGTCCCTTCAGCCTTCTGTAAACTTAAATGGCACAAAGATAAATTGTAGTTCAACTGTCAAGTCTTTTTGTTTGTATATAAAGATGTGAAATTTAATGAACACACCAAGAAAAAGTTAATTGCGGCAAGACTTAAACTTAAACAACTGTATCAATATAGACACATTCTGTCATCTGCTCTAAAATTAAAATTAGTTAATACCCTTATCATGCCCATATTAGAATATTGTGCCTGTGTTTACGTTCCTAATCTTACTAAGCAAGACATGCATAGAAATACTCTTTTTCAAAACTCTTGCCTGCGCTTTGTTTATAATGTACGTAAATTTGACTATATATCATTATATAGACAAGAAGCTGAAATGAAACTAATTGATCGGAGAACGAACTTTCTTTATTTGTGTCTCGTCCATAAAATTTATACAATAAACATACCACCTTACTTATACAGTAAGCTCCATATTAAAGACAGTAATTATAATCTTCGTGGTACGGATTTATTTGTGGTTCCTTCTTTTACAAAAAGTAAATTTAGAGGTTCATTTTCGTATCAAGCATATAAATTATATAATGATATTCCAAATTCCTTAAAAACTCTATCGTTAAATAACTTTAAAACTCATCTTAAACAATTGTTAAACTGATGCATCATTTGAATTGTTATTTACGCATGTCTGTTCATTATTACATATGTATTATTTGTTTCTTTTTTCTCAAAAACATTTGATATTGTATTCTGGGTTAGATGGAAGAACAGCCTTTGGCTGAACCTCGCCTTTCAGTGTGTCTCAATAAAGTTTATTATTATTATACAGCGCGCTGAATAATTTGTTGTTGACATTTTTCACATTCGGATCGTAATCGCAGAGAGTTATTTATTTTCAGTCGTATTATATCGAAATTTGTTGCACATCCAGGTGTTTTGAACTGATAGCCAAAACTATCAATTTTGTACGATTACAATTCATTTTTAACGCAGTCTCATATTTTACTATTTATCGCGACCCACCAACACATGACCCAGTCACAAATAAGTTGGAATCAGTAGCGTATTAACGTAGTTTGAACCAGAAGCTCTTGAATTTTTGAGCCCCCGTGGATACGTCTATTGGAACTACATTTATTTTTGAAGGTTTAATTAAATTTTTTGATGAAATAAATTTTTACAAAGTACATAATACATTTTGAACAAGATGCTACTGATTACTAATTTGTTGAAATTCATTGTTTGTTGTTTAGGGGTGCTTAACCCAAAAATGAGCAGTGGAAAAAAATTATCATGTTCAGATTAGAAATCCTCAGACATTTATACATATGTGCACCAAGTTTCAATTTTTTCTGAAGCTTGATACAGATTTTGTAAAAGATTATACGAAAAATGAGCTGGTATCAAATATTTATTAAATTTACAAACGCAAGTCTATGTGCCGTTGTTGACATCCATATGTTGAGAATCGCTGTTTAGAATATGTAAATAATATATATATATATATATATATATATATATATATATATATATATATATATATATATATATATATATATATATATATATATAGATGTGCAGAGTACTCGCGACTGGTTCGAGTAGTTAAGAAGACAAACTTTAAAGCGGGTTTTTAACAGTCAAATGAAATTTAGTGGGCAGAAATAATTTCGACACTCTTTTTAATAAAGTCAAGCTTTCGGTTTATTTAAAACTATCCTCAGGACTCTAAAATTGTTAAAAAGTTTTGTTGTACAATGAATTTTGACAATTTTAGTTTAATACTTACATTAATTTGAGATTTGGAAGTAAAATTTTCAAAACCAAACATAATATGCGAATTTAGTGTTGGACTTTAAGTTTAACATTGTCATAGTTAATAAAATTATAAATTTTGTACAAAATATATGTCGTTTTACATTTTAACAAAAAATTATTACAAATTTTGATGATGGCTGCGAAACAACAAGAAAAAACCAGAAACTTTTCAACTGGTGGCGCCGGATACGTGAAGTAGAGAAAAAACACCCAAATATGAGTTTAGGCGGGAATGTACAAATGAAGGCCAAATAAGATATAAGAAAATAAGAAAAAATCTAACCTCAAAATAATATAAAAAATAATACAGAAAAATGTAAGATTAATAAGAAATTTTAATAAATAAAGAAATTAACTTATTATGTCGGTATTTGAATTATTTTCATCTGGTGGATATTTCTTTTTCGATAAAAGCAAACTAAAATTGTCAAAATTCATTGTACAACAAAACTTTTTAACAATTTTAGAGTCCTGAGGATGGTTTTAAATAAACCGAAAGCTTGACTTTATTAAAAAGAGTGTCGAAATTATTTCTGCCCACTAAATTTCATTTGACTGTTAAAAACCCGCTTTAAAGTTTGTCTTCTTATATATATATATATATATATATATATATATATATATATATATATATATATATATATATATATATATATATATATATATATAGTTGACTTTACCCAAGAAATAGATTCCATTGTACTACGACAACGTAAGTACTATCATAGGTAAAATAAAATAATACTAATTAAGATTCAGATGACGTTTTTAACGTTAAAATTCTACCACAGGTATTTGTATTTCGATTCGGTGAAGATGTCATTACTTTTCTAGAGTATTATTCCAATTGTATTTAAATGTGAAAGCAAGTTTAAAAGAAATTTCGTTGAATTCCATATTTCGGATAAGGTTTTCTGAATAATTTAATTCGTTTAAAGATTTCTAATTAAAAAATTCGATTAAAAGAATAATTTTTAGATATACGTATAAAAATGGGGTCTCGTGGGCGCGTGCCTGAGTGTCTGGTCGCGAATCTGGGGAACCAGGTTTGATCCCGACCGACGCCAAATATTTCGAATTTTAAATGGCACAAAATTGATTCCTGTAGTGCCCTCTCTACGCCAGAAATGAGTGCCCGTGAGGTGACGCCTGGTAAACGCCCGCACAGTACAAATATGTCATCATTACCGAAATCTGTGTACAAAACAGATTGGCACACCCAGCAATGGGTAATAAGCCGTGATGATATATTTATTTATTTATTTAAATCCAATCAAAAAACCTGTTTAATATAAAGTCTATTTATAATTATCCTTTTACCTTGTACTTCTGATAATTTTGCACCGAATAATACATCTTACAAACAATATATTCATTCCAATCTAACTTGATTCAGAAATAAACATCTTAGAATCTACGACTTGTGACACGAACATAGTCGACTGTACACACCCTCACTTACATCTATCTCCAAACACACATAGTATATATGCGTAATTGTGTTAGAGTGTGTTTACCACGTATTTTGTTCATTTAATTACGTAATTAGATCAGAGTGGCATTTGTGCTCCATCAGCATGAAACCAATTAGTTGGCTGATGTTTGCATCGCATCACTTAGTCTGAAAACATTGCGCCTAACTAGGTTCTCCAACCCTATACCAACGATGCTTCAGCTAATCATCTACTATTCAAACATATAAGAATAATATCGTGAGTTTCTGTGGTTATTTTTAAAGTAGGTAGTCAATGGGCCCGTCCAAGTCTTCGACTTTTTAGAAATTACATGTCGCATATGAATTTTGAATATAAATAAATGAAAACGAAATAAAAATTGCTATATATTTTGTATTTTTATACCTATAATAATGTAATTATAGTTTTTAGCGTAAAACGATCGCCATATTGTGACGTCAGCGTCATTACAGTCGTCCAGTTACCGTGTGAAAATGTCACTGTACAGTGGACCATGCATATTTTGCTCATAAATTCTCGATTGGCTTTACACATACTCTAACACGCACATATTTAATATATCCGAGTAATTTTTTATTAAGATCAAAAGAAAATTTATTTATTAAATAAGTAAAATTATAATTTATGTTTTAATTGTTGTAATCTCAATACTTGTCATTGTTGTAATCATTTAGTAAATAGAAATGTAAATGTTGGATTACTTTTTATTATGAACTATGCTTTGATTATTGTAATCAATACTGTCATTGTTGTATTTAATTATAAATAGAAAATAGGTTAAATACTATTTTAATTATAATAATGACACTTGGTGAGTATAATAACCTTCAATATTATATTAAAGAAAGTCTTAAAGTCACATTAATTAAAGCGAATGATTAATCAGATTATGAAAACGAGTAAAAATTATTAATTTTACTTACCTATATTACCATTATTAATGGTAACGTATGTCGGTTCTTTCTACTTATGACGGAGTGACACCAACGTCACAACTTTCGCGCCAAAACTTTAAAATTATTAGGCGTTATTAAGCACAATTTCAAGAAAACAAAAAATACGGAATTTCTATTTTTAAATTCTTCATAATATATAAAAAATTCAAAAAATGTTGGACGGGCCCATTAAAGATATATTTCCATTCAGAGGAAAACGTAAAATAGGCGGATCAAGTTACTGATAATTATCTGCAATGGGTAACATTATAGGTACCGTATTTTTCGGTCTAAATATTTTATTGAAATCTTTACAATGGACCTTTTCAATTTAACGGTTATCTCTTTCGCTCCAAATAGTAAGAAAATGGCGCGAACAACTGCCAGTTGGGCTGTCAAACGAAACGTCAAAAATATTGCAGTCATTAAAATACCTGTATTCTCTGTGAAAATTTGCATCGTTAGACATTTTAACTTCAATAAAAGCTTTTGTAACTTATTTCGATAAGACTTTTTTAAAGTTATCTGAGATATTCTCACATGTTCTTTCGATTTCTGATCAGTATCCTCACTCTAAGACTAACATCTACTTTAACAAAAACTTTAATTAGAAAGATCAGATCACTTTAGATTCAAAATAGGCGGAAGCCGCAAAAGAATCTGTCATATTTTGTGACAGTCAATCAGGTTAAGAGGTTACATTTAAGTCTATAGGTCAGGATCGTCGGAAATTGGAATAGGATCAAATAAAATACTCAACTCCTCATGTGCATACGTTTCGGTGTATATATAATATATTCCAATTGCCGACGATCCTGACCTATAGATGTTTATTCTGGAATCGACTTTCACTTCGTAACATTTAAGGTTCCAAAATTAAAACAATGGTAAATATAGAAAAAAAATCGTGTTTTTATATATTTCTTCATTGTTCGACTTCTTGTAACTATTTCTCGCCGTTTCTCCTCTCACGATATACTTGCATTTTGAGGGCCTTGAAGAATCCACTTCCACTTTTGATGGAAAATAAAGCACATTATAAAACTAAAATTACTGTGACAAATTCAACATTCTTCTAAGCTTATTTAAAAATAACAAAATAAAGCAAAGCAAGACTTATGTAATGACCATTAATAAGAAAATCTGATGTGGCCAGCACATTACCTTCCGTCAGTTATATGTATTTTGTATAAATGTCATACAAAAAGATCTTTGCAAAAGATTATATTTCTTGTACATTACCTTAAGGCAGTTGTATGTATTTTATGCAAATTCCGTACAGAAAGTTTCTACCAAAAGATCATATATTTCCAGTAAAATTATAACACAAACTGCACTTGACACTGACACCTTTCAATCAGAAATTTCTTATTATAGCAGCTGTTATAGCATAGCTGGCTAATGTGTGATATTTAATTTCAAATGAGGGTACTTCCGGTTGACCAATTATAACCAAAATCTATCAGCTCTTGATATGGGTGTAACGAAGAGGAATACGAAAGAATTATACATTTTGGAATTGTAGTATTAGAGTTATCGCATTAGAAAATTTTGTCACACACAGACACACACACACATATATACAGACATTATCGTAAAAATAGTAAAATCGTAATTTAGGGACCCTAAAACGTGCTTATTCATGAAAAGCTCACCACCGAATATTTTGATTTTCCTTATCTAAAGGTAACGGAAGGTAAAAAGAGTGCTAAATTTGACCCAATATCTGCTTACACTGTAAATATACGTTTTAAAATAACATCAGAATCAAATATCTCTTAACAGAGTCGTTCACAACGTGTGAAACTGTGTATATCCTGAATATACCAGGCCCACTCTATAAGAGTACAAGGGATAATAAAATAAAAGAATTTGTGTCGATATTGAAACATTTTGCAATATGCTTTTAAGTTAACTGCAAAAAGTCGAACAAAATGATGGATTGATACTCAACATAAATTTCAAGTCCACAATACCTTATTTAATTTAAAATCTGCAGGAAAAATTTGCTATTTAAATTAGTCCACGAAGAAATTATGAAAATTTAGATTCCCACCTGATTCAAACAAGAAATTAATTGGTATTCTTGAATAAATTTTCATATATCAGGGTTAAATAATATTTGGACGGACAATGTTGCTGTAATAGTTAATATGCATGCTTAAGTAAACGACAGACTGTTAGTTTAAATCCCACAAACTACTAAGCTATAGTCAAAATTACTAAATACTAAAAAAATCTGATGTGGCCAGCACATTACCTTCCGTCAGTTATATGAGGTATTTACGAAAATTCTACCGGGTGAACTGTTACCGGTAAACAGCTTTTTATCAGGTATTCGATATTTTAAGAACGCAGTGGTAAACAGGGTAGATCCATAACCTATGAAAAAATTTGAAAATTTAAAACAGGTTAGAAATTTGACGTAGTTAACAAACTGAGCAGAGTCCTACTTTGAACACATTTTCACTTTTAACGCGCGTGCTTCGCTTTTCATCACTACCTTTTTTTTGAGATTAGATTCTTCATGAACTTTTTACCACTCGTGTTTTCGAACACAGTCGGTAGATGCAGTATCTACCGGTAGAATTTTCGTAAATGTGTATGTATTTTCTATAAAATCCATACAGAAAGTTCCTCGCAAAAGATTCTAAATTTCTTGTATGTACATTACCTTTCGACGGTTGTATATAATTTATACAAATTCCATACAGAAAGTTTCGAGCAAAAAGATCCTATATTTCGAGTAAAATTATAACACTAATATACTACGAATATGTCAATTGCACGTGACACTGACTTCTTTCAATCAGAATTTTCTTAATATAGTAGCTGTTTCTAGCATAGCTGGCTAATTTATGAAATTTAATTTCTTTATATTTTTATAACTCTCTATCCATTTAATATGAAATATAAAATGCAGTCAAATCGTATAGGGAATACAATGTACTTTAATAGGTTTGTTCGTTCCGCTATGCTGCGTTTTACCGCAAAACGCGGCGGTAGTTGTCGCTGCGTTTTGCGATTCACTGCCAATCGCCGCGGTAATAATTTAAGTTACTAAAAATTATTTTTCTGTTCGATCCGTTTGCGTTAAATTATTTTCGAAGATATTTCAGACTATTATAATTATAAAGGATACTCAGTAAAAATATATTATTCCAGTTTCCATTATTTTAATTGTTTACGATTGTTATCATTTAAATTTACCTTGTTACAAATCATAATTCATATGACATTGACATTTATATATTTTACAAATATATTTCAATTTCTAAAACTGAAACATTACATAGCATACTTATTGAAAAATAACATTTTTTTCCTAATATTTATTTGTCAAACACTGTCATACTGGCACTTCATATGTAGACGCGAACATTACCGCCGATTATTTTTTTACCACCGAGTCATGAGTCACTGTAAAAATTATCACCGCCAGCTGCCGCGGCGTTTTACCGCAAGTTACTAGAAAAACGGAACGAACAGAATCTAGTGACTTTACAGTGAACCGCGAATCGAAAAGAACAGCAAATTTCACCGCCGCGGTTTGCGATAGACGCAGGGTGGCGGAACGAACAAACCTGATATTTATATTAACATTAATGGTCACTTTTACAATTGATGGATAAACTACGATATAGCTATCGGAGGTATAACTTTATCCTAGCAACTGTACCTTCGATAAACAAGACTGTCTTTTACAATGCATTTTTATCTATCAGATAGTTATACCAGGAATTACGTTAAATCACTTTAGGTTGGTATTGATACAATATAATTATCTTCTTGTTGGACTATTTTTCTTCAATATTGTTAATATTTCTGCCTTCTAATTAGCATTTTTTACGACGTCAGATGATATAAACGATGTTTTTGATTCTGAGAGTGATGATGAAATACTTTATTGACATCTGTCAAACGTATAAATAACAAAACATCGTTTGTGTTTACGTGGTAACCATAAGAACCAGGGATAAAGTTATCCGATGTTTATACGATCGATTTCCATGGGATAAGAAATACTGATGTTTATTCTATCTGTGGTTTATCCGAGGTTTGTAAAATACAATTTTCAATTTTATACCGTTATATAGCGTTATACGAGGTTTATCTAATGATTGTAAAAGTGGCCCTAAATGTGAAAAAATGATATTTAACATCGTTTTTTTCAAGAAAAACTGTTAAAATCTTTAAATGAGGGTACTTCCGGTTGACCAATTATAACCATAATCTAATCAGCTCTTCATATGGATGCAACGAAGAGGAATACGAAAGAATTATAATTTTTGGAATTGTAGTATTAGAGTTATCGTAGACGAAAATTTTGTTACACACACACACACACACATACACTGACACACTGACACACACACACACACACACACACACACACACACACACACACACAGATATCATCGTAAAAATAGTAAAATCGTATTCCAGGGACCTTAAAACGTGCATATTCATTAAAAACTGACCACCGAATTTTTGACCAAAGACAATACCTTCGTTACCTAAAGGTAACGGAAGGTAAAAACGGTAAAGAAAAGTATAAAAAAATTATCGTATAGAGAATATAATGTTCTTTAATATTTATAATAACATTAAATGTGAAAAAATGATATTTAATATCGTTTTTTCAAGAAAAACTGTTAAAATCTTCAAATGAGGGTACTTCCGGTTGACCAATTATAACCAAAATCTACTCAGCGCTTCAAATAGATGCAATGAAGAGGAATACGAAAGAATTATAATTTTTGGAATTGTAGTATTAGAGTTATGGCAGACGAAAATTTTGTTACACACACACACACACACACACACACACACACACACACACACACCACACATATACACACACCACACACATACACACACGCACACGCGCACGCACGCACACACACACACACACACACACACACACACACACACACACACACACACACAGACAGACATCATCGTAAAAATAGTAAAATCGTATTCTAGGAACCTTAAAACGTGCTTATTCATTAAAAACTCACCCCCGAATTTTTTTAAAAGACAATACCTTCCTTACCTAAAGGTGACGGAAGGTAAAAACGGTAAAATAAATAAAATAAATAAATATATCTTCACGGCATATTACCCATTGTTGGGTGTGCCAATCCGCTTTGTATGCATACATCGGTAATGATGATGACATATTTGTACCGTGGGGGCGTTTACCAGGCGTCACCTCACGGGCACTCATTGCTGGCGTGGAGAGTGCGGCACAGGGGTCAATTTTGTGCCATTTAAAATTTGAAATATTTGGAGTTGGTCGGGATCGAACCCGGTTCCCCAGATTCGAGACCAGACACTCTAGCACGCAGCCACGAGACCGCATGTAAAAACGGTAAAGAAAAGTATAAAAAATTATAAATTTGATAACATTGCTCCACAATATAGTTTGTTGCAAATATTTGCAACGGGTACATCTAGTTCATTATGATATAACTAATTTCATTACTAAAATGTAACTAGTAATAAAAATGAATCTTGCATAAAATCCTCGTACGTATGATTTTATCTTCTCAACTTTTAGTTTTATGTTTGCGTTTCTTTTAGGAAGTAAACTAGATCATATTTCTGTAGATAAATCTATGTTCTGCTCAATGTCTATTTTATTCATCCTGACCATCACAGCAAATCAAACCAGTGAGATTGAAGTTTATCTCTGTTGTGAGTAACAAATTTCTTCTCCGGCTATAAATGCTGAAATACTGAAAACTGAAACGAATGTGGTATTCCGTACACGGTGCGCCGATCGATGCGTCCGCAAAGTGAGTTATTTCCTCGCCACTTTATTAGAATTTTATAGAAAATTACTTTGAGGAGCTGGGATACAAATAGGAATTTTAATTAAACGAGGAAGGAATACCTGAGCTTTCATTTAATTCTTATATTTTATAATGAATTTGCATTCTTTTCTTTTTAACTCGTTTTTAATTAAATGTTTTTTTAGTCGGCTAAATGTGTAATTTCAGAAAAATGCATTACTTTCAGCTAAGTAGAATGCAAGATGAATATGTGATTACAGGATTGAATTTAATTCAGTACTTTCATATTATATATTTCTATTTTGACTGTTTATATGTTCAAAGGTCTTGTCAATACAGAGAATTTATTTTAAAATGCAACATATGGTTTATCACTTCCATGGTTACACACTACTGTCAAAAAATGACAGCAATGTAATATTTGTCCATTTTAAAATGCAACATTATAAATAGTACTGCAGCACAGGAGATACCTCCAGAACATTTATCACAAATGGTGTCAATTCTTTCTACGAACGACTAGGATATTGCCTCAGTGTGAATCTGTGAATGGAGGTATTTTTGAACATTTATTACATTAAAAATATAAATTTTTGTAAGCCAAAGTTTGTTAAGATGTGCTACATTAAAGTTTTGATTTTTTGTTAATAGTATGTAGACTAATTTATTGGAAATTAGTAGAGTAAAGTCGGTGAATGTGGAATAGTCATCTAATGTGGAATAGGTGCTTTTTGAAAGAATGGTACACGTCATCTGTGATCTAATGGCACAAATGCACGTGTGTAGGGGAGTTATTACCCATATAGAGACACCAACTTAACTGCATTGTGCATAACATCAAAAACTTTGAAAAATAGCATGAGTGCCTGCTGAGCTTTTTAAGCAAGTGTAAAGATGTGGTTTTATTACTGATTGCGTAGTAGAAAGTACGATTTTTTGCAACTGCAGTATGGATAGGGGTTTGGGGATGTAGGCTAGATTTAAAAAATATTTTTCTAACTAATTCCTAAATGAAATTCGATGGCGAGAATTTAATGTCAACAAATCCGCTAATGTGGAATACCGAGGGGTATGCCAATGTGGAATATTCCAAATTAGCAAAAATGTTATAATATGACTAGATAACTGTTATTGGTTTAGGAAAATGTGCCAGAAAAGCATACTTAGCAAGAAGCAAACATGCAGAAGGCAGTACGGGAACATCAAATGGGTTAAATGCGTTTACTTGATTATGTAATATAGTTTATTTTGTTACATTCCAATAGCATACTCATTTTATTTTTTTTATATAAGATAAGAAGGAATAAATACTTTAATGAACATATTTGCATTGTTTTCCGAATTTTTTATACTGTGAAAGTATATATGGTTATGTGGTATATATTCCACTATGGTATTCCACATTACAGTCCATTTTTCAAGAGGTGTAAAAATTTCAATTTTGAAGAAAATTGCTTTTATAAGTGAATTATTCTAGATAATCAACCTGAAAGTGTTACTATTTTGTAAAGTACATTTTAAATGACCTATACACAATATTTGATGATTAACCACCATCTTTTCGCATGTTTTTTTCAATGAAATAAAAATGGTATTCCACATTCACCGACTTTACTTAGAAATACATAACTACAAATTTTTGTATGTTGCATTTTAAAATGGACAAATATTACATTGCTGTCATTTTTTGACAGTAGTGTGTAGTAACCATGGAAGTGATTGACCATATGTTGCACGTTAAAATAAATTCTCTGTATTAAAAAGTCAATTCAAGATATTGAGGCAACAAGGGTTTCGAGTTATTAAGCTTTAAACATTTTAAAGGATATTTTAGGCCCTATTCTGTAACTCGGTGGTTAATTTTTAACCACTGGTTAAATTTTTTATCCAATAGTTATTGATTTGACAACTAAAAATCCTTTTTTTGTTATACGTCAACATACTTGATTGGTTATAAAAATTAACTAGTGGTTAAATATTAACCACTGAGATACAGAATAGGCCCCATTAAGACCAAGCCAAGCATAGCTTACATGAGCATTTTCGTAAAGTCAGTCGGAGCTATCCGACAGATCTGTTCGATGTTGTCACAGATATATCAGATCCATCCGATTATCGAAGCTTTTACGACGCGTCAGATCTGTATAATATTTTGACGTATAAATATGAGGTTATAAAATAAGTTTAACTTGTTAAAATGGATAACAAAATATCGCTTGTTTCTGTAGCTGTACATAATTTTATATAAGACGACTCAAGTCACATAAAAAGGCCACTTGAATCATTTGTTTAGATAAATGTTTACAATTTTAAATTTGCGCGTGCAATCTGTACTAACCCTGCTTATGGATCAGGGTTGGAAATTTTAGATCGAATCGCTCGGTCTTACTGATCGAAGAGAGTTTACGAAAGCGTCAGATTAACCCAATTTACTTTAGGAACTTTTCCTTTTTACCTCTCGCTAAGAGAGGTATTTAATTCCACATATCCAGATTTTAGTGAATAAGCACGTTTCAAGGCCCCTAGAATCCGATTATAACATTTTTACGATGATGTCCGTATGTGTGTGTGGATGTTGGATCCACGATTTCTCAAATACTATAAGACTTAAGACATTTTTAACTACGGATTCCTCAATCTAACAATAATGGGAAGAGTTGATTAAGTTTTGGTAACAATTGAACAA
Organism: Harpalus rubripes; assembly: GCA_963082715.1. Taxonomy (NCBI): domain Eukaryota; kingdom Metazoa; phylum Arthropoda; class Insecta; order Coleoptera; family Carabidae; genus Harpalus; species Harpalus rubripes. The sequence goes on along the minus strand of OY720461.1, from coordinate 42,554,485 downwards.
CCGGAAGTAGTAGTTACAAGAAAAAAATCATCTAAATATTATTTATCAAAAATTTATGTAAAAAATGTTAAATTCTTTATTCGATAAATATAAATTCATTATTATATCTTTTACAGATTTAGGATAAAGAAATACATATAAAATAATTTGAAGAAATTCAAATGTTTGTAATTGACACATAAATGTCACTGTCAAAAATATTTGTATGCCATTGTCAAAAATATTTGTACATCATTATGAAGATTATGAAAATAAAAAATCTGATGTGGCCAGCACATTACCTTCCGTCAGTTCTATGTATTTTGTACAAATTTCATACGGAAAGTTCCTTGCTAAATTAAATATTCTATTTCTTGTACATTACCTTCCCGCAGTTGCATGTATTTTATGCAAATTTCATACAGAAAATTATTATTTTGTGACGTTTTCTATATACAGTGTAATGTATCTGCAGAAATAAAAGATTTATTATTATTATTATTTCTTGTACATTACCTTAAAGCAGTTGTATGTATTTTATACAAATTCCATACAGAAAGCAAAAGATCCTATATTTCCAGTAAAAATTGTAAGACAAACACACTATGTCAATTTCACTTGACACTGACATCTTTCAATCAGAATTTTCTTAATATAGTAGCTGTTTTCATAGCTATGGCTACTTTATGAAATTTAATTTCTTTATAATTTTTTAACTCTATATCCATTTAATATTAAGTATAAAATGCAGTCAAATCGTACAGAGAATAAAATATACTTTAATATTTATAATAACATCAAATGTGAAAAAATTATATTTAACATAGTTTTTTCAAGAAAAACTGTTAAAATCTTCAAATGATGGTACTTCCGGTTGACCAATTGTAACCAAAATCTAATCAGCTCTTCATATAGATGTAACGAAGAAGTACACGAAAAAATTATAATTTTTGTAACTGTAGTATTAGAGTTATCGCAGACGAAAATTTTGTTACACACACACACACATCCACACACACACACATCCACACACACACACACACACACATACAGACATCATCGTAAAAATAGTAAATTCGTATTCTAGGCACCCTAAAACGTGCTTATTGATTAAAAACTCATCATCGAATTTTTTGACCAAAGACAATACCTTCCTTACCTAAAGGTGACGGAAGGTAAAAAGTCAACAACTCAAAAGAATATACGTAAAAAAGAATACAAAAGGAATTTGCGGAAAAATGACGAATATAAAGAAAAAGAAAAGGAAAGTAGAAAAAGAAAATTTCAGGATATCGAATATAAAGAAAATGTATGTATTGTACATAATTTATATTAAAATATTCCATAGATTTTGCAAATATATGTGAGAATTATTTTGTAGTGAGACTTGAATTTATATATTTGTAATTAAAAATATTTTTCGTTTTATGCGTACAACCAGGTAAAATATCTGGCGAGAGGTTATGTGATAGCCACATTAGATTTTTATATTTTGTTGAAAGGGCAAAACAATTCACCTACGTACGTAGGTCGGTGAAAATTTTTGCTCATTTTAATCTAGAAACAATCATGTAAAAGTCTTTTTGTTATTTTTGCACAAAGGTGAGTTGTGTATTGTATTCTATAAATGTAGGATGTTTCATTTGTTTCATTTTACAGCGTGCGTTGTCAGGAGCACAACTACAATTTTTCATTGTTTTCTTGCCTTTCTTTGCCAGGTACATGGGTACAAGGCATACTCAAGTAAGCCTGTCATGCGGAGTTATAATATTAGTCGCGTTCCTTTTATCATTTGCCTTATCTCATCTCATCTCAAAATGAGATGAGTTTGACACGAACTGAGCTGAGTTCAAGTGAGATTTTTATGAAGAAAAAAGAATGACAAAAGACAAATTTTGTTGGTAACTTGAACGACTAATGTCCGCTGGATGTCTGTGATACTTTTCAACGGTCAACCACGATATTTTCAGCTATTATTTTGGATCGCCCACTATGAGTGGGCATTATTTAGGTTTCTATTATTCTGTCGATTACATAATAACACATAGTGCGACACATTCTAAAATGTGTAAATTATACAGTACTATAACTTCCACATGATTTTGAATTCTATAAAGTTTACGTCTCTTTGCTATATTATTTTCTATGGAATTGTCTGCATATTTATTTATTCTTCAAAAAATAATAGTATTTATTAAATGAATAAACAAATAATCATTATAACCAAACTAATTGTATGTGACAGTCCGTGACAGCAAAACATTTATCCCCACCATTCATCTAAGATTAAAAACTCAACAAGCACAACCTCCAATGGTGACTAAGAATCGGGAAGGGGGGTGGAACTTTTCTCACTTCGGTCTCACTTTATCTCATTTCCGTTAGGATAAAAAGAACGGTCAAAATTAGCGAGGCAACTGAGTTGAGCTGAGATGAACTAAGATCTCCTGTAAAAAGCGATAAAAAGAACGCGACTATTGTGAAGTAGACCTAAATCCTAAATATTAAATTCCAAAATGCGACATATATTGAAATCATCTTCCTTGAACTGTGCGTAATTATGTACTTTACGATATATTTTTATTTAAACATCATCAATTTCATATACTCCCTTCTCATTTAAAAATAATTTTGGGTTTATCTTTATCCTTACACAATACTTTCACCTCATTAAGGTCATTGACTACCCCTTCCACTTGTCATTTTCTCAGTGTCGTGTGTCAGTCGCACGCACTTTGTTAGAACTTCACATCTCCTCTATAATGTATTCCACCAGGCGTGCTTAAGTCACCGCTAACAGCTGATAACATGACAAGGAAAAGATGATACAAAGGTTTGTAAGGGAGAGAAAGAAAGAAACAGGGAGAAGAAGATGCCAGGAAGGAGAGTGGATAAAAATTAATGGAGAGATGCTAAAGTGAATGTTGTGGAATGGAGTGTTGGAGATAATTTGTTATAGGATAGGATAGTAATGTGAATGTGGTGATTTAGATTTGAATTATGAATGCATTTACTGCACTGTAACATACACTTTTATAATAATAAATTATACTCAAAATTTTTGACTCTGTCGGGTCTAGTAATAAAACTATAGTAGCATACAAAAATAGCATTTATGTTTAAGGAACAGTGAGATTATTTTACTATACTCTAGGACTCACAGTAGGTGGCGAACCCAATAATTTCAACAGAGCGGCGTTGATATCCAATGTTATAATACAAGTAGTAAGCGGCCATATGCCGCTTTGTCATAATTAGTTTTATTGCTAGACCCGAGAGAGTCAAAATTTTTGAGTATAACAGTAGTATCTTATGTACCCTCGCAAAAACTTAGTAAACGACACTACTGAATTTGACAGAACAAAATCCGACAATTTTCAAAAATTCTACTGTCGATAATTGCATTTTTTTAAGACAGAAAAGCATAAAAAGATAGTGACTGCCGTGGAAATGAGGTATTTACGTAAGTGTATGCGGATATATAAGACGGGATCGCGTGAGGAATAATTTGGTGTATGAAGAATATGTGGTTAGGAAGAATGTTGTTAAGAGAGTAGGAATAAGCCAGTTGAGATGGTTTGGTCATGTGGAGAGAATGAATAGTGAACGGCTTGTAAAGCGTATATATCTTGGAGAAATTGAGGGTGTTCGATTGCATGGCCGTCCATTGTGTAAGTGGATGGATGTGATTGATAAGGTGCTAAAAGAGAGAAAGTTTCCGAATGGGAAGAGAAGAAGAGCGTGTATGAATGCGATTATGAATGTGGCCGAGGCGAAAGAAGTGTGCTTAGACAGGAATGTGTGGCGAAGGATGATTGTTTTGTAACTATTATTGTGGTCCGGTTGCGGTGTTTCGCTACCGAAAATCGGTCACTTTAATATGTTAAGAGTGAGGAATATATGTTGTACCTATGACGTCAGGTTAGTAAGAATGTTGTTCAAAGAGAGAGTGATTATTTTTTGGTTGATGTTATTTTTATTCTTTCGGGTTTGTGCTAACCCACTAAGTGGGAAATGCTTGATTTTATGTATGTATGTTGACTTTTTTTTCGCGATTCGCTAAAGAAAGATTTCGCGTCCTTGATATACAAATAACTACCATTTAACATACTACTTCATCTAAGATTTATCTACTGACGTTTCTCACAATTTTTTTACAAGAATGTACGGTTAAACGGAAGCTGGATGGTGGCCATAGATGTTCTCTCAGCTGATTCTTATTGATATTTTGGGAGCAAATTATATTAAATCTTATTCAATTCATAAATGTATTCTTGGGCGTAAAATTTCCTTCCATGTAACCATCTCTTCTCTACGTACTTTACCCTCGTTTTGCGTGTATCCCTGACGTCAGTCGGTGCGTTGCGTAGCGTATATAGGACACCTACCCTCATATGTCGGTATGTCGTCTCCAGCTTGCAAGATGTCTCACACAAGGATCATATGTTATTACACAGAATGACGACAAAGTGAACTTCTCTACACAGAGGGTGGGATGCGCAAAATGAAGATTTTACATACTGGATATTTATAAATTTTTTAAGCGTAGGTGGAGTGGAATAATAATTGTACAATATGCAGAACTGGTGCAATGTATTTAAAAAAGTCTTGTATTGTTAACGTAGTTGGCTCTGACATAATCCAGGAAGGATATTAATAGTTGAATTCAGGAAAGTTGACTAAATTATTATTCTTCATTGCATTTCATATGCACAGTCGTGCAACATGAAATATTTATGGACACATTTTAACTGAGTAAATAAGAGTAATTTATTTGAAAATTACGATTATTTCTAAATAATGCTTTCCTGAAAGATTTATGTTCTTTACTTCTGTTTTTGCAAAATTCAAAAACATAGACTTATCTATAAACCAAGAAATAATAATTTGATTTAAATGGCAACGCCACTGGGTAAATATGAGCACAGAGGGCAATGTAGTAGATAGTATATGTAATTCTACGACATACGTCATTATAATTTATACTGTGTTAGAAAGTAATGCCACTATTTACGTATATCTGTCACACCACATAAATTAAATGGACATAGGTCAAATAATCTTTCTCTTTCTAATATAAAATGTTGGTAAGCTACTGTTGTAAAGTGATGTGTATTCATTCTTTGAACAAATGACCTTGAATAGTCATCTTTCGTGAATAATAGTATATACTTCATTTCACGTAAGAAAATAGTGATGGAAAGATAGTTGCAGTTTGATCTTCCCATCATTATTTTCTTACGTGAAATGAAGTATATACGATGGAAGGTCCATAAATTTGCTGCTTTAACATCAAGTTGGCCAGATAATAAAACAAAACTAAATGTTTTTTGCTTGCACGTCCGTCACAAATGTAATTACAAATTTTGATCAGTTTGGTATAATTAGTTCAATTTTTATCCTCAAAAGACTGAAGTGATTTGAACAAAAAAGTAAAGAATGGACATAATAAAGTCTCTGACAAAACAGGAAAAAAGTTAATAACGTTTCACCAACATGTTTACTTTCTTAAATATCAGGCTATCTTTAAATGTCATTTTGACGTTTAGAACCTAGTGTGAAAATCAAAACTCTTACGTCACTGGGCAATTGCAATTTTTGTTATTAAAGATCGATTTGAGGGAAAATAAAAAATACGGGTCTATTGTTTTTCATTACACTATCGATTAAAGTTAAAAATAGTGCTATGAAAAATAAACATTTCCGCTCTCATTTGTCATAGTAAAGTTGATGTTTTTTGAGGAGCTAACAACAAAGTTATTATAAATTTAATAGATAAATTTGTCGTTGCTTCCTGCTTGTCAGATTTTTTTAGAAATATTTCTATACCCATAGAACGAAAGTAGAAAAATTATAAACGATGAATTTTTGTATAGCTCATTTTATATATTTTTGTCTATGGCTTCTAAACGGTCAAAGCTAGCACCGTGTACGTTGCAAATTTGGAATCTACATGAAATTCTCTATAATATACATCAGCAGTGATATTTGTATATAGGCTGTTCCAATAGTCACAGGCTGTTAAATGTACACTTATTTTTGAATAATTTTTATTATAAACGATGAATTTTTGTCTAGCTCATTTTCTATATTTTTGTCTGTAGCTTCAAAATGCTTAAAGCTAGCAACGCGTTCGTTACAAATTTGGAATCTACATGAAATTTTATATAATATACATCAGTAGTGATATTTGTATATAGGCTGTTTCAATAATCACAGGCTGTTAAATGTACACTTATTTTTGAATAATTTTTATTATAAACGATGAATTTTTGTCTAGCTCATTTTCTATATTTTTGTCTATCCCTTCCAAACGGTTAAAGCTAGCAACGCGTACGTTGCAAATTTGGAATCTACATGAAATTTTCTATAATATACGTCAGCAGCGATATTTGTATATAAGCTGGTCCGAAAGTTACAGGCAGTTAAAAGTACAGTTTTTTAAAAATAATTTTTATTATAAACGATGAGTTTGTGTCTAGCTCATTTTCTATATTTTGTCTGTACCTTCATTACACTATCGATTAAAGTTAAAAATAGCGCTATGAAAGTAAACATTTACGCTCTCATTTGTCATAGTAAAGTTGATGTGTTTTGAGGAGCTAACAACGAAGTTATTTTAAATTTTATAGATAAATTTGTCGTTACTTTCTGCTTGTCAGATTTTTTTAGAAATATCGCTATACCCATAGAACAACAGTAGAAAAATTAATGTGTGTGTTACAAGCGTAAAGTGTCATTGTTGCTTTACCACAAAATTTAACTGTTTTTTTGGAAATTGATAAAATGATAATTCATTGAATTAATAAAATAATGCATTAAATAAATAAATTTTTATTTTTGAATACTAATTATTACCTATAATTAACATGTTTATGAATTTAATAACAAATGTATGAATAATGTATGCGTAATTTTCATATATCAATGTGTATTCGGAATTTCATCTATTCCAAATCCTGTAATTATTCGTATCTGGATTAAATAACAGTAACACATCATAACATGTAACCTAGTTCATGAAAAGTTCTCGGCGAATCCCTTGAACTTTTATTTTAATATGTAGATTAGTTGAGAACGTGCGAATAATCTTCCATATGACTTATAAGAGTTCTGTACACATTTTATGTGCGGTACATTAAGTTTTTATTTGTTTTTCCCGTCTAAAATTCCTAACTGCAAAAGTGTGTAACTTGTGCGATTTTTGAAAGTTGGCCAACAAAGATTTTCTACATAAATCAACATACTTTATGTAATCCCTGTGTATGCATTGCGAAAAGAGCATTTTCAACGAGAGTTATATATTGCGCGTTTTAAATATTTAAAATTTTCCTCAAATCGATGTTATCATATATATCAACATTACATCATCCAGCCATATTTCTGGGTGCTGTAAATATCAGTTTAGAAAGATTTATATAGAAGTCGCGAGAAAATAGTTATACCTTCTTTTAGATAAATACTCTTTTCAACACTATTTTGGAAACTATACATTCCACAACTAAAAATTATGTTGGAATCAATATCATTCTAACATATTTATACACGATGAATTTTTGTCTAGCACATTTTCTATATTTTTGTCTGTGCCTTCTAAACGGTTAAAGCTAGCAACGTGTACGTTGCAAATTTGGAATCTACATGAAATTCTCTATAATATACGTCAGCAGTAATGTTTGTATATAGGCTGTTCCAATAGTCAGAGGCTGTTAAATTTGGAATCTACATGAAATTCTCTATAATATACGTCAGCAGTGATGTTTGTATATAGGCTGATCCTATATTCACAGGCTGTTAAATATACATTTATTTTTTAATAATTTATATTATAAACGATGAATTTTTGTCTAGCTCATTTTCTATATTTTTGTCTGTAGCTTCTAAACGCTTAAAGCTAGCAACGCGTACGTTGCAAATTTGGAATCTACATGAAATTTTCTATAATATACGTCAGCAGTGTTGTTTGTTTATAGGCTGTTCCTATATTCACAGGCTGTTAAATATATACTTATTTTTGAATAATTTTTATTATAAACGATGAATTTTTGTCTAGCTCATTTTCTATATTTTTGTCTGTAGCTGCGAAACGGTTAAAGCTAACAACGTGTACGTTACAAATTTGGAATCTACATGAAATTCTGTATAATATACATCAGCAGTGATATTTGTATATAGGCTGTTCTAATACTCACAGGCTGTTAAATGTACAGTTTTTTTTAAAAATTTTTATTATTAACGATGAATTTTTGTCAAGCTCATTTTCTATATTTTTGTCTGTACCTTCTAAACGGTTAAAGATAGCAACGTGTACGTTGCAAATTTGGAATCTACATGAAATTCTCTATAATATACATCAGCAGTGATATTTGTATATAGGCTGTTCCAATACTCACAGGCTGTTAAATATACAGTATTTCTAAAATAATTTTTATTATAAACGATGAATTTTTGTCTAGCTCATTGTCTATATTTTTGTCTGCACCTTCTAAACGGTTAAAGCTAGCAACGTGTAAATTGCAAATTTGGAATTTACATGAAATTCTCTATAATATACATCAGCAGTGATATTTGTATATAGGCTGTTCCAATACTCACAGGCTGTTAAATGTACACTTAATTTTGAATAATTTTTATTATAAACGAAGAATTTTTGTTAAGCTCATTTTCTATATTTTTGTCTGTACCTTCTAAACGGTTAAAGCTAGCAACGTGTACGTAGCAAATTTGGAATCTACATGAAATTCTCTATAATATACGTCAGCAGTGATATTTGTATATAGGCTGTTCCAATACTCACAGGCAGTTAAATGTACACTTATTTTTAAATAATTATTATTATAAACGAAGAATTTTTGTCAAGCTCATTTTCTATATTTTTGTCTGTATCTTCTAAACGGTTAAAGCTACCAACGCGTACGTTGCAAATTTGGAATCTACATGAAATTCTCTATAATATACATCAGCAGTGATGTTTGTATATAGGCTGTTCCTATATTCATAGGCTGTTAAATATACATTTATTTTTGAATAATTTTTATTATAAACGATGAATTTTTGTCTAGCTCATTTTCTATATTTTTGTATGTAGCTTCGAAACGGTTAAAGCTAGCAACGTGTACGTTGCAATTTGGAATCTACATGAAATTCTCTATAATATATATTAGCAGAGATATTTGTATATAGGCTGTTCCAATACTCACAGGCTGTTAAATTTACACTTATTTTTGAATAATTATTATTATAAACGAAGAATTTTTGTCAAGCTCATTTTCTATATTTTTGTCTGTATCTTCTGAACGGTTAAAGCTAGCAACGTGTACGTTGCAAATTTGGAATCTACATAAAATTCTCTATAATATACGTCAGCAGTGATGTTTGTATATAGGCTGTTCCAATAGTCACAGGCTGTTAAATATACATTTATTTTTTAATAATTTTTATTATAAACGATGAATTTTTGTCTAGCTCATTTTGTATATTTTTGTCTGTATCTTCTAAACGGTTAAAGATAGCAACGTGTACGTTGCAAATTTGGAATCTACATGAAATTCTCTATAATATACGTCAGCAGTGATGTTTGTATATAGGCTGTTCCTATATTCAGAGGCTGTTAAATATACATTTATTTTTTAATAATTTTTATTATAAACGATGAATTTTTGTCTAGCTCATTTTCTATATTTTTGTCTGTATCTTCTAAACGGTTAAAGCTCGCAACGTGTACGTTGCAAATTTGGAATCTACATGAAATTTTCTATAATATACGTCAGCAGTGATGTTTGTATATAGGCTGTTCCTATATTCATAGGCTGTTAAATATACTTTTATTTTTGAATAATTTTTATTATAAACGATGAATTTTTGTCTAGCTCATTTTCTATATTTTTGTCTGTAGCTTCGAAACGGTTAAAGCTACCAACGTGTACGTTGCAAATTTGGAATCTACATGAAATTCTCTATAAAATACATTAGCAGTGATGTTTGTATATAGGCTGTTCCAATAGTCACAGGCTGTTAAATATACTTTTATTTTTTAATAATTTTTATTATAAACGATGAATTTTTGTCTAGCTCATTTTCTATATTTTTGTCTGTAGCTGCGAAACGGTTAAAGCTAGCAACGTGTACGTTACAAATTTAGAATCTACATGAAATTCTCTATAATATACATCAGCAGTGATATTTGTATATAGGCTGTTCCAGTACTCACAGGCTGTTAAATGTACACTTATTTTTGAATAATTATTATTATAAACGAAGAATTTTTGTCAAGCTCATTTTCTATATTTTTGTCTGTATCTTCTAAACGGTTAAAGCTACCAACGTGTACTTTGCAAATTTGGAATCTACATGAAATTCTCTATAATATACGTCAGCAGTGATGTTTGTATATAGGCTGTTCCTATATTCATAGGCTGTTAAATATACATTTATTTTTGAATAATTTTTATTATAAACGATGAATTTTTGTCTAGCTCATTTTCTATATTTTTGTCTGTAGCTTCGAAACGGTTAAAGCTAGCAACGTGTACGTTGCAAATTTGGAATCTACATGAAATTCTCTATAATATACATCAGCAGTGATATTTGTGTATAGGCTGTTCCAATACTCACAGGCTGTTAAAAGTACACTTATTTTTGAATAATTTTTATTATAAACGAAGAATTTTTGTCATGCTCATTTTCTATATTTTTGTCTGTATCTTCTAAACGGTTAAAGCTAGCAACGTGTACGTTGCAAATTTGGAATCTACATGAAATTCTCTATACGTCAGCAGTGATGTTTGTATATAGGCTGTTCCAATAGTCACAGGCTGTTAAATATACATTTATTTTTTAATAATTTTTATTATAAACGATGAATTTTTGTCTAGCTCATTTTCTATATTTTTGTCTGTATCTTCTAAACGGTTAAAGATAGCAACGTGTACGTTGCAAATTTGGAATCTACATGAAATTCTCTATAATATACGTCAGCAGTGATGTTTGTATATAGGCTGTTCCTATATTCATAGGCTGTTAAATATACATTTATTTTTGAATAATTTTTATTATAAACGATGAATTTTTGTCTAGCTCATTTTCTATATTTTTGTCTGTAGCTTCGAAACGGTTAAAGCTAGCAACGTGTACGTTACAAATTTGGAATCTACATGAAATTCTCTATAATATATATTAGCAGCGATGTTTGTATATAGGCTGTTCCAATAGTCACAGGCTGTTAAATATACATTTATTTTTTAATAATTTTTATTATAAACGATGAATTTTTGTCTAGCTCATTTTCTATATTTTTGTCTGTATCTTCTAAACGGTTAAAGCTAGCAACGTGTACGTTACAAATTTGGAATCTACATGAAATTCTCTATAATATACGTCAGCAGTGATGTTTGTATATAGGCTGTTCCAATAGTCACAGGCTGTTAAATATACATTTATTTTTGAATAATTTTTATTATAAACGATGAATTTTTGTCTAGCTCATTTTGTATATTTTTGTCTGTATCTTCTAAACGGTTAAAGATAGCAACGTGTACGTTGCAAATTTGGAATCTACATGAAATTCTCTATAATATACGTCAGCAGTGATGTTTGTATATAGGCTGTTCCAATAGTCACAGGCTGTTAAATATACATTTATTTTTGAATAATTTTTATTATAAACGAAGAATTTTTGTCTAGCTCATCTTCTATATTTTTGTCTGTATCTTCTAAACGGTTAAAGCTAGCAACGTGTACGTTGCAAATTTGGAATCTACATGAAATTTTCTATAATATACGTCAGCAGTGATGTTTGTATATAGGCTGTTCCTATATTCATAGGCTGTTAAATATACTTTTATTTTTGAATAATTTTTATTATAAACGATGAATTTTTGTCTAGCTCATTTTCTATATTTTTGTCTCTAGCTTCGAAACGGTTAAAGCTACCAACGTGTACGTTGCAAATTTGGAATCTACATGAAATTCTCTATAATATACATTAGCAGTGATGTTTGTATATAGGCTGTTCCAATAGTCACAGGCTGTTAAATATACATTTATTTTTTAATAATTTTTATTATAAACGATGAATTTTTGTCTAGCTCATTTTCTATATTTTTGTCTGTAGCTGCGAAACGGTTAAAGCTAGCAACGTGTACGTTACAAATTTAGAATCTACATGAAATTCTCTATAATATACATCAGCAGTGATATTTTTATATAGGCTGTTCCAGTACTCACAGGCTGTTAAATGTACACTTATTTTTGAATAATTATTATTATAAACGAAGAATTTTTGTCAAGCTCATTTTCTATATTTTTGTCTGTATCTTCTAAACGGTTAAAGCTACCAACGTGTACTTTGCAAATTTGGAATCTACGTGAAATTCTCTATAATATACGTCAGCAGTGATGTTTGTATATAGGCTGTTCCTATATTCATAGGCTGTTAAATATACATTTATTTTTGAATAATTTTTATTATAAACGATGAATTTTTGTCTAGCTCATTTTCTATATTTTTGTCTGTAGCTTCGAAACGGTTAAAGCTAGCAACGTGTACGTTGCAAATTTGGAATCTACATGAAATTCTCTATAATATACATTAGCAGTGATGTTTGTATATAGGCTGTTCCAATAGTCACAGGCTGTTAAATATACATTTATTTTTAATAATTTTTATTATAAACGATGAATTTTTGTCTAGCTCATTTTCTATATTTTTGTCTGTAGCTTCGAAACGGTTAAAGCTACCAACGTGTACATTGCAAATTTGGAATCTACATGAAATTCTCTATAATATACGTCAGCAGTGATGTTTGTATATAGGCTGTTCCTATATTCATAGGCTGTTAAATATACATTTATTTTTGAATAATTTTTATTATAAACGATGAATTTTTGTCTAGCTCATTTTCTATATTTTTGTCTGTAGCTTCGAAACGGTTAAAGCTAGCAACGTGTACGTTGCAAATTTGGAATCTACATGAAATTCTCTATAATATACGTCAGCAGTGATGTTTGTATATAGGCTGTTCCTATATTCATAGGCTGTTAAATATACATTTATTTTTGAATAATTTTTATTATAAACGATGAATTTTTGTCTAGCTCATTTTCTTTATTTTTGTCTGTAGCTTCGAAACGGTTAAAGCTAGCAACGTGTACGTTGCAAATTTGGAATCTACATGAAATTCTCTATAATATATATTAGCAGCGATGTTTGTATATAGGCTGTTCCAATAGTCACAGGCTGTTAAATATACATTTATTTCTTAATAATTTTTATTATAAACGATGAATTTTTGTCTAGCTCATTTTCTATATTTTTGTCTGTATCTTCTAAACGGTTAAAGTTAGCAACGTGTACGTTACAAATTTGGAATCTACATGAAATTCTCTATAATATACGTCAGCAGTGATGTTTGTATATAGGCTGTTCCTATATTCATAGGCTGTTAAATATACATTTATTTTTTAATAATTTTTATTATAAACGATGAATTTTTGTCTAGCTCATTTTCTATATTTTTGTCTGTAGCTTCGAAACGATTAAAGCTAGCAACGTGTACGTTACAAATTTGGAATCTACATGAAATTCTCTATAATATACATCAGCAGTGATATTTGTATATAGGCTGTTCCAATACTCACAGGCTGTTAAATGTACACTTATTTTTGAATAATTATTATTATAAACGAAGAATTTTTGTCAAGCTTATTTTCTATATTTTTGTCTATATCTTCTAAACGGTTAAAGCTGCCAACGTGTACGTTGCAAATTTGGAATCTACATGAAATTCTCTATAATATACGTCTGCAGTGATGTTTGTATATAGGCTGTTCCTATATTCATAGGCTGTTAAATATACATTTGTTTTTGAATAATTTTTATTATAAACGATGAATTTTTGTCTAGCTCATTTTCTATATTTTTATCTGTAGCTGCGAAACGATTAAAGCTAGCAACGTGTACGTTACAAATTTAGAATCTACATGAAATTCTTTATAATATACATGAGCAGTGATATTTGTATATAGGCTGTTCCAATACTCACAGGCTGTTAAATGTACACTTATTTTTGAATAATTATTATTATAAACGAAGAATTTTTGTCAAGCTCATTTTCTATATTTTTGTCTGTATCTTCTAAACGGTTAAAGCTAGCAACGTGTACGTTGCAAATTTGGAATCTACATGAAATTCTCTATAATATACGTCAGCAGTGATGTTTGTATATAGGCTGTTCCTATATTCATAGGCTGTTAAATATACATTTATTTTTGAATAATTTTTATTATAAACGATGAATTTTTGTCTAGCTCATTTTCTATATTTTTGTCTGTAGCTTCGAAACGGTTAAAGCTAGCAACGTGTACGTTGCAAATTTGGAATCTACATGAAATTCTCTATAATATACGTCAGCAGTGATGTTTGTATATAGGCTGTTCCTATATTCATAGGCTGTTAAATATACATTTATTTTTGAATAATTTTTATTATAAACGATGAATTTTTGTCTAGCTCATTTTCTATATTTTTGTCTGTAGCTTCGAAACGGTTAAAGCTAGCAACGTGTACGTTGCAAATTTGGAATCTACATGAAATTCTCTATAATATATATTAGCAGCGATGTTTGTATATAGGCTGTTCCAATAGTCACAGGCTGTTAAATATACATTTATTTCTTAATAATTTTTATTATAAACGATGAATTTTTGTCTAGCTCATTTTCTATATTTTTGTCTGTATCTTCTAAACGGTTAAAGTTAGCAACGTGTACGTTACAAATTTGGAATCTACATGGAATTCTCTATAATATACGTCAGCAGTGATGTTTGTATATAGGCTGTTCCTATATTCATAGGCTGTTAAATATACATTTATTTTTTAATAATTTTTATTATAAACGATGAATTTTTGTCTAGCTCATTTTCTATATTTTTGTCTGTAGCTTCGAAACGATTAAAGCTAGCAACGTGTACGTTACAAATTTGGAATCTACATGAAATTCTCTATAATATACATCAGCAGTGATATTTGTATATAGGCTGTTCCAATACTCACAGGCTGTTAAATGTACACTTATTTTTGAATAATTATTATTATAAACGAAGAATTTTTGTCAAGCTTATTTTCTATATTTTTGTCTATATCTTCTAAACGGTTAAAGCTGCCAACGTGTACGTTGCAAATTTGGAATCTACATGAAATTCTCTATAATATACGTCTGCAGTGATGTTTGTATATAGGCTGTTCCTATATTCATAGGCTGTTAAATATACATTTGTTTTTGAATAATTTTTATTATAAACGATGAATTTTTGTCTAGCTCATTTTCTATATTTTTGTCTGTAGCTGCGAAACGATTAAAGCTAGCAACGTGTACGTTACAAATTTAGAATCTACATGAAATTCTTTATAATATACATCAGCAGTGATATTTGTATATAGGCTGTTCCAATACTCACAGGCTGTTAAATGTACACTTATTTTTGAATAATTATTATTATAAACGAAGAATTTTTGTCAAGCTCATTTTCTATATTTTTGTCCGTATCTTCTAAACGGTTAAAGCTAGCAACGTGTACGTTGCAAATTTGGAATCTACATGAAATTCTCTATAATATACGTCAGCAGTGATGTTTGTATATAGGCTGTTCCTATATTCATAGGCTGTTAAATATACATTTGTTTTTGAATAATTTTTATTATAAACGATGAATTTTTGTCTAGCTCATTTTCTATATTTTTGTCTGTAGCTGCGAAACGATTAAAGCTAGCAACGTGTACGTTACAAATTTAGAATCTACATGAAATTCTTTATAATATACATCAGCAGTGATATTTGTATATAGGCTGTTCCAATACTCACAGGCTGTTAAATGTACACTTATTTTTGAATAATTATTATTATAAACGAAGAATTTTTGTCAAGCTCATTTTCTATATTTTTGTCCGTATCTTCTAAACGGTTAAAGCTAGCAACGTGTACGTTGCAAATTTGGAATCTACATGAAATTCTCTATAATATACGTCAGCAGTGATGTTTGTATATAGGCTGTTCCTATATTCATAGGCTGTTAAATATACATTTATTTTTGAATAATTTTTATTATAAACGATGAATTTTTGTCTAGCTCATTTTCTATATTTTTGTCTGTAGCTTCGAAACGGTTAAAGATAGCAACGTGCACGTTGCAAATTTGGAATCTACATGAAATTGTCTATAATATACATCAGCAGTGAAATTTGTATATAGGCTGTTCCAATAGTCACAGGCTGTTAAATGTACACTTATTTTTGAATAATCTTTATTATAAACGAAGAATTTTTGTCAAGCTCATTTTCTATAATTTTGTCTGTAGCCTCTAAACGCTTAAAGATAGTAAAGCGTACGTTGCAAATTTGGAATCTACATGAAATTCTCTATAATATACATCAGCAGTGATATTTGTATATAGGCTGTTCCAATACTCACAGGCAGTTAAATGTACACTTATTTTTGAATAATTATTATTATAAACGATGAATTTTTGTCTAGCTCATTTTCTATATTTTTGTCTGTAGCTTCGAAACGATTAAAGCTAGCAACGTGTACGTTACAAATTTGGAATCTACATGAAATTGTCTATAATATACATCAGCAGTGAAATTTGTATATAGGCTGTTCCAATAGTCACAGGCTGTTAAATGTACACTTATTTTTGAATAATCTTTATTATAAACGAAGAATTTTTGTCAAGCTCATTTTCTATAATTTTGTCTGTAGCCTCTAAACGCTTAAAGATAGTAAAGCGTACGTTGCAAATTTGGAATCTACATGAAATTCTCTATAATATACATCAGCAGTGATATTTGTATATAGGCTGTTCCAATACTCACAGGCAGTTAAATGTACACTTATTTTTGAATAATTATTATTATAAACGAAGAATTTTTGTCAAGCTCATTTTCTATATTTTTGTCTGTATCTTCTAAACGGTTAAAGCTACTAATGTGTACGTTGCAAATTTGGAATCTACATGAAATTCTCTATAATATACGTCAGCAGTGATGTTTGTATATAGGCTGTTCCTATATTCATAGACTGTTAAATATACATTTATTTTTTAATAATTTTTATTATAAACGATGAATTTTTGTCTAGCTCATTTTCTATATTTTTGTCTGTAGCTGCGAAACGATTAAAACTAGCAACGTGTACGTTACAAATTTAGAATCTACATGAAATTCTTTATAATATACATCAGCAGTGATATTTGTATATAGGCTGTTCCAATACTCACAGGCTGTTAAATGTACACTTATTTTTGAATAATTATTATTATAAACGAAGAATTTTTGTCAAGCTCATTTTCTATATTTTTGTCTGTATCTTCTGAACGGTTAAAGCTAGCAACGTGTACGTTGCAAATTTGGAATCTACATGAAATTCTCTATAATATACGTCAGCAGTGATGTTTGTATATAGGCTGTTCCTATATTCATAGGCTGTTAAATATACATTTATTTTTGAATAATTTTTATTATAAACGATGAATTTTTGTCTAGCTCATTTTCTATATTTTTGTCTGTAGATGCGAAACGGTTAAAGCTAGCAACGTGTACGTTGCAAATTTGGAATCTACATGAAATTCTCTATAATATACATCAGCAGTGAAATTTGTATATAGGCTGTTCCAATAGTCACAGGCTGTTAAATGTACACTTATTTTTGAATAATCTTTATTATAAACGAAGAATTTTTGTCAAGCTCATTTTCTATAATTTTGTCTGTAGCCTCTAAACGCTTAAAGATAGTAAAGCGTACGTTGCAAATTTGGAATCTACATGAAATTCTCTATAATATACATCAGCAGTGATATTTGTATATAGGCTGTTCCAATACTCACAGGCAGTTAAATGTACACTTATTTTTGAATAATTATTATTATAAACGAAGAATTTTTGTCAAGCTCATTTTCTATATTTTTGTCTGTATCTTCTAAACGGTTAAAGCTACTAACGTGTACGTTGCAAATTTGGAATCTACATGAAATTCTCTATAATATACGTCAGCAGCGATGTTTGTATATAGGCTGTTCCTATATTCATAGGCTGTTAAATATACATTTATTTTTTAATAATTTTTATTATAAACGATGAATTTTTGTCTAGCTCATTTTCTATATTTTTGTCTGTAGCTGCGAAACGATTAAAGCTAGCAACGTGTACGTTACAAATTTAGAATCTACATGAAATTCTTTATAATATACATCAGCAGTGATATTTGTATATAGGCTGTTCCAATACTCACAGGCTGTTAAACGTACACTTATTTTTGAATAATTATTATTATAAACGAAGAATTTTTGTCAAGCTCATTTTCTATATTTTTGTCTGTATCTTCTAAACGGTTAAAGCTACCAACGTGTACGTTGCAAATTTGGAATCTACATGAAATTCTCTATAATACACGTCAGCAGTGATGTTTGTATATAGGCTGTTCCTATATTCATAGGCTGTTAAATATACATTTGTTTTTGAATAATTTTTATTATAAACGATGAATTTTTGTCTAGCTCATTTTCTATATTTTTGTCTGTAGCTGCGAAACGATTAAAGCTAGCAACGTGTACGTTACAAATTTAGAATCTACATGAAATTCTTTATAATATACATCAGCAGTGATATTTGTATATAGGCTGTTCCAATACTCACAGGCTGTTAAATGTACACTTATTTATATATTTATATATAGTTTATTATAAACGATGAATTTTTGTCTAGCTCATTTTCTATATTTTTGTCTGTACCTTCCAAACGGTTAAAGATAGCAACGTGTACGTTGCAAATTTTGAATCTAAATTAAATTCTTTGTAATATACTTCAGCAGTGATATTTGTATATATGCTGGTCCGAAAATTACAGGCAATTAAATGTAAACTTTTTTTGAAATAATTTTTATTATACGTAAACGATGAATTATTGTCTAGCTCATTTTCTATATTTTTGTCTGTGGCTTCTAAACGGTCAATGTTAGCACCGTGTACGTTGCAAATTTGGAATCTACATGAAATTCTTTATAACATACATCAGCAGAGATATTTGTATATAGGCTGTGTGTGTGTATAACAAAATTTTCGTCTACGATAACTTCCATACTACAATTATAAAAATTATAATTCTTTCGTATTTCTCTTCGTTACACCCATGTGAAGAGCTGATTAGATTTTGGTTAGAATTGGACAACCGGAAGTACCTTCATTTGAAGATTTTAGCAGTTTTTCTTGAAAAAACTATATTAAATATCATTTTTTCACATTTAATGTTATTATAAATATTAAAGAATATTTTATTCTCTATACGATTTCACTACATTTTATACTTAATATTAAAGGATATAGAGTTAAAAAATTATAAAAAATTAAATTTCATAAAGTAGTCATAGCTATGGAAACAGCTACTATATTAAGAAAATTTTGATTGAAAGATGTCAGTGTCAAGTGAAATTGACATAGTGTGTGTCTTATAATTTTACTGGAAATATAGTATCTTTTGCTATAAATTTTCTGTATGGAATTTGCATAAAATACATGCAACTGCCGGAAGGTAAAGTACAAGAAATATAATCTTTAGCAAGGAACTTTCTGTATAAAATTTGTTCAAAATACATAGAACTGACGGAAGGTAATGTGTTGGCTACATCAGATTTTTTTAAAATATTTTAATAAAACGCGGCCAGATTGTCAAACCTAATAAAATGATGAATCAAGTATTTACGGCATCTCTACAACAACATTTTAGAAATTTATCTATTTTGTCCATGCGAAATAACTGGATTAAGGATTACAGGAAAGCATAAAATTTGGAATAATCTTTCAGTTTAATGTTTCAGGAAATAGGACTGGATAAAAACAAAAATATGCAACTTTCTCGGTAGGTAAAAAGTAGGAATCGATGCTCATGTTTTGTAAATAACCCTTTTAGCAATATATCTCCGTTAATTGCTGAATATTTCCTAGTTTCTCTCTAGATTGCTTTGCAAGCGAGTGTAATAAACCAGACAATTAACAATAACTAGCGGGATAACAGCGCCGTAATCATAAACACCCCATTTAATTCTTCAGTAGTTCATTCGAGCCAGATTTGCGACGTAAAAGTGCGAGTTTATCATCGTGTTATAAACACCTACCGTCAGGCACGTATCTAGAAAAAAAAACAGTCTTTCCTTTAGAAAAACCTTCTACTCTATAAAAAAATCTGATGTGGCCAGCACATTACCTTCCGTCAGTTCTATGGTTCTATGTATTTTGTACAAATTTCATACGGAAAGTTCCTTGCTAAATATTCTATTTCTTGTACATTACCTTCCGGCAGCTGCATGTATTTTATGCAAATTTCATACAGAAAATTTATGTCTTAAATTATTATTTTGTGACGTTTTCTATATACAGTGTAATGTATCTGCGGAAATAAAAGATTTATTATTATTATTTCTTGTACATTACCTTAAAGCAGTTGTATGTATTTTATACAAATTCCATACAGAAAGCAAAAGATCCTATATTTCAGTAAAATTATGTCAAACACACTATGTTAATTTCACTTGACACTGACATCTTTCAATCAGAATTTTCTTAATATAGTAGCTGTTTTCATAGCTATAGCTACTTTATGAAATTTAATTTCTTTATAATTTTTTAACTCTATATCCATTTAATATTAAGTATAAAATGCAGTCAAATCGTATAGAGAATAAAATATTCTTTAATATTTATAATAACATTAAATGTGAAAAAATGATATTTAACATGGTTTTTTCAAGAAAAACTGTTAAAATCTTCAAATGATGGTACTTCCGGTTGACCAATTGTAACCAAAATCTAATCAGCTCTTCATATGGATGTAACGAAGAAGTATACGAAAAAATTATAATTTTTGAAACTGTAGTATTAGAGTTATCGCAGACGAAAATTTTGTTACACACACACATCCACACACACACACATCCACACACACACACATCCACACACACACACACATCCACACACACACACACACACACATACAGACATCATCGTAAAAATAGTAAATTCGTATTTTAGGGACCCTAAAACGTGCTTATTGATTAAAAACTCATCATCGAATTTTTTGACCACAGACAATACCTTCCTTACCTAAAGGTGACGGAAGTTAAAAAAGGTCAAATCAGATGCGTATGGCGGGTGTTAAATTTATTACTTTTACTTTTTTGTGAAAACGACTGAAAAGGTAAAATAATTAACACTTGACTAAGTTTCACAAACTAGGATTTATTATCTTTATCGTGATTTCGGCTTTTACGCCATCTTCAGAAGACTGAGAAATGTACAAGAGAATTACATGACTATACACACATGTAAAAAATTATAAACTATTATTGTTTGTCTTGGAAACACCATTCTAAGGGATCAACAAAAATTCCCTTTCGATAATATTTCCAAAATTTCCGAGTGGAGAACATCTGTTTGGTCATTCATCAGTTTTGTTTCTTCATCACTTCAAATATTTCGCTTTGGACGATTTTATTAAGTTTTACGTCGCGACTTTTATAAAATGAGGTAAAATATAAATAACCAAATGATATGAATTTATTATAGCTATTAACATACCTAGGAATATTATGCACATCATAACTGCCGCAGATGTCAGTTTAAGACATCTAAGGCTTGTTATAATCAATAACATCCGTGGTTTGTTCAATAGTTTATCGGTTTCAGAAATTTAAGACATTATTGATAAGTATAATTTTTGTGAAATTCTCTCATTAATCCTATTTTGAGATTGCTATGGTTAACAGAACAATTATTTTGACATATGTCAATATGACAAATATTCAAATTATGTGCTTTATTCCTTATGTTTATTACTTTAGAATAAAGTAGACCGTATGTAGAACGATATGCTGACGTTATCTGTATGTATTAGTGAAGAGCATTATATTTTCATTTTATTTTATTTTCATTTTGTAGACCGTTGTTGACAAGTCAGTATGGTAATAATATTATCATACAGACACAGTTACTACTTAGTTACCAGCCTACTTTTGTACATGTAAACAATGAAATAATATCCTAAAACCGGTAAACACTCTAACATATTGCACATGCGTCGTTCCATTATTTGAAGCTTCACTGTTTATTTCCACAGAAGTCAAGCCGTTTTATAAATCCAAGCCTGTTATTTTATAGGTTTCACTTGACATTTTCAAGCGGATTGAAATATTAATCTCGATCGTTTATTTCAAAGATTGAAAAGAGATTTACTAAATTCAAGCGGCTTCAAACGTCGAGATAAATGTAGTCTACTCTTATAAAAACTGTTAAAATAATATTAAGTACAATTTTTATCAGATAGTGTTTCAATTTTCAATGGATTTACATATTTAATGTTTATATGATTTTTTTTATCATTTTCAAATGCTTCGATCCTTAATGTAGCATCCATTTATTTACTGACACACTGTACTGTACAATAGCTACCTAAATTTTAACGGCTTCCCCTTAAATTCTTTTGGCTACGTACCTGCCTATTGTGGGTAAAACCGTCTGGCTCCAAAGCAGTTCCCTTTCCCAGCAGGAGTTAGAGTATTTTAAGGGATGTTCTAGTTAAGTAGGGTACTTTACATACCGGAAATTAACCGCAAGATGGCTGTAAGGGGTAACATATGCACGAAAATTTCATATTTTGTTGACACCGCGTGCCTGTCTATGAGGTACATGGGCAAGAATGTCATTTAAGCGACAATTTCATTTTAATGATGTAAATGTAAATTGTCAGTCATAGTAACAATAGTGGTGCAGAATCTAAACAAGTTTATAAAGTGCACGTTAAAGATATAAAGATACACGAATGAAATGAATGAAACAAGCATCGAAGTTCCAATTTTAAATGGCATCAAATTGACTCCTGTGGTGCACTCTCCACGCCAGCAATGAAAATATTTCATCATTACCGATATCTGTGTACAAAGCAGATTGGCACACCCAACAATGGGTAATAAGCCGTGATGATATATTTATATATTTATATTATTTATATTTATAAATATTTAATCCTATTTGGAAGGATACATACTTTATTTTTCTACTCTTACAGAAGCACTCTACGGAAAATAAATAAATATTTGTCCTTTTTCGTAAACTTGACTGTCCTTGCCTTGTGATCATTTATCTCTTCTGCTTCTGTTTCCCGCCCCTGTAGCATAATTTACCCTCGGATCACTTTTGATAAATTCACTAGTGACTCACGAGAAAATTCAACTTAGGGGCATTAAAGGTCCCTCATAAATTCACAGTGTACACAAACAAATTTCCTTATCTACACCCCTGGATTACCGGTGTCTGTTCGTCATCGAAAATAAAAATACGGGTACAGGCGTAGGCTAAATTATTTTCAGGAGGTCGTTTATCAAAGAGGAGTTAATAAATATTACAATTAAGACGGGAGAAATTAAAGAGATACACATTTATAATTAAAATAAATATAAATGGATGTCACTCTTTAATTAATACTAATTTCGTTAATTAATGATGTAATTTTGCCTTCCGTCATAACTTTAGGTAAGTAAGGTATTGTTTTTGGTAATTAAATTCGGTGGTGAGTTTTTAATGAATAAGCACGTTTTGGAATCCCTAGAATACGATTTTACTACTTTTGCGATGATGTCTGTATGTTTGTGTGTATGTGTGTGTGTATATATGTGTGTGGGTTTGTGTGTGTGTGTGGGTTTGTGTGTGTGTGTATGTGTATGTGTGTGTGTGTGTGTGTGTGTGTGTGTGTGTGTGTGTGACGATTTTTCTCCGTCGATAACTCCAACACTACAATTCTAAAAATTATAATTCTTTCGTTACATCCGTATGAAGAGCTGATTAAATTTTGGTTATAATTGGTCGACCGGAAGTACCCTCATTTGAAGATTTTAACAGTTCACTTTAGTATCTAATTTATTATCTATATTTATTGTAATGTTTTATATATTTATTGCGTATTAATTATTTATATTCTGTATATGGTTTGGACACAAATAATAATAATAATAATAATTTGAGATATAGTAGTTCACATTTTGACTGTTCAATGTCATGTTAAATTGCTATTTTCGTATCAGGATTTTTAGTTTTTTAGTTTACCATGTCATTTAAAGCATAATATCCACCAATCCCAAAATGATGAATGCAAAACAGAGAAATGAATTTGTGAAAGAGAAACAGGAAGAATTTTCTTTTCCGCAGTTTTTCACTCACCGAGCGCAAAAAGAAAATATCTCCAGACTTTTTGCCGTGATTTACACGAAATATGAAAATTTTATTACCGCTCACATAATGTATTTCTTCCCCAGAAAAATAAGATTATCTTTACCTTAAAAGACGATATTGTGTTCCTTTGACTAACCTGTAACAAAAGAAAAATAATTAGAGACTGTACAAGTAGACAAAATAATTATAATAAATAATCTTTCAATATTTATTCATGAAGATAATTTGCAGAAAATAAATTAATCTAAGGAACAAAGAGAGTGAAATAATATACAAGATGTTTTGAACAAATTTAAATTTAAATTAGTGCACACAGTTTTGTAAGAGTACTTGTTTCATTAATATGAAAATGTTATTCACTATTTATTTATTATTATTATTATTATTATTATTATTATTATTGTAACGTGGAACGCCCGTCGTCGCGGCCGCTGTTTTAATGAGTGTCTATTATAGCGGTGACGTAATCGCGCTAGCAGCCGGGCGATGTAAACAGACGAGTCGCAACGTGTTTAATTACTTCCGATCGCCTGAACCTTTTGTGTTCATTGTTATTATGCGGTCGAATATTCTAGGGCTTTTCTAGAAGATGTTGTATAAAAGGGACGTAGCTATCCTCGAGAGTTAGTCACTTACATACAGAGTCATGGAGATATGACATGGAGTGTTAGAGAGTAAAGTGTTAGGAGAAGCACAGCAGTATCGTAGTGCGCGTATGCAGTTGGTGTCGAGTAGGTACACGGGAAGTTAGGTACTGGTATATTGGGATAACTGTGGATGTGAATACTCAGTAGTGTTGACGTGTATTGGGAAGCTATAGTGTACAAGGACAGTAACGGCGAGTCTGAAATTTACTGGTATACCGGGATAGCTGTTAAAGAGAATACACGGTAGTGTTGAAGAGTATTGGGGAGCTAGGTATACGGGGATAGTAACGGCAAGTGGAAGTGAATACTCGGCATTAGGGTTGAAGAATTGGGCATACGGACAGTCGGTGATACTGAGGCTGTGGAAATTAGACGGAGAGTTACATAAATAGACAGATAGTGTTGTGAAAGAGGTGACTTCTGTCCGAGCAGTTGAATATACAGACGCTGTTGAGTCAGTTGAGTATATGGACGCTGTGGAGGTCGGTAGGCGGACAGTTGAACGTAATATATGTATATAGTGACATAAATATAGTGTTATAAATATTGCGTAAACAGTCTACAAGAGTCTGCAACAGACCGGCAGTCTAAGATTGGAACGCGTAGTGACATTAATAGTGAAAATAAATAGTAGTGTTAATTAATTAAATAAATAGTGTTAGTGTTAGTGTTATCTAGTTAATTATAGTTTTAGTCTTAATTAGTTTTTAATAATTGTTTAATGTTACTAATAGTAACTTTCATTATAGTTTAATAAACACTTAATTTTAATTAATAATAATTAATAATACAATATACAATTTTTACTCTGTATAATCTTGTTGTATGGGATTGTTTCTTTACCTTATTAAAACAAAGTAACGAATTGTAGCTTGTAGATTTTATAGGATGGTAATTTGTTAGCAACTTTCCTATAAAATTTTGCGAGTGCAGCTAAAAGTGAGCAGCCATAAAACAAAATGGCTGACGTATAAGAAGCAGAATCTAGTGACATAAACATTGTTCAAGTTCAAGCCTTCATCTAACACAAAACTGAAATGTTGAACTACTGTCACTCGTATTTGTCTTTGTTTCCAACTTTCAGCGTTGAAACACTTGAAATGAATTACGACCTACGATAGGTGCAGCTCAAATAGGAAATCAATTCTACAAATGACATTGCAGTGTTATTCTACGAGCAAAATAAATATTTATTATTTCGCTTAAAATTTCTTACAATGTAAACATTAAAAAGATAGTTTAGCAAAGAAAATAGTGTAGAGAAAGAAGCATAAGTAACGTACATAATTATGTATAAAGTGGTATGAATTATCTTTTTATATTTTGCAGAATAGTATTATCCTTTTTTACTAAACTTTGTATAAATTCATAGTCATATTCTTATTTGTGCAACTGGACGAGAAGTAAGCATTTCGCAGCCGCAACACAGGCTCGAAATTTACGGTTGCACAATAGTATAGGTATTGTATAACTAGTGCTGAAATTTAAATATTTCACACGAGTGTGAAATACCCTTTCAGCACGTGTTGTACACGATACTTTTCCGACGACCACAATTTGTTGAATTGACATAACTTTATATACATATTAAAACAGATTATGTTAACATCATTGCTATCAGAATTCAGCAAAAATTATGTTAAAATCTGATAAATCAGGGTCCAACCTTCTTAATCCGTGTAAAATCTGTGTACAAAGCAGATTAGCACACCCAGCAATGGGTAATATGCCGTGATGATATATTTATTTATTATTTATTTATAGTTTAATGTACTTGAAACAAATAAATTTTTGTTATGGCGGAGGACCCCATTGTGGCGACTGTAAAAAAAATCTTGTGTAGGTTTCGAGCGCATTGTCGATTTCAAGAGAATGCCCTGCATCGCGCGGCAACAACCTCTCAATCGACAATGTCCCATTTTGCGCTCTTAATACACAAATAGCTATAGGGCGCGAGCAGACACGTGACTCGGGCGTCCTTGACGTACTTGAAATCAGCTGATTTGTGTGCGCAAACAGTGCCACTGGCAAGACCAATGTTTTGATATTTTAATTTTGAACTGCTAAAATGTTATTAATGTACAATTTTCAGGCAGTAAAACACATGAAATAAAAAATAATAACTTCTCAACAGTTCAAAATTAAAATAAGTCAAAACATTGGTCTTGTCAAAGTGACATTGTTCTTGACAAAATGACAAGCGCACACAAATCAGCTGATTCCTAGCACGTCAAGGACGTTCGAGTCACGTGTCTGCTCGCGCCCTATTGAAATTAATGCGAAATAAGAAAAATAGTATGATAAATACGTATTACAATGTCCATTTGTAATACTTGTCTTTCA
Organism: Harpalus rubripes; assembly: GCA_963082715.1. Classification (NCBI taxonomy): domain Eukaryota; kingdom Metazoa; phylum Arthropoda; class Insecta; order Coleoptera; family Carabidae; genus Harpalus; species Harpalus rubripes. Next base: position 42,527,249 of record OY720461.1, on the reverse strand, counting down.
ATATACTATTCCAGCTGTGGAATGAACATGCGAATACAAACAACTTGTGTACAATACTTAAAAGAGTGCATTACATGAATGTCTGTACTTGGGTTATACAATGGAATGAATGGAATCTTTTTAGGTGAATTGAACTATATTTTCTTCCTGTTTGGTTTCACGCAATAGTCGCTCTAAACTACTCGTAGTATAAGAGAAACTTGTTATTCCGTTCGCGTGTGGTCGACAATACACTGCCGAGTTGTGTTAAAACGTGATCGCCGTAGAAAAATGAAGAAATGAAAACAAAAGGAATTCGACAATGCGCCAGACCAAAGCAGACAGATGCGTTGCACGGCCGGCCATAGTGTTTTTAATTTAAGTGCGATTTGCTGTCTACAATGCTTTGTTTTTGTTGCTAATGGCGCAAGTTTTTTGTTTTAAATTAACTTGTTTTGCGCAATCATGTTAAAAGAGATGATTTTGTAGTAAATGTTCAAATCTTTAAATAAATTAATGAAGGGGTCTCGTGGCCGCGTGCCTGAGTGTCTAGTCGCGAATCTGGGGAACCGGGTTCGATCCCGACCAACGCCAAATATTTCGAATTTTAAATAGCACAAAATTGATCCCTGTGGTGCTCTCTCCACGCCAGCAATGAGTGGCCGTGAGGTGACGCCTGGTAAACGCCTGCACGGTACAAATATGTCATCATCATTACCGAAATCTGCGTACAAAGCAGATTGGCACACCCAGCAATGGGTAATATGCCATGATGATTTATTTATTTATTTGATTTATGCAGACGTTTTCCAAATTTAGATTTAAAGTGTTTTAAACTTTTGAGTAAAATGTGATCGATTTTAGCTCAGTTAGCGATTTTACTTTTATTATAATATCTATAGTTTAAAATATAGATTTTAAACTTACAGAAACTGAATATGTTATTCAAGTATTCCGCCATTTAATATTGGGTTATGCTATATTGCCTTTGTTAGTAATATTAGCTATAATTATTCTATTGGGAGTATTAAGGTGGTTTACGTGTTTTCTTTTAGTATCGGAGAGGCCCAGACGTGCGGTGGGGAGTAGTAAAGAGTCGGGCTTGTATCTGGAGCCTCATTGCTTATGATTGGTTACTTTTATCCCTTTCATTCGGGCTATTCCTACTTTCAATTTCTACAATAATAATGCAAAGACTTCCTTTCATGGCGAAGTTAATATATTAATAATCAGTAATAATAACGTACACTTTTATTTGGCAATACTACTCGTACATGATAATAATATTAACAGCGAAATTGCAATATGAAATATTAGTACAGACTCTTGAATAGTATGCACGCGAGGCGAGACGAGACGAGAAATATAAAATATCGATCTCGTCTCGTTTTCGGATCTGCAATCTTGATCTCGCTCTCGTTCTCGCACATTTTTTTGGGTCTCGTCTCGTTCTCGCGAGAGTCTCGCTGTAAAAACAAGCGCTTGCGCACTACATATTTACCTCGGTATTTACATATCAGTTAAACTACAAAAGACAATTTCGCACCAATCGTTCCGTCTTCCGCGTATTTACAGTCGTATAACTATAATAAAGAGACGAAACACTAAATTCTAGTCACCAAATTATTTCAATACGAACATCTGTTAATACATTCTGTCATCAGTAAAACTAATTAAACATTAAAAAATTCTTTTTTGTAACTAAAAGTTTCTACACTTTATCATTAACTATATGCCACTATTTATGTAAGATTTACTCGTAAAAAGCGCTACACTGAAAACCCATTGGCAACCAGTCACTCCGTGTTGGCTACTATCGACGCTTAATATAAGATCCTTTACTTTTCAGGGACGACAAAAATTTTATTAACCGTAGTTTTAACTGGAATGAATTAGGGGTTGAAATGTTGGAGAAAAACTAGTTCTATTAGATGCAAAACCGATCATTCGACTTTAGATAGACTCAAAAAAATAAAGTCAATTTATATAATTTTCTCATTCACGTGTTCTATGCACGAATTACCGTTGACTCCACTCCCTGTGCGGTGCATTTTTCATTGAATTTATGTATCAAAGCTATAAAGTTACAAATACTTTTTATTGTCGCAGTTGTTATATCGAGAGTACTCTTGCCTCGGCGTGCATCACTACTCTTGAAACCAAATAAATAAATACAACGTATTGTATCCTTAACCCCTGTACATTTTTCTGTGAGTAACCATTGTCCCATATGTCTTGCAAGATAAGTTTTACAATATGCAATGCGTTTTTACGAAATTTCTTTTTATTCTGCCAAAAGTAAAGTGTCTCGGTAGAAGCCAAATCTGGACTAGAAGATGACCCTTAAAATGTGAGTGAAACTATTGCCACTGCGCATTTAACTAAAAAAAAAAAAATAAGTTTGGATTTTGAAATAATATACCTATAAGATTTTTAATGCCCAATTTAAAATACAATTATTGAAAATTCTTTGTTATTTATAAATAAAATTAAATCGTCGAGCTTGTTAAAATATTTCTTCAATATGTAGCTATCAAATACAAATTAGACGTCAAATATGAATGAAATCTGACATATACTTCACAAACCGTAGTATCTACGTGGTAAACCGAAAACAATAACGCGCAGAATTCAAAAATTCTCACTAGCCTTTGATCAAACTTCGTGTCATTCTAGACAAAATTAAATTAATTTTTTTATTTAAAAACTGTCGATATTTCATAAATGGATTATTCTGGAACATTACATACTCATTGACGAAAAAAACGTGTATTTTTATTTTTAATGAAATTTAGAATCATATCTAAAAAACAGACATTTCATTTATTTTATCGTACATTTCAATTTGATTTATTTTTCAGTTTTGATTAAGACCAAAAAAATAATGAACGTTTGTGTTACACGTTTTCAATATCCGCTAAAATAATTACAAAAAGTAATATGCATTATAACTCGATATTTAACGAAATACGCTTTAAAATTAACAATTCAATTGGTAATTTAATTACCAAAACAAATGAAATTTAGTATTATTGCCTTCATTTTATTTCATTTGTATCATGTGCTCAATTTTAAATTAAATGATCTAAAAAGTGTTTGCCATTTATTTTCATGTAGATAATAAATAAAAACCGTAGTTCTACAGTAAAAAAAATACAATTATAACGTACAGAAATAGTTGTGTAAAGTTTATCGTGGTGTATTTTCTGGCTGTACAAACTCTTGCATAATTATGCACATTATTATCCTTCTAATTTATAGTTACTTGTTTACACACGTGTGCATGGTTTTCATGTAAAGTTACATGAGTTTATGTACGTGTGTTATATTTGAAGTGTCAGTAAAAATATGGCCGACACCACGGTATATAAATACTGTAACATTTTTATTTATTTGGATGAGGCGTAAAAATCAAAGATTTGCTATTAATTAAAATATATGTTTATTAAATGATATATAAATATTTAAACTATGATTAACCACAAATTAATACTAATAATATAATTAACTAAATCAACACTAACACTCATATTATTTATATTTTATTAAACAATTAATATTGCGCTATTTATTTACACGATATTACTGATTATTTATTTCGACTATTTATGTCACTTCACATTCAACTGTCCGACCTATTGATCTCCACAGCGTTTATATACTCAACTGACTCAATAGCGTCTGTATATTCAACTGCCCGGACAGAATTTACTCCTTTCACGTCATTGTCTATTTATGTAACTAACTGCCGTACTGACGGACCAACTTTTCTAACTTCCACAGCTTCAGTATCACCGACTGTCGGTATGCCACAACTTTTCAACACCACTGCCGAGTATTCACTTCCATTTGCCGTACTGTCCCCGTATTCCTAGCTTGCTAAAGCCTGTTTCACAGTTTGCATAATGTAACATAACATACCATAGCATAACACAAAGAAAATATGAATGTATGTAAACCGGTATAGTATTTCATAGTTTTCGTAAGAAACATAACATAACATAACGTAACTTAAGAAAACGTAGAATATGGCCAAATTTTATTTCCTTACGGATACGTTATGTCAGTCGGTTATGTTTCGGACGCGTGCGTGAGTCGTCGTGTACCACATGTCAAAACGACAGAATAGCTGTCAATTGAATTGTCAATTCCAGTTTGTGTGTAACATTTAAGTTGCTGTCAAGATGGATGAAGCATTACCAATTCCTTTTGTTGGGAAAACGCTTTAATATAGGATAAGGATATTAAGAAAAAAAAATAATGCATGGATTGCAATATCCGAAATTATGAATCAGTCCGGTAAGATTGCACTAAATTATTAATAGCAACAATATCGTCCGTATCCATAATAGTATTCATAATTTTTAGACTAACAAATAATGTCAACATCAAACTGAATATATGAGCAAAATATTTAACATGAAGTTAGCAGATATTTATAATACTTGGAACTATGAAACCTTCACGGACTCCTTATGTTACGTTATGTTATGTAATGTTATGCTATGATATATTATGTTACGTTATGTGAAATCTGATGCAGGCTTAATACTCCTTAAAACAACTGAGTATTTCAAAGCTACCTATCCCAGTATACCAGTAACTTTCTGACTACTCCACTTGACTCCTTACTATCTATGTAACTGTCCTTCTGACGAACTGACACCTTATGTGGCTGTCTAACTTCGCACACATATACGTCGCTTTTATAGTTCTAATATTTTCTAGACAACTCTCTACTTCATAACAATGTGCCGGTAAATACGCTTAACTTCACTTTTGTTTACGTAACTGCCTGCCTATCGCGCGTTGCATTATGTTATTGATCGCCTACCTATGGTCCTCCTATTTTTCCAGAAACACTTCTATCATAGGCGTTGGTTCGCACGCGCCGATCGAGGCCTTGCAGGCCAAATGTTGTAGGTACTCTCACGTTACAATACTTTACGTGTGCCAACTACCAAATTAGACCGTAATTATTAACGTTAATTGCATTTTATCTTTATTTATCTATTTTTATAAATCCTGCACTCTATCCTTAAAATAAATACATCTCAATGAATAAAAATTACAGGGCAAGAGATAATGTGCTACCTAATTTAAATTACTTACTAACATGGTATGAGATACAAGTAATACAATGTCCAATTGATATTTGTACTTTGAATAGGTAACTCGCCTGCAGCTCGATTACGCAATCTGTACTCGTATTACAGTAAAACTCATTGAAACATTTATCTTTCAATACAAAGTACTTTGAAAATTGTATCAATATATCAAAGATCTTTATTCCAAGTTACTTATAAATAAATATTGCCTCAATTCCAATGAAATATCGCGTTCTAAATTGAGTAAAACTGTATTCGTTTCGTCTTAAAAGACACTCGACTTCCAAATCTAGTGATAAATTATCGAAGAGGGAAAAAACTGGATAAGAAACTCCTGCTGCGATACGAAAGTAGGCTGAGGCAGAACGAAGCAGGAAGCTAGTAGGAAAACTAATATCACATAAATCCAATTCCATATGGTCCGGAAAACAAGAGCAGGGATTGAATAAAATGTTCAATGTACGACGTGCAATTAATAAATAGGAGTTATAAATGTAAGGAACATGGAGATCTATTATATGATCTTTACTATAAAAATCTGATGTGACCAGCACATTACCTTCCGTCAATTATATGAGGCATTTAGGAAAATTCTGCCGGTGAACTGTTACCGGTAAACAGCTGTTTATCAGGTTATAGCTACCGGAATCGATATTTTAAGAACGCTCGTGGTAAACAGGGGTAGATCCATAAGCTATAAAAAAAAATTGAAAATTTGAAACAGGTTAGAAATTTAATGTAGTTAACAAACTGAGCAGCGTCCTACTATAAATACATTTCCAATTTTAACGCGTGTGCTTTGCTGAGCATCACTACCTTTTTTTGAGATTAGATTCTTCATGAATCCGGTAGATGAATCTGGTAGATATTGTACAATTGTCGAACACGGTAACTCTTTAATTACCACTGGTGTTTTCGAACACAGACGGTAGATGCGGTATCTACCGGTAGAATTTTCGTAAATGCCTATATATTTTCTATAAAATCCATACAGAAAGTTCTTTGCAAAAGATTCTAAATTTCTTGTATGTACATTACCTTTCGACAGTTGTATGTATATTATACAAATTCCATACAGAAAGTTTCGAGCAAAAAGATCCTATATTTTGAGTAAAATTATAATACAAATATACTACGAATATGTCAATTGCACTTAACGCTGACATCTTTCAATCAGAATTTTATTAATATAGTAGCTAGTAGCTGTTTCTAGCATAGCTAGCTAATTTATGAAATTTAATTTCTTTATAATTTTATAACTCTATATCCATTTAATATGAAGTATAAAATGCAGTTAAATCGTATAGAGAATACAATGTTATTTAATATTTATACACACACACACACACACACACACACACACACACACACACACACATACATACATACATACATACAGACATCATAGTAAAAATAGTAAAATCGTATTCTAGGGACCCTAAAACATGCTTATTCATCAAAAACTCACCACCGAATTTTTTGACCAGACAATACCTTCCTTACCTAAAGGTGACGGTTAAATGGGCAAACAATTTCTCTTTAACAAGATAATATTCAAATATTGTACATTTTTACAGATATCTATTTAGTACTGACAAATTTTGGTTACACAATTTTAAATTATTTACTTGTTTCTTTGCCAGAAATGCACTATACACTTATCTATTACGGTACATTATTGAATGCAAAACAGAGCCTGTTATTGCATTTAACATGAGATGGTACACTGTTTTAGATTAAATGTTGGTGTAATTGAATATGTAATTAATATATCATCATCATCATCAACATGATGTACATGTCATTTTCAAAATTATACCAATAATGTAAATTTCATAGACATTAATAATTAATTTCGAACAATGTAAACTGACAAAATGTCAAAATATTTGAAAGATATACATTTGGTTAGATATCGCCACAATAGCCTACTTAAGAAAGTTGAAAATATCTAAATGCTTAGCGGCATAGCTCCACCTAAAGTTAGACGGTGAACGGTTAGTATGGTAAAGCGCTCCAAACAGTTACATGATCCTCGACACCCAATGTTTGGCCAAGAATCACCTCAGTCACGTCTAAAATCTAGACACAATTTCCTGTCTTCAGTGCATCCAGTGACAGAGACCAAGATTGCAACAAGAAGCTTAATGTGGGATGAGACATTAAAGCCAGAAGATAAAGCAATGGATATCCTTCCAGATGAGAAACTATTACCAGGTAATGATCAGAAATGTCCCATTTGGATATCGTTAAATCGCCTACGAAGTCAAGTAGGAAAATGTGCAGTAAACATGTTCAACTGGGGGTACCAAGCAGAATCCACTTTATGTCATTGTGGTCAAGAACAAATAATGGCCTATCTGCTCACGTGCGCCAACTTATAAGAGGAATGCACGAGAGAAGATCTGATTAAGGCAACACCAGCTGCTATAAACTGTGTAATTTTTTGGATGAATACTATTTAGATTGGCACACCCAGCAATGGGTAATAAGCCATGATGATATATTTATTTATTTTAATACTATTTAGGTAGGCTAGTTATTGCGGACGGTTTAACCTCTGGCATGAAGGAGAGAATCTTCGGAGAAATGCATCCTCTACGTTATAGTTAATGCCGGGAGATGCATAAATATTGAATATTGACATTTGAAATAAATATCTTGAAATACTTATGTTATTCTTTCTGGTCGTCTAAAAAATATTGTCCATAAATCATATTACTCGTGTGTTGACTCACTCGGTTGCACTTCGTTTGTCAAACTTCTCACTCGTTATAATATTATATAAATTAAATATTTGTTGGGTTGTAATGGCTATATGCCTGAGTGTCTGGTCGCGAATCTGAAGACCCGGTTTCGATCCCGACCGATGCCAAAATTATATAGAATTTTGAAATGCACAAAAGTGACCCCTGTGGTGTACTCTCCCCACCAGCAATGAGTGCCCATGAGGTGATGCTTGGTACGAACAAGTGATCATCATTACATCTAATGTGTACAAAGTAGATTGGCAAACTTTCACGAGATTGAGAATACAGATGTATCAACAATGTTACTTTATACACAAAACATGTTTTATTATACCATATTTGCGTTAATTAAAATTTTGTCAACAGTTTCTGTCGAATTTCCCCCACGTTCTTCAACGTAAACAACAACAGCATCCTTCTTAACCACTAAACGGTAAACCACCTTGGGTTTTCATTCTCCATTACCTAATAATTCCTTGTGTATATATTTTCATTAGACTTTGCCTCGGTCTCTCTAACTACGGCATTCGTTAACTGTCATCGTGACAGGAAACTCGATGCGAAGATGCTTTCCCCTCTCGGCTTGGCTTGGCAGGACTATTAAAACGGTTAGTTAACTCATCAGTCAACTGTTTCACACAGCAGTGTTTTGTTTAGTCAAAGCACACTTGCGTCTTTTTGCCAAGGGGGAAATTTATATTATATGAAGGAATGGGGTGAGTAATCATGCGCAAATTCTGGGAAAATATTTACTTATTTTTGTCATGCTGGTTTCTAAAGCATATTGTTGATCGATGTACAATAAGTAAAACTTTAAAGTCCTAGAATTTTATAATTTCATTTTAAAGTCCTGGCTTCATCCAAAATACTTTGAGAAACTTTTCTGTCAATGTCATTTAAATTTATATATTAATAATAGATGGAGTCTAAGGTTAAATTTGATTAAAACTATTATGATTACCCCTTAACCTTAAAATTAATTTTAACAAAAACTAAATACGTATTTCGAGAACTAAGTTTTCATCATCAGTAGTACAATAAGTGAAAGAGTAGTCAAGATTATTCAACATGTCAACCATAACAAAGGTCCTAACAACTCTGAAAAACAAGGGAGAGAACTGGGATTATATAAGGATGGGAGTCACAGGTGAATGATTACCTATAAACTAAGATAATTTTCGTCCAATAATAATGTGTCATTAAAATTTTAAATCGTCCAATAAAATTTAACTTTGTAATAAATTGAAAAGTTTTGAGTTTGGTATGGGACCGAGATCTGCGTTCATCAAATTAATTTTATATTTATTTATTATTAAACTCGCGTATGCATCTAAATATCTATCGTTATTAATATGTTTAATTTTAAGGTTAAGGGGTAATCATAATAGTTTTAGTTAAATTTATATATGTTTTTTTTTAAATCTTTTGATCCAATATTGTGGCTAAGGCAACACCAGCTGCTATAAACTATGAAATTTTTTGGATGAACACTATTTACTTAGGTCACTTCTCTGCCAGTTTTTGCGGACGGTTTTTTCTCTGGCAGACATCATCGTGAAAATGTTAAAATTTGATTCTAGGGATCTTAAAACGTAGTCATTTACCAAAATCTCGATATGCGATTTTTAGCACGATTCCTATACCTCCCTTACCAAGGGTAGCGGGAGGTAAAAATTACCATTAGTGAGCCAGTTTATAGAGACACCTGCATATCAAATATTACAAAAATGACAATATTTTATGTGTTTCACATTTTTGAAGCCACTGGTCTATTTAACAAACTACATATATACTAGTACACATCACATTAAAACATTGTATCTCAAATCAAGGGCGCCGAATTGTTGGGGGCAACAGGTATAGGGGCAGTGCCCCACAACAAAATCACCACATTACATCTTCTGTTTCCGGCGGAAGTTTGATTGAGATTATCTTTAAATCATGCTAATATTATATGGGTAAGTACCTATAACACCAAATGGTCGCGTAATTTTGAGAACATTTCTTATAAATAATGTAATAATGAGTAAAATATATATTTTTGCCCGTAAAATATATGTATATTTATACTTAATACTTATTCCTTTTTTAATAAAAAAATGTTTTGTATAACAATTTTGATGCCACTGGTATATTTTATTATTAAATTGTATTAGTATTGTATATACGAAATTGCAGCTTGATATCTCAAACGGTAAGTTATAATTCTTTTAGTCCCACGTATTTAGAACCACTGATATATTTAATATTTTACCCTAATTAGAAATATATACTAAATATATTTACCAAATTACACACCTATAAGTTAAATGGCACAAAAGTTACATTTTATATTTTTTGTACCACATTTTTAATACCGCTGACACATAAACTGCATATACCAAACACCCAATTAATTTCCAAAGTCTTAACTACACCCATATCATATTTCATCTTCATATCTCAAACGGTTCAATGCTACTTTAACTTTACCTCAACATTTTTAATACCCCTGGTTTAATTAATTAATTATACAAATTACTAATCGATCCCCAAAGGTCCCTAAAGTATACTGTCCAAATTTCATCTAGATATCTCAAGCCGTTCCCGAGTTATGAATTTTTAAACTTGGATAAAAATCTACCATTAAAAACGGGAAAACTCCCAATAACGGGGAAACCCCCGTGGGAACCATGACGTCACAGGGAATTCCCTCTGACGTCACACGGAATCCCCTGGATTCCCTAAGACAAAAATAGTTAATAAATTTTTTACAATAAATTTCAACTTTAAGAGTGCATAACTTTTGAACCAATTTTTAAATGGTTATGAAAAATGGTATACAGGCTAATTAAAGAGTGCTGAGTTCAATGGCGCACACTAATTTTACGTATTTCGACAGGGTTCAGGGTTATAACCCTATAAAGGGGATGGAAACCCTTAAACAATTTTTTTATCTTTGCCGCTTCATAGCAAAAATGGGCCCCTCATCGATTTGACTAAAACTTAGTGGATATATGTTAAAAAGCCCGTAGAATTGAAATATGTGGGGTAGGAAAGTTGCCGCCCCTTAGTTTTGGGGTTATTAACCCTAAACTGGGTTAACGACCTATATAAACAACGTTTCCTTACATTAATTGTTTATCATTAATTTATGAAAATTGGTCCTTCATGGATTTGTCTGAAACTTTGCACATTTATAGTAAAAAGTCTGGAGAATCCAACCCTGCATGGTAGAAAAGTATCCAATCCCTTATTTGGGCGCTATGAACCCAGAAACATCACCAACACTCAATATATGTTTATTGCTTTTTATTTAGTTATTTCATTATTCAAACTTTCTTTTGTAATAATTGTATTAGTTGTTGGAATAATTGAAAATTAGGTTTACTTATGTAAAAATGTCTATAGATTTCGAATCTGGGGTGAAAAATTGTTTTCAGCCCCTAATTTTGGGGGTATGAACCCTTAAATCGGTCATTGGCATTCAGAAAAATTGCTATTTTCATGTTTCATGAATATGGCTGAACTAGGGGCGTCGACTTTGTGGGGATCATGGGGGCGCGTGCACCCTACGAACAATTTGGTAGGGGGCAGTGCCCCTGTCACAAAAAGTTTATGCTATGTTAATTTTTGTAGTAATAAACAGATTCAATATACTTCCCTTAATTATACTTTTGTTGCGTATGTTATTTTCAAAATTTAAACTATTTTGAGCTTCTAGTAAAGTGCCATTTCCTGTTATCCGATTTACACCAAAATCTAATGGGCTCTTTCCATAATAGTAAAAGTTTGAAATACAAGGTTTCAAAATTTTCTGAATGATAGTATTTGAGTTAGAGTGAAGGATCCACACACACGTACACACATACACACATACACATATACACACGTACATACACACATACACATATACACACATACACACATGCACACATGTACACATACACATATACACACATACACACATGCACACATATACACATACACACATACACACACATACACACACATACACACACACATACACACACACACACACACACACACACACACACACACACACACACACACACACACATACACACATGTTAAAATTGGATTCTAGGGACCCTAATACGTGCTATATCTCCCTTACCAAGGGTAGCGGGAGGTAAAAACTCAATAATTAAGCTATTAAAATTATTTTCTGTAACTCACTTACCAAGCAAATAACAAAATACACTAATAAGAGGCTTGAAAAAGACTGTTGTCGATGTAATTATGAAAGGCATGTAATAATGACGGTAAAAATAAACAGAGAGCGTAACGGATGTTTGAACAGATATTTGACAGATTGACAGAACAATATACGCCTATGTACTGCAAGCAACTGTTAATACTTATTTCCGCGGAATAAAATATTGAGAACTACTTAGGACACGTGACTATCAGATGGTTTTGATTATTCTGTACATGCGTTACTATAAACTTTAATATGAATATAAAGCACTAAATTTCAGTCATGTTTAGGACATTTTATATTATTAAAATTGTGTTGAATTAATAAATTTTGTTAACATATAAAAGTTGTTTTAATTAAAGAAGCCAAAGTGTTTAAAAAGTTTAAAATATTTTATGCTTTTAAATTAATTTGAGTTTTAAAAGTTAGTCTGAATAAATTTTATATGAATGAAGTTTATATCTACCTGTATTTAGTAGATTTCCGCCAGCCATATTTCCTTTTGTGCAAATTTTATCAGAATCTCAGCAAGAAAATTTATTTACGTTATGTGTCAAGCGCGATAACTTAGTTATGACAGTTTTAACACTTCTTGATTTATTTCATTTTAATTCAAACAGGCAGGTAGACGGTTAGAATGGATGATGTATGAATTTAAACACTAATAACGTTGAACCCCTTATCAGTTATCTAATTTACCGACGCTCATTTTCCAACGAGGTTTCATTCTGACAACTCTTTGCAAACCACAATTTCATCCATAACGATTAGGTATGAAATGGCTGTTTTATGATATTACGGCTTTAATTAAATCTTAAAAGTGCAATATTTTATAAGGAGCTAAAGTGATACTTTTTATGGCGAATCAACAGCCTTTTGATAACTATACATTACATCCTGCCGGCGGTAACGTAGCACATGCGGGCGGTAAAGTAAAGCAAAAGCCCGGCGACGGGTAAACAAAACGTCAAAAATACAAATGGAAATATAATCGACACTCTTATTTTTTAAACTATTATATCAGTTCCCATATAGCTACCTCAGCTTTTTTTCGAATAAGGTCCTGCACTCAATTTTTTTAATTTTAAATGAAAGTTCTTTTAATTTTGAAGCAATTCGTAGTATTAAAGAGTCTTAATTGTTTTTAGTTTAACTGCATTTTATTCTTACTGTCTATATCTTTCTCTGACACAATATCTGTAGCAAACAGCTAGAAAAAGGTAGCACTAATGTGACGTCACAGTGACACTAACAATAAACCTCAAATATCACGCATTTATTAAAAAAATGTTTTTTTTAATCTTAATCGCTATTTATTGAGTAATACATTAAGTATATGGGGTCTCGTGGCCGTGTGCCTGAGTGTCAGGTTGCGAATCTGGGAAACCGGATTCGATCCGGACCGACGCCAAATATTTCGAATTTTCAATGGTACAAAATTGACCCCTGTGGTGCACTCTCCACGCCAGCGCCAGCAATGAGTGCCCGTGTGGTGACGCCCGCACGGTACAAATATGTCATCATCATTACCCATATCTGCGTACGAAGCAGATTGGCACAACCAGCAATGGGTAATATGCCGTGATGATATATTTATTTATTTATACATTAAGTGTACATTTTATTTCTTCAGAAATTGCCTGCAAGGCTCCAAACTTGATATTCAAACATTTTTCACATAACCAAATAGTTGGTAAAGCAACGCATCAACGCATCGCTTTATTGTTTTGTGGCATGGCCACCTGATACATAGATTAAGCTTTTCATGAATTTAAACATAATTTAAAAACATTTCAATGGACATTTTCAATTTCAAGAGATAGAAGATATGCGCAATGGGGATCTGCGCATAGAAAGAACAACTGAGATCTATGGCGTTTGTTCCTAAAAAAATTAGACGTAAAATGTGAGAATATCTCAGATAACTTTAAAAAATCTTATCGAAATAAGTTGCAAAAGTTTTTATTGAAGTTAAAATGTCTAACGATGCAAATTTTCACTGAGAATACATGTATTTTAATGACTTTATTGCAGTGGTTTGTAAAACGTTGTACATACCTCAGGCCGAAAGATGTTTACATCTTTGGACGAATATAAGTCCTTCGCTCCGCGTCGGGCTTCAAATTTCGTTCGCAGGCGTAAACCTTCTCTTTCGACCTCTACATATATATAGCATATCATACTTTTAGTTATTTATTGCAGGGCCCACCGACCTTTCCCTGTTTTAATTTTTTATAAATGTCGACTTATTTAATGACCTATATAAATAAAAATTTCTCGTAGGATTTAGAAAAAAATTATATTACATCTACTTATTAATTTTTGCTATTGTATAACACAAAAGAATATATTTATAAAAGATTTTCCTTCAAATTTAAGTAAAACATTCACCCTTCCTTTTAAAATCATATTATTACCGAACGTACCTCACAATTTTTCCGCATTTTGAAACTTTTTTGTTCTCCTTTAATCCATCTTTGTGGCAGACAGCCTATTCAGCCGATCTATAAACGTCAAAACAGTTGGCAATGAGCTAATTGAAATTCAATGATTAACCATGATTAGCACAGGGATTCAGTTGCAAAATCTCGCCTACCCTAATCTCCGATCGAATCGGGAGGATAGCAAGCCAGGCACAGCAGATGACGGCTTCAGTTACATCAGACGGGTTAGGTTCACTGCCATTCAATTCGCGCAGAAATGTAACACGAGAAATATGCCGAAGCGATGAGTGATAGATGGATGCAAATGTATGGTTTTAGACACACAAAAGATATGTTTTAAGGGTTGGTTGATGTTATAGGATCTCTATTTGAGACTTATTGGGGTGTATTTTGTAAAAAAAATGTTAATTTGAACATGCCTTTAAAAAATTATATTTTAACATGACTGTTAACAATAAATTCATTTTTTGGTAGTCTCTACGTGAAAATTTTACACTGCTGTTAAAATCATAAATTTTAACATGTCTGTTAAACACTAGAATGAAGTGATCAACAAGATAGAAAAAAGGTACGTCTTTACTAAAGTCATGTAGTTACTAGTAGTTAGAAACCATAACACAAATAAATAAACATGACAAAAAGAGTAAACAACTGTCAGTTTATGTGTCACTTTGAAATTTTAGAAAACAAATCTGTCACTTTAAATTTTAGAAAAACGAATGGAAATAATGCTTCGGAAAATAAATAAAAATCTGCTGCATAATCATGTCTCATTTTTAGATTCCATATTAAAAATAAATTACATTGAAATTGTAAATTATTAAGTCATCATTAGGTATGTAAAATTTCTTCTTCTTGATCCTCAGAATTGACAATTCAAAATGTTAAGTTACGTTCAAAGGTTCAGTTGTGTATCTTTCTCGAATTATGTTAATTAAATATTCCTAGTGGCATCATGCTGTGATACACAAAGACATACGATGGAACGGGTGACCGTTATTAAATAAAATGCTTCGTAAAACAGTTGTATATTTTATTAAATATCACCCAGATATTTTTTATATTCATCCATGGTATTTTTCTTTCGTTTTCTATTACATTTTCATTAATTAGAAGTGCAACATATTCAAATGCTGTGATAATTTTATTGTATAAACAGATGTTAAAATTTTAAAGGCATCGATTTGAATGACGTTAAAATATAGAGTTTTAACACCTAATTTTAACATGGGTGTTAAAATTTTAACAGAATTGATAGTTACAGAATAGAAAATATATTTTAACAGCAAGTTTATTTTTAACATCCTGTTTAAAATTAACAGTTTCCTTACAGAATACACCCCATTATATTTTATGAAGGATATGAATTAATCTATGTTACTAAAAGCGTTTTTTATTCAGAGCGGTTACCTCCAGTTACATGGTAACCGCATTTTATTGAGCACACTGGTTACTTGCGTCAAACATGTAACCGCGGTATGTAGAACGGTTACATGTCAGGTTACTATAGCTACCCTTTTCTAGTTGTCAAAACGCTGAAATTTTAGCAATCAATTTTCAGTAAAAGTAAAAATGGGATCTGTGACATCTTTTGTCAATGTATTTATATTATACTGTACCTGGTTTAAAATTGCAGTGGTGCGAAGAGAGAAGCAGTTTGATCTTGTTCTCTGATTGGATAATAGGTACCACGATATTATCCAATGAAACAACAAGATCAAACTGCTTCTATTTTCACACCACTGCAATCTTAAACCAGATTTAAATTAAAAGCGATTTCGGGCGACATACCCGTTCACTTCTTAGGATCAGTTACGGTCACTTGCGGTATGCTATGGTCCGTGGTGGCGCCAAAAATCAATGGTTCACTTGTTGACACCGTGCTTGGAGGTTATGTATGTGCGACATTTAATACTGTCAAAAATAGTGTCTGACAATTAAAATGCATTAACGGAGAAAGATAGTTTTTTTTCCATATTTGTCCAAAAAAGAGTCAACGAAAATAATGTCACTCTGTTTGACATAAGACCACGACTCCGACTATTTTGACTTTTGACATTTCAAAAAAATACATGATAAAAAGAGACAGAAATAGTGAACAGAGAGCTGACCCGACTCGCAAACCCGCTCCGCTGTGAGCACTGATCCAAGCATACCGGGTAAGTTGTTCCTAGCGCCCGAATGTGTGAACGTACCTAAACGCAACATACCGCAAGTGAACGGTTGACACCCGAAATCGCCTTATGAACAAGATAAATATTTGACAAATGTTAAATAATTAACTTGACAGAAATGTCTGTAGTAACCGGGCATATTTTATTCACACTGGTTACGTGCGGTTAACCATATGTAACCCGGTTACCTGAATAAAAAACCGCCTAAAATAATATAATTTGCCTCTAAAATAACTAATTTAAAACATGAAATTGTGATTAGGGTTTCCGGAATTTCAGCTGTCGGATCAGTTTCTCTTAGCTACTATGATTCACATCACTTACCGTTTAGTAATTTGTATATAAAACCTACTGCCTTGGAAACCCTATCGGTAAACTGCGGTAAACATAAAAAATCTGAAGTAACCTTCCGTCGGTTCTATGTATTTTGTACAAATTCCATACAGAAAGTTTCTTGGCAAAGCTTCTATAGTTCCAGTAACATTATAAGACGAACATACCATATAAATTGCACTTAACACTGACATCTGTCAATTTGAATTATCTGAATATACTAAATTTTCCATGGTTAAATGATAGCTGGCTGATTGATGAACCTTTATTTCTTTTTAAGTTTTTACGTTATACTGAATCGTAAACGCCTTATTACAGAGCTCTATCTCTATTGGTAAAGAAAGTGTTACGGGCAGTTAAAACTATAGCAACATGTATACAGATTTATTTATTCATTATTTCGTTTCGCCATATGTTTCCAAACACTATTTCGATCAAATAGTATAAGGTATTGTGTTGTAGGTTCCAATATTTTTTTTCAAATTATTTACGATTCAGTATATCATAAAACATTGTACAATGCTCAACCGTTACCCGAAATTTACGTGCTCGCACGAATAACAAGCTCGCTTCGCTCGCTCGTTAGATACCGTACACGCCCGTAAAGTTCTGAGTAAATGGTCTTGCAATATAAATGACCCGTATTCCAAGCGCACTTTTATAATAAAAGCGCTTTTATGGAGCGCGCTTTTACATTATATTTTTATGAGGACTGTGCTCCATAAAGCACTTTTATTATAAAAGTGCGCTCGGAATACGGGCCAATGTTATTTAACTGCGTTTTTTCAAGAAAAACTGTTAAGAACTGCAAATGAGGGTACTTCCGGTTGACCAATTATAACGAAAATCTGATCAGCTCTTCATATGGATGTAACGAAGTGGAATACGATAGAATATATTTTTTAGAATTGTAGTGTTGGAGTTATCGACGGAGAAAAAAATCGTCACACACAAACACACATACATTATCGTAAAAATAGTAAAATCGTAATCCAGGGTCCCTAAATCGTGTTCATCCACTAAAAACTCACTTGACCAGACAATAACTTTCTTATCTAAAGGTGATGGAAGGTGCTGGGCGTGGCATGACAATCTGCTTTAAGTATATTTTCAGTAATATGCAGTTCTTTTAATTAGTAATAAAAATATTTTTAGTAAACGATCCTATTAATTGTGAGACATCTTCTATGTATGATATACTCGTATTTACATTTATTTTACTAAATGTTACTTTTACTTGTAACACAATAAAAAATATAAAATCATAATGAGAATTGATGCATTTGAAAATGTAAAACTGAATACAAATATTGAAACAAAACCAGTGACACCTGTGTATGTATGTACAACATGATGTCATTAATAGTTACAGGACTGGGAAATCTCGACATGTCGATTATATGATTCGTTTTTGTATGGCGCATAAATTGGTGTGTAAATTAATCCTATAAGTAATAACAATTTTGATTTGAAACATTATTAAATTCTTTTGGGAAATAGTTATTTCAAACGGAATCTCATGAATTTTCTACTATATATTATATTTATACTACGTATCCCCCTATTCCCTAACAATTTTAGGTAAAACAGCATTAAATAAAAGTCGTAGAGCATAAAATTCTGCATCTGAATCTGTAAGCTAAATTAACGGCACAATCCATGGTTACAAAAATAGGTAAACTATTATTCACGAAAGATGACTATTCAAGGTCATTTGTAAGCCGTCTGATATAATATTACTTGCAGATAACTTCATTGCATTTTGTATGCATAAGCGTACAACCTGAAATATTTATGGACACATTTTAACTGAAAAAAGAAGAATAATGCATTTGAAAATTATGCATCTTTCTAAATAATACCTTTCTGAAAGATTTATGTTCTTCACTTATGTTTTTGTAAAATACAAAAACATAGACTTAACTTATAAACCAATGAATAATAATTTGATTTAAACGTCAACGCCACTGGGTAAATATTAGCACAGAGGGCAGTGTAGTAGATAATTAGGTATCTGCAATTCTACGACATATGTCATTATTATTTATAGTGTGTTAGAAAGTAATGCCACTATTTACGTATATCTGACACACCACATAAATTAAATAGACATAGGTCAAATAATCTTTCTCTTTCTAATACAAAATGTTGCTAAGCTACTGCTATAAAGTGATGTGTATTCTTTCTTCGAATAAATGACCTTGAATAGTCATCTTTCGTGAATAATAGTGTACTTATCGTCCACGGTGGATGATTTTATGTACAAATTTTGTTGTTGGCATCAACATTCTTGATGAAGGATTCGACTGAACATAGCAAACAAACTTAAAATTTGGGTTGAGTTGAATTTATAACGTTATTATTTTGTCAAAATGTAAACAAATCTGACATATCCTACTAGCCGCCATGACAGGTACGTTTACAGCGCTACCAGCGGTTACTGCGGATCCCACAGTATTTACACACCGTGTTTTGCAACTATGATCACCCATGCCTATCTCTATACATCACACAAACCTATTTATTGACAGTGACAAGGCCAATGGCTATTACAACAATTATTGTTCCTATCAAACAGTAATGATATTTCGATATTTGGCAATGAAATATAATTCATCGTATACGTGCCAATTACCAATATAACAATTTGCTAAATTGTCGTACTCGTTGTTATAGGCCATGAATATCTAAATAATACGACAGACAATTCCAAGAACGACTGCGCTATCATTTTCCATGATTTGCAGCTGGAATAAATCGTCAAGATAAAATCACTCGCAATCGCTTTAATTACGTGCATTCCAATTATGCATCGAATCGCATCGCCGCTATAGAATCAATGATGAGACATTAAAATGCATGAATCCTACAATGGTATCCCGATACCAATACACATACAGAAAACACGGATTTTAAATTTAATTTTATAAATTGAACTGCAATGACAGTTCTGCAAGTTTTAATATACATATTATGAATTCAATTTATTTATTTTCTGTTATTATAGTATCAAAAAATTAATTAATTAAAAATTTGTTTGTTTGGATATTTTTATTATTGCAAACAAATATTCACTATTTATATATTTCAATCATTGAGACTATACATATTAATTAAATTGGATATGACTTTTTAAAAATAAAGCAAATGCAGAATAATCACGAAAATTTTAAAAAAAATCTGAAGTGGCCAACACATCGCCTTCCGTCAGTTATATGAGGCATTTACGAAAATTCTACCAATGAACTGTTACCAGTAAACAGCTGTTTGTCATGTTATAGCTACCGGAATCGATATTTTAAGAACGCAAGTGGTAAACAGAGTAGATCCATAACCTATAAAAAAAAATTGAAAATTTGAAACAGGTTAGAAATTTGATATAGTTAACAAACTTTTAAATTAACGCGTGCACTTCGCTTTGCTTCACTACCTTTTTCTTGAGATTAGATTCTTCATGAATCCGGTAGATGGATCTGGTAGATATTGTACAATTTTCAAACACGGTAACTTTTTACCATTAGTGTTTTCGAACCCAGACAGTAGATGCGGTATCTACCGGTAGATTTGTCGTAAATGCCTATGTATTTTCTATAAAATCCATACAGAAAGTTCCTTGCAAAAGGTTCTAAATTTCTTGTATGTACATTACCTTTCGACAGTTGTATGTATTTTATACAAATTTCATACAGAAAGTTTCGAACAAAAATATCCTATATTTCGAGTTCAATTATAACACAAATATACTACGAATATGTCAATTGCACTTGACACTGACATCTTTCAATCAGAATTTTCTTAATATAGTAGCTGTTTCTAGCATACCTAGCTAATTTATGAAATTAAATTTCTGTATAATTTTATAACTCTATCCATTTAATATAAAGTATAAAATGCAGTCAAATCGTAAAGAGAATACAATGTTCTTTAATATTTATAATAACATTAAATGTGAAAAAATGATATTTAACATCGTTTTTTCAAGAAAAACTTCAAATGAGGGTACTTTGGGTTGACCAATTATAACCAAAATCTAATCAGCTCTTTATATGGATGCAACGAAGAGGAATACGAAAGAATTATAATTTTTGGAATTGTAGTATTAGTGTTATCGTAGACGAAAATTTTGTTACACACACACACGCACACACACACACACACACACACACACACACACACACACACACACAAACACACATACACACACATTTTATTAATATAGTAGCTGTTTCTAGCATAGCTAGCTAATTTATGACTCTATCCATTTAATATGAAGTACAAAATGCAGTCAAATCGTATAGAGAATACAATGTTCTTTAATATTTATAATAACATTAAATGTGAAAAAATGCTATTTAACATCGTTTTTTCAAGAAAAACTTCAAATGAGGGTACTTCTGGTTGACCAATTATAATCAAAATCTAATCAGCTCTTTATATGAATGCAACGAAGAGGAATAAGAAAGAATTATAATTTTTGGAATTGTAGTAGTCGAGTTATCGTAGACGAAAATTTTGTTACACACACACACACACACACACACACACACACACACACATACACACATATATATATATATATATATATATATATATATATATATATATACGCATACACACGCACACAAACACACACACACACACACACACACACACACACACACAAAGACACACATACAGACATCATCGTAAAAATAGTAAAATCGTATTCTAGGAATCTTGAAATGTGCTTATTCATTAAAAACACACCACCGAATTTTTTGTCCAAAGACAATACCTTCCTTACCGAAAGGTGACGGAAGGTAAACACAATTCTCACTACTTTTCATTCCACTCCACTATATTATTAAGAACGATGCAAAAATCAATTTAAAACATTTTGAAATCACAATCTGCAATCTCGTCTTCCTTATCCCACTTTGATGTATGTTAAACACCTAAATCTCCACTATTAAATCATCTCTCGGTGAATGGAAAGTAACGAGCATGTGGCGTTTGCTTCACCGGCGTCGGTGTGCTGGTGAAATATTCATCAAAGCTGCTGATGCCGAGCTCCCATGGGAGTAGTGGCGGTTACGGTGCTGGTCCACAAACCGCTGCAGCTGCATACTAAAATGTTTCCATACCGACAACTTATAGACGCGGTAATTAATTTTCTGTCATTTGATCCTGACAGTGAAATGGGGGTCAAATGGAAAGTTATGAAGGGCTTAAATCTGATTTAATGCGGTGATAGTTTCCAAGTTTGGATTGAGTTAGGTACCTATGTTTGAAACCGAAACTAATAAGAATGGTCTTTGAAGTAAAAATACTTACAGAGTAGATTCTAAAGTGTAGTAAGAGAGTCGTCCAAACTTAAAAAAATCTGATGTGGACACCACACGACTTCCTTGTACGAAAGACCAATATGAAGATGAAGTATAGACTCAATTATAAAATTGCACGTATTTGACGTAATTTGACATTAACATCTATTTTTTATTATTTTTTTGTTATTTTTTGTCCTAATCCATAGCAAGCTTCATTACAAAAACCAAAAAGTATATACATACATACATACATACATACATAAAACCACGCATTTCCCACTTAGTGGGTTAGCACAAACCCGAAAGAATAACAACAACATCATCCAAAAAATAATCAGTCTCTCTTTCAACAACATTATTACTAACCTGACATCATAGGTACAACATATATTCCGCACTCTTAACATATTAAAGTGACCGGTCAAAAAGTATATAAGTTTTAAATTTACATATCTCGCTTATACAAAGGGCTAATTTAATAATACTTGATGTGCTAGACGCAGAATTTAATTATCTAAAACTCTTATTTGAAGCATTTATTTCTAAAATCAAAATGAAACCTTTTTATTCAAGGAAAACTGTTAACAACTTCAGGTAATATATCACTTCCGGTTAGCCTGTTTTAACTAAATTCTGCTATGTTATTCCAATTGATATAAAAGTCTTATATACTAAATTTGAAAAGTTTTGGATTATATTTTAATACAGTTTTTCGTTAAAATCTATTATAGGCTTCAAATAAAGTACCTTTTCTGGAAATTATGTAATGACCAAAAAGGGAGGTGCACAACTAGATGTTATGGAAGTCCTAAATACAAAATTTCAACTTTTTACGGCTTACCGTTTTTGAGTTATGCGAGATACGTACGTACGTACAGACGTCACGACGAAATTAGTCAAAATGGATTCAGAGATGGCCAAAATGGATATTTCCGTTGAAATCTGGAAACCGAAATTTTTCGCGAATACAATACTTCCTTTACTTTGTACAAGAATGTAAAAAAAGATATTTTCAAAAATCTTACAATTTGCTACAAAGTTCCTGTTAGTTTCATTTACTATATATATATATATATATATATATATATATATATATATATATATATATATATATATATATATATATATATATATATAGGCGAGGCACTTGTTTTTTGGTGCTAATGTGAAAAATGTTGCTGCCTGCACCTTCATCCAACGTTCCACTTCTTCTTTTATCTCTTCTTTTTGGAATATATATTGTTAAAAATCTGGTGTGGCCAACAAAATACCTCCCATCATTTACAGCCCGAGTCACAAAAAAGGTTAAGTTCTTCCTTATTTTTGGATTAGCGAATTTTACTCTAATTTTGACAGTTTATTTCTTAAAATATAGTCTAATCTAATCCGAGTAACTACCTTTTTTTTAAACCCCTCAACAGGATTAAATCCCGATTACAGAGTGGGTTCACATTCACACACATCCTTGCTTTAGTGGGAATCGAACCTAGAGCCCCGAGCGCACTCATGACTTATGAGGCGTTGCTCTAACCATTGAGTCACCGGAGCTATAATAAAATGAAGATTAAATTTTAAATACCGGGATAGAATAGAAATCACTAATCCAGAAATGAGGATTAGCTTAAATATTTTTGTGAATCATTAATTTTTATTAATCTAAATATATACTTACATATTTACTTATGCTGGAAACCTTATTGAATTCCTTTTCTATTTACTTTTTTCTTTTTAAAACGTTACTAATATTACTTTGAAATGATTAGTTCTTTGATAGTAACGTTTATCTGTCAGTTACATACATTTGAATAACTGCGTTTTGTCTGTTTAAAGCATAGGCTTTTGGATTTAAATTATAGACAATATTATAAATTTATCCATAAAATATATAGAAAAAATATTAATGCAAATCTATAGAAAATTTAATAATCTTTAATTTTTATAACATTAATCTCAAAAAATTACATTTAAAGGTATTTTTCGAAGAAAAACTATTTTGAGCTTCTTGTAAAGTGCCATTTCCGGTTATCCGATTTTCACCAAAATGTAATAGGCTCTTTCCATTACAGAAAAAGTTCGAAATACAAGGTTTCAAAATTTTTTGAATGATAGTATTTGAGTTAGAGTGAAGGATCCAGACACACATACACAAATACACACATACATACATACACACATACACACAAACATCATCGTGAAAATGTTAAAATTGGATTCTAGGGACCTTAAAACGTGGTCATTTACCAAAATCTCGATATGAGATTTTTAGCACGATCCTTATACCTCCCTTACCAAGGGTAGCGGGAGGTAAAAATATAACAATATAATATTATAAAATCAAGTATCTATTATTGTTTTAAATTCGGGGTGTATACAGATATGTATTACAAGCATATTTATATCTATTATCATTATCTGATATTACTACAGCACATCAATCTGTATTGCTCCAGTATTACTGTAGTTAAGACTTCCACATTGTTAAATTAGTGAAAATGTCATTGTACGTATTAAATATTGGCCGAAAAGATTTTTGTTCTGGTGTTCTGGTTTCATTGGTATTATAACGTTAACGAGTATTTTAATTTTTTATATACGAGTATTAACTAATTTGAAAAATTACATCAATTATTTTAAATCACTTAAATTACGATTCATATTTTTAAATGGATTTAGATATATGAAATATATTTTTATTTTTGGCTGAAATTGAACAGTGGTATAAATTATCAGTTATAAAAACTCTAACTGTCACATTTACTAATGAAATTTATAATTCATTTCGAGTATAAAATTATGAAATATTATTCCACATGCCTGAATTATTGTGATTATTTTTCCGTAAACAAAAACACATCTGTATTGAATTAATTCTATGATATACGATTGGAATGAATACATGGCAGTATGTACCGATATATAATTACCGTGCTCTAAATAATTGATATTAATATCCGTTCTATTATTTTGTTACACTATTATATATTTGTATTTGTTCTAAGCTATGATATATTATGTAGTTATATTTATCCATGACAAAAGGTGTACAATGTATTTACGTATGGAGAGTTGTAAACAAAATATAAATTTCAATTATAGAAACTAGGACAATCATTTATCGATTTTAAACCACACTTTTGTACAGTAATTATTTACCTATACACAGGGTGTTCCGTGAGAAAACCGACTGACTTGTATCATAGGGGTCATTTTATTTTAAGGAAAAAAGTTAATAAACATGTTTCTATCTCGTCTCCCACAAAATTGTATGACTAGCGAATGAAAGTTGACGTTTAAAGTATTTAATAGATGTGGTTTCATTTGAAAACTTTCCCTATTTTTGATTTGAAACGAAATTTACCCTTATGTATCTCGTTAGTGTTAGTGAAGATTAGAATTGTACTCAATACCACTGGAATACTAGGGGACATTTAAAATAACCTTAGCAACAGGATTCAGGGATGTATTTAAGAATTTTAAAATTGAATGTGACACGCTCAAGCTAAGGGTTGATTTATTAGTGTCCTACGGAATAGCCGGATACTCCAACATGCTAGGATTGTTCCTTAGGGTTGCTACATTGAGCATTTAAGAAGATATTCATTAGACAAAAAAGAATACAATTTACAAAAAATTATTAATAAATTTAGGGTTGATATATTAGTGTCCTACGAGATAGCCAGATACGACAATGTACTAGGATTGTTCTTTAGGGTTGCAAAATTGAGTATTTAGTGAGATATTTATTAGACAAAAAAGAATACAATTTACAAAAAATTATAAATAAATTTAATGTGACACGCTCAAACTTAGGGTTGATTTAAAAGTGTCCTACGGGTTAAACGGATACGAAAACAAGCTAGGATTGTTCCTTAGGGTTGCTCTAATGAGTATTTAATGAGATATTCATTAGACAAAAAAGAATACAATTTTCAAAAAATTATTAATAAATTTAATGTGACACGCTCAAATTTAGGGTTGATTTATTAGTGTCCTACGGGTTAGCCGGATACGGCAACATGCTAGGATTGTTCCTTAGGGTTTCTATATTGAGTATTTAAGGGGATATTCATTAGACATAAAAGAATACAATTTACAAAAAAATATTAATAAATTTATTGTGACACGCTTAATCTTAGGGTTGATTTAAAAGTGTCCTACGGGATAAGCGGATACGGAAATAAGCTAGGATTGTTCCTTAGGGTTGCTGTAATGAATATTTAATGAGATATTCATTAGACAATAAATAATACAATTTTCAAAAAATTATTAATAAATTCAATGTGACACGCTCAAACTTAGGGTTGATTTAAAAGTGTCCTACGGGTTAAGCGGATACGGAAACAAGCTAGGATTGTTCCTTAGGGTTGCTGTAATGAGTATTTAATGAGATATTCATTAGACAAAAAATAATACAATTTTCAAAAAATTATTAATAAATTCAATGTGACACGTTCAAACTTAGGGTTGATTTAATAGTGTCCTACGGGTTAAGCGGATACGGAAACAAGCTAGGATTGTTCCTTAGGGTTGCTGTAATGAGTATTTAATGAGATATTCATTAGACAAAAAATAATACAATTTTCAAAAAATTATTAATAAATTCAATGTGACACGCTCAAACTTAGGGTTGATTTAAAAGTGTCCTACGGGTTAAGCGGATACGGAAACAAGCTAGGATTGTTCCTTAGGGTTGCTGTAATGAGTATTTAATGAGATATTCATTAGACAAAAAATAATACAATTTTCAAAAAATTATTAATAAATTCAATGTGACACGTTCAAACTTAGGGTTGATTTAATAGTGTCCTACGGGTTAAGCGGATACGGAAATAAGCTAGGATTGTTCCTTAGGGTTGCTGTAATGAATATTTAATGAGATATTCATTAGACAAAAAATAATACAATTTTCAAAAAATTATTAATAAATTCAATGTGACACGCTCAAACTTAGGGTTGATTTAAAAGTGTCCTACGGGTTAAGCGGATACGGAAACAAGCTAGGATTGTTCCTTAGGGTTACTGTAATGAATATTTAATGAGATATTCATTAGACAAAAAATAATACAATTTTCAAAAAATTATTAATAAATTCAATGTGACACGCTCAAACTTAGGGTTGATTTAAAAGTGTCCTACGGGTTAAGCGGATACGGAAACAAGCTAGGATTGTTCCTTAGGGTTACTGTAATGAGTATTTAATGAGATATTCATTAGACCAAAAAGAATACAATTTACAAGAAATTATTAATAAATTTAATGTGACACGCTCAAATTTAGGGTTGATTTATTAGTGTCCTACGGGTTAGCCGGATACGGCAACATGCTAGGATTGTTCCTTAGGGTTTCTATATTGAGTATTTAAGGGGATATTCATTAGACATAAAAGAATACAATTTACAAAAAATTATTAATAAATTTATTGTGACACGCTCAATCTTAGGGTTGATTTAAAAGTGTCCTACGGGTTAAGCGGATACGGAAATAAGCTAGGATTGTTCCTTAGGGTTGCTGTAATGAATATTTAATGAGATATTCATTAGACAAAAAATAATACAATTTTCAAAAAATTATTAATAAATTCAATGTGACACGCTCAAACTTAGGATTGATTTAATAGTGTCCTACGGGTTAAGCGGATACGGAAACAAGCTAGGATTGTTCCTTAGGGTTGCTGTAATGAGTATTTAATGAGATATTTATTAAACAAAAAATAATACAATTTACAAAAAATTATTAATAAATTTAATGTGACACTCTCAAATTTAGGGATGATTTACAAGTGTCCTACAAGTTAGCCGGATATGGCAACATGCTAGGATTGTTCCTTAGGGTTTCTATATTGAGTATTTAAGGAGATATTCATTAGACATAAAAGAATACAATTTACAAAAAATTATTAATAAATTTAATGTGACACGCTCAAATTTAGGGTTGATTTATTAGTGTCCTACGGGATAGCCGGATACGGAAACATGCTAGGATTATTCCTTAAGGTTGATATATTGAGTATTTAATGATTTTTTTCATTAGACAAAAAAGACTACAATTTACAAGAAATTATCAATAAATTTTTCAAGTAAAGTATCTCTTCCGGTTGTCCAATCTTACCCAAAATCTAATCAACTTTTCATATGAGTGCAGAAAGCTTAAATACGGAAAATAGACACACATAGACATACAGATACAGAGATCATTGTAAAAATACTAAATACGTGTTGTGAGGACCCTAATTCGTGTTTATACACCCTACCTACGGTATGACGGGAGGCAAAAACGTTATTTTTATTTCCGGTTCTTAATTGCGAATAATGAATAAATGAATAAACAAAAGACAAGATGATATATTTATTCCTTAGCCAACTTTAAAGAAAAATCACTGTGCAAATCGTTGTAAATTTCATTACTCCACCATCCCATTTTAATTCGTTTTCTCTCCCTTGGAGAATTCCCCGAATCAGCCCCTGTCTCCGGTGTTTTACATAATTGTTCAGCGGAGTCTCCCCGCACGCCCCCGCAACCCGTGTCTATGTATGCAGGATATGCAAATTCAATTTGCTTGTTGAATCTAAATTCTGATATTTTTCTGCGAGAAATTCAGATTTTTATTACGTGAATCTGAACGACGGTTTGGAATAATGCATGAATTTTTATACAGGGAGGTTAGTTTTATGTAATTATAGTTGAGAGATAATAGGAATTGCAAAGGTGTTGCGATGCTAGCATTCGTTTGTTTATGTGATTGTAATTTAAATTTAACTTTGTTTAATCTGTACAGGATGAAATTTTTAACACTAACACTAGAGTAAAGCTTGGTTTACATTTTATGCTTTTTTAGTTTTTCGGAGAAGGATAATACATGGAATTGCTGTTAATTATTTATTGAATTAATAGAAAGGCCATAGTCTGAATTCTCTAGTATATGTTTCACATAAGAGTTTGATTTTACAGACAAAAAAAAGATATTTTCTTAAAAGAATAAGCAGCTCTTGTTAAGAGTTCGATAGTTATATATATATATATATATATATATATATATATATATATATATATATATATATATATATATATATATATATATATATACATATATACAGGCTGTCTCACAACTCGCGCCCCAGAGCGAATGAGGAAACACGAGACAGCACTCGAATGTGTAATTTCGAAGAAAAAAAATTTAGCATAAAAGATATTCGAGAAAATTCGTCTTAAAATTGACCAATCAGAGACCTACACCTTTAACGTGTGTTTGTTGTAATTTTACGGTACTAGGATTTTATACAAACCAAATCTTCTTTAAAATGTGTGGGCGACTGTAGTTTTCGAAAAATGTCAGTGTCAAATTAAATTTGACGAAGTGAATAAAAAAGGCAAATTCTTACTATGTATTCAGCCGCTGATAGAAATGATTATAATTTTCGGAGAATGTGGACGTAACGCCAGAGAGACAGCACGAGTCTATTCGGAACGTTTTCCGGATAGAAATCTTGTGGTTCATAAACCACCATTTGTTGTTTTAATCTCAAAGAATTCAAATGACAATAATATTTTCGTTTAACACATTTTACACAGCTGCTACAACACGTTGCACTGTACGATATAAATGATGATCTCGGATGACACCTTCGCTAACCTAAATTTGTTGACAGTGAAAAGTCAACTCTAAAGTGTCAAAATTACAGTAAGTCAAACAAATTTTGTAACACACTAGTAGTATTTTTAAAACCAAGCAACCAGTTTTATTTTGTAATAATATCATCACACCTCAAGATATCCTTCCGGGATTGGTGGATTAAAAAGTCTTGTAACTCCGTTATGCAAGCAGCCGCAAATTATTTTCTTCTATTTGTTGGCAACCTATTGTCGTCGACAAGTGTCAGTTTCGTCTGGGGCGCGAGTTGTGAGACACCCTGTAAATGCGATTGTAATTTAACAACTGTACCATCCAACGCTGCAATCATATGCGGTAAACGAGATATGTGTATTGTAAAATTGTCCTATACTTTCGAAGTAAATGTTTGTCATCGAATTCAACAAAAGTATCCAAAATTCGAAAATATTTTGCCAGCGTCAAGTATCAGGATCTTTATAATGATTTACCTATTCACTGTTTGAGAAATACGATCCCCAATATGTAATAATAAATTGAAAACAATTTGTTTTCATAATAAGAATCTATCAAAAAATCCCTTCATATATATGGTTATGTCGCTGACTGATGGTGTGTGACGAATTTCTCGTTATTTATTAATTCAAAATATCATCATTATCATCAAAAATATTAAATATATCCATTTTGTTAATAAATCAGCACTATGTGGAAATATAACGAACTTACAAGTAAAATATGCATTAATGAAATATTTTTACCTTTTAGACAATGTTCCAGTGTCTAAATGAAGAGAACAAGCACCAGAAATGAGGAATGAAGTTCATATAGATAGTTCAAAACCTTCTCCGGCTCACAATTAAAAAATCACACACAAAAGTTGATAATAACAGTGCAAAAACATAAAACGAACTGATTTCTTTTAAATGAAATTCATTGAATATGCTTGCGCTAGGCGGCACTCTTTGTTTTAACATGTCTGTTCGTTCATTTCAACATTTGAATTGTGTTTGATTTTAGTTTATCGATATCTTTGTCCGTGTACACAATATTTGCAATGTGTCTAAATGTTAATAACTATTTCTATTGTTATTAATAGTGTTTATAGTGTGTGATAAGTGTAAATAATATTATAACTTTCATTGTTAGTGGTATTAACAATTAAATAGTGCAATAACAGCCTGAAATTGATGGAGTTGCAGATATTGTAAGTAAATTTGTTTGTTATTAATTATTCTGTTTTATATATTGTTAAGGTGCATTCACAAATGAAAATTAGGTTTAGATTTATGGATTATACTTTAGATTTAAAGACTTTGGCCGCATGTTATGTAATGACTCCATTCACACTTCAGAATTTAGGGTCTCTAAATCCAAATCAAAAAGATAAACATTGCAAGATCCAAACTTTAGGTTTATAATTTAGTTTGACGTCACAAACTTCACCAACGAGAACGAGTCTGAAATGATATAGATATATACACCCATCTTTATTTAGTATCCACTTGGTGGTTTCGGCTTTTTAAACAAATGCGAGAAGAACATAGAGACTGTCATAACTTAATGGCTGAAATATAACCAATAATACCAAGCGAATGACAGTTTCACGGCGCACAGGTGTCTTGTTAAGTACTGCTCTACCGATATTTTAATATTGTTTTTGAAGCATTTATACAGATCTCTGTACATATCAAAACTAATTTTCAAGTAATTTAAACTTACATTTATGAATGACTTACTTAAACCTAAACAAAAACCATAAACCTAATTTTCATTTGTGAATGCACCTTTAGTAATAATGTGTTAACTGTTAAATTTTAATAATTTAATATTATATTTATATTTACAAACGTATAGATCTCTAAAAACTTAATAAAATAAATATTTATTTATAGTCAAATCGGTAGTTGAATAACGTAAAACGTCAGGAAAACAGTACTTCTAAATATATAAATGGTAGACTAGAACGGTCCAAAAGTAGTGGGACAAAAGATTTCACTATTCGTTACGAGTCGAATGAAACTTTTATTCGTCTCAAGCGAATTCGAACTAAACGAATGGCCAAGAATACCATTACTATGGTTCTCGTTCATATTCGCGCGAATACGAATATCCTAGGCAAATACAAATGCTCATGAATAGAGGTCCATCGTGTGCCACATGAGAGTTTTTTTTTATATGAATGTTCTCAAATACAATGTGTTAAAAAATTCCTAATTCGGAGTATGCTATGAACAACGAAACGTATGTTAATTTTTCATAATACCATACTGTTAAATGTGCTTTAACAGTACTATATGCTCAACCGATATATGCATCAAAACAGCCACGGCCGTTATTTTTTATAACAGTACAATTATTAAAAATCATGTGTTCCTAAAAAAATCTCAGCATCATGAAATTGTCATGAAGAGTTGTCACCTGTCAATATGCCATAGAAAATAGAATTTTAAGAAGATATTTGATGTTATTATGAAAAATACTGAACGTCAAACGGCTGATATACAAATAACAGACACGGTTGATTATAAAATCTCGGCTATCGCCTCGATTTTACAACATTCAACCTCATCTGTTATTTGCTACATATCAGCCTTATGACGTTAATAACTATAAAAATATTTATTTAAATGTCAATTTGACACGAGATATTGTCAAAAATGATATCTAATAAAATCAAAGCTTTTTTTCTTGAATCTTATTGTCTCGTGGCCGGGTGCCTGAGTGCCTGTTCGCGAGTCTGGGGAACCGGGTTCGATCCCGACAGGCAACAAATATTTCGAATTTTAAATAGCACAAAATTGACCCCTGTGGTGCACTCTCCACGCCAGCAATGAATGCCCATGAGGTGACGCCCGGTAAACGCCCGCACGGTACAAATATATCATCATCATTACCGATATCTGCGTACAAAGCAGATTGGCACACCCAGCAACGGGTAATATGCCGTGATGATATATTTATTTATTTTTTGAATTGAATAATAATAAAACAAAATCTTTAGCAACGTTTGGCGTAATCATAATTATTATAAATGGAAACATATTTCACATATTCTAGTGAGACATAAAATCTTGTATGCACCACGAGCGTTACTAGATGATAATGCCCATCGGATGATATCTATCCTCGTCGCCCTCCTGGCATTATCATCACCGATCATCGTATCGCCCTTGGTACATAATTATATAGTTATTTGTATATCAAGGCCGCGAAATCAATCTCGAGGGCGCTAAAGGATTTCGCGGACAAGGTGTACACAATATTTTTTGTGCAACCGTAAAAAATATGTAGTTATAAATTTTATTAATTTTAAATAGTTTCATTGTAAATAGAAAGTTAGCTTTCAAGGTGGCTATGGGATTAACATTTGGTAAACAAAACCATGCAATTCTCAAGTGTCAAAGTGATTGTTTACCTAATTTCGCGGCCGCTACTATGACAACGGATGCGAAATTCATTTCGCGGCCGTTACCATAACAACGGTCGCGAAATTTAATTTCGCGGCCTGTATTGCGGCTGCGAAATGCTTATTTCGCGTCCGGTTGCACAAAAAATACTATTTTTGCCTTGTACCACGAAAGATATGTTTGTGTAATAAATATTTGATTTTGGTTAAACTGAATTTGAAATCAAATCGCCAGAATGACAAACAGTCATTAGTACACGAAACAATTCAATTAAATCTGCAATGTGTGTAATTCAAGTAATATTCTGCTTTATAACTGCGATGATTGTGTGAACAGAGCTTAACAATCTACATTAGTTACTGGAGTGGAGTATGCTTGAAAATATTTCAATCCTCTCTCACTGAATCGTATTTATATTCCGAAGTGTTTTCGAGGTGAAACTGATTAAATTTAATTCCCTTAAAATGAAATTTAAATAAGAAAAATCCATAGGTTCAGCACAATTTCCATAGTTCTTAGATGAACGGAGGAAACTTGGGACAAATATTTGTACCTCCGATTGAGTTTTCAAGGGTTACATCTCGAATAAAATAATGACGATATTGAATTTTAGCCGGGTAGTTTACTATACTCCAGAGAGATGTTTTTCAGACGAAACGAAATAATTTCGCGAAGAAGAGAAAGTTTAAGCAGAAGAAAAGCGAAAAATTTAGAAAGGTAATTTATTTTCCTCGGTCTAACGTACGTATATTACATTCTATAGGAAATAAAATATCATTTTGGGTGGGTAGATGTTTCAAATAAGAATGCAGTAAGTAAAGAAATATATTATAGAACTAGAACGAAAAGATCTTGCTTTAAATTTATAGTCTTTCATTATGTACTAGGTTTACATGCAGTTTTCAAAATGGTTTCAGTTTTCAATCAAAATTAAAAGATTGTTAACATGCGATTTTCAAAAAAAGTCCACAGTTTCGACACATGAGAATTTGACTGATATAAGTGACAGATCCTCTTCACTCCAAATATTTCGTTTTGCCATTATTCCAATTTCTTTTCTTCGTACAAAAACTATTATTCACGAAAGATGACTATTCAAGGTCATTTGTGAGCCGTCTGATATAATATTACGTACAGATAACTTCATTGCATTTTGTATGCATAGGTGTGCAACATGAAATATTTATGGGCACATTTTATCTGAAAAAATATGAGTAATTCATTTGAAAATTATATTTCTTTCTAAATAATGCCTTTCTGAAAAATTTATGTTCTTCACTTACATTTTTGCAAAATACAAAAACATAGACTTAACTTATAAACCAAGGAATAATAATTTGATTTAAACGTCAACGCCAATGGGTAAATAGCACATAGGGCAGTATAGTAGATAATTAGGTATCTGTAATTCTACGACATATGTCATTATTACCTTCCGTCACCTTTAGGTAAGGAAGGTATTGTCTTTGGTCAAAAAATTCGGTGGTGAGTTTTTGATGAATGAAAAGTGTGTGTGTGTGTGTTTGTGTGTGTGTGTGTGTGTGTGTGTGTGTGTGTGTGTGTGTGTGTGTGTGTCTGTGTGTGACAAAATTTTCTAATGCGATAACTCTAATACTACAATTACAAAAATTATAATTCTTTCGTATTCCTCTTCGTTACTTCCATCTGAAGAGTCGATTAGATTTTGGTTATAATTGGTCAACCGGAAGTACCATCATTTGAAGATTTTAACAGTTTTTCTTGAAAAAACGATGTTAAATATCATTTTTTCGCATTTAATGTTATTATAAATATAAAATATTATTTTATTCTCTATACGATTTGAATGCATTTTATACTACGCATTAAATGGATATAGAGTTAATAAATTATAAACAAATTAAATATCATATATTAACCAGCTATGCTATAACTCTGGAAACAGCTGCTATATTAAGAAAATTCTGATTGAAAGGTGTCAGTGTCAAGTGCAGTTGACAGTATATTTGTTTATAATTTTACTGAAAATATAGGATCTTTTGTTAGAAACTTTCTGTAATGTACATACAAGAAATTTAGACTCGTTCCAATGAACTTTCTGTATAGATTTTATAGAAAATACATACGCATTTACGAAAATTATCGGTTGATACCGCATCTACCGACTGTGTTCGAAAATATCAGTGGTAAAAAGTTATCGCGTGTTCGAAAATTGTACAATATCTACCAGATCCATTTACCGGCTTCATGAAGCATCTAATCTCAAAAAACCCTAATCATACGTAGGTACTTTTAATATAAATAAATATACAATGTCTATTCATTATTTACTTTTCTATTTCTTTATTCCTATATAACAGTAGAAACGATAATTGTGAAAGTTTTGAGAAGCACGTGATCATAAAATGATTAGAATAAATTACGGCATATTAAAGAAAATACAACACCGAAGATAATGTAATATAATAACAGTACATAACATAATTTACTCATTCTGACACTTCAGCTATTTCGTACTTAGTAATAGATAGTATGTAATAAATTTTTGATTAAAATATAAGAAAATATTACCAATAATTATTAAAAAATACAATGATACATTGAAATGAGAAAATAAAATTATAATTTTATTTTTAAAAATGGATACAGTCCATAAATGAAAGGGGGGTCAGTCGACCCTTTCGACCTCCCCTGTGGGCGCCTATGGAAGCTAACTATTTTCACATTGTTTGACAAAAACTTTTTGACAGTTGTAGAAAAAATGAACAAAGAAGGAAGCGAACTTTCAGACGACATAATACGAGAAAATATATAAATCACTTTACAAGCATACATTTATATTTACAAACAAAATATTTTGACGTTTATATGTGGCCTAATAAGAGCGCCAGATTTATTTTTAAAATAACACAAATCTTTTTGTTGAATCAATTGAAATTATTTGTTTGTCATCCACACTTCACGAATAACTTACGTGCATTTTATTTGTAACTTCTTCATTCAAAGTAAATTTTACTTGTCGTTCAATTTCTCGACAATTCCATGTTTATTAATTAGTTAATGCAAGTCTATAGTGTGTATTATAAACGAATATGAATCCATAATGAAATGTAGGCAAAGTGCGGAAGTAAGTACAATGACGGCTAACCAAGTTTTGTCGGAAAACTTCAGCCGTATTGTGCGTTACGTTCGCTCAGTTTGTTTCAATTTACATTGAAGTTTGCGGTGGCTTTTAGTGAAATTAGTTTTCGAACATTCTCAATGTTACTTAAAAACTCCGTCGCTCAAATCAAATCATTTGTTGATCACATACGCAGTTTCATGTGGAGTGTTTTATAAATGAAATCGTTTTAAAGGTGACCAAATCATTTTAAACCTAACTTATCCCAATAAGGGTATCTATTCGTTCAATACATCCTTTAAATTTTTATTTAGTTTTGGATGATTTGATTACTTTTGTAATATACTTAAAACTAGTGACCTCTAAATTGTCTGGAATGAAAAGTTAAATGTAGTTAAATCACATGCTAGTCTCTTTGCTGTTTTAATGAAAATACAGTTACTTTACTTCAAGAATTCAAGGCTTAAGCCGGGACCGATTTCGAGTCAGGTTTCAAGCCAGGCCTGCTTATTAATTATCGAGCCGATTTTCGAGTCTGGCTGGCGATTTTTTTCACGGATCGAGTCAAGCCAAACCTCAAAACCCGTCCGGCCCGGTTCGAATACATCCCTATAGGGGGCAGTAAACCGGTAAATGTTAAAAACCAAATAGGTACTTGTAAATTTCTGAGAACATTTGTAAATCAAGAACGTAAAGAATATTATTTCTAACCACGAATATTGTTCAATCTCACGCCTTTCATTGTTCAATGATTTTTTTTTATTTCGATTGAATTACTTGTTATATAAATCAGTTAAAAATCTGATGTGACCAACACAATACCTCTTGCCATTTACAGCCCGAGTCACAAAAACGATTAAGCTAATCCTTATTTTTAGATTAGCGAATTTTATTATGTTTTGGCAGTTTATTTCTTAAAATATAGTGTAATCCAAGTAACTACCTTTTTTGATAATAAAATGAAGATTAAATTTTAAATACCGGGATAAAATAGAATTCACTAATCAAAAAATGAGAATTAGCTTAAACTTTTTTGCAAATCGTTAATTTTTATTAATCTAAATACATACCTACATATTTACATATGCTGGAAACTGTATTGATTTCCTTTCCTATTGTTCTATTTACTTTTTAAAACGTTACTATTAATAAATTGAAATGATTAGTTCTTTGACAGTGACATTTATCTGTCAGTTACATACATTTGAATAACTGCGCAACCAAGGAGTTTTGTTTGATTAAAGCGTAGGCTCCGGGATTTAAATTATAGATACTTTTATAAATTTATCCATAAAATATATAGAAAAAGTAGGTATTAATGTAAATCTGTAGAAAGTTTAATAATCTATAATTTTTATAATAACATTAATCTCGAAAAAATAACATTTAAAGGTATTTTTCGAAGAAAAAATATTTTGAGCTTCTAGTAAAGTGTCATTTCCGGTTATCCGATTTACACCAAAATCTAATGGACTCTTTCCATTAGAGAAAAAGTTTGAAATACAAGGTTTAAATATTTTCTGAATGATAGTATTTGAGTTAGAGTGGAGGATCCACACATACATACACA
This sequence comes from Harpalus rubripes, assembly GCA_963082715.1. Lineage (NCBI taxonomy): Eukaryota > Metazoa > Arthropoda > Insecta > Coleoptera > Carabidae > Harpalus > Harpalus rubripes. The sequence continues at coordinate 42,489,268 of OY720461.1, read as the reverse complement.
CACACACACACATACACACACACACACACACACACACACACACATTCATATATACACATACAAACATACACAATACACACAGACATCATCGTGAAAATGTTAAAATTGGATTCTAGGGACTTTAAAACGTGGTCATTTACCACAATCTCGATATGCGATTTTTAGCACGATCCTTATACCTCCCTTACCAAGGGTAGCAGGAGGTAATTCGCATTTTTATACTGTGGATCTTTCATTCGATAAATTTATTAAATATAATTAAAATAAAAAATAATGATCTTGATACATTGTTATTTAATTTCTAAAATAAAAACATTCGCTCTCTGCAATTTTTTATTTATATTTACGAGTAATTCTTGAAACAAATACTTGTTTTCTAATCATCATCTTGACATTGTTTAAAATTTTGTTTAAGCTCATTAAATCGTTCCACTTTTGGTTTGTTAGTGCTTGTTGATTGTGTGGTTCTGTGAGAATTAGGTTGGTAACAACGTTCATCTTCATCTAACTAGGCGGCTGGGCTCAGGTTTATCTCAAGCACAATTGCCTCGAGTGCTAACGCGAACTTTAACTGCCACAACATTCTATAGCAGAAGCAAAGTAGACAACATTTGCATCTGCATTTGCACATGTGAAACACCCACGGATGTTTATAAACAAGATTATTCACTAAAAACATATGCTTAAAGACTAGGGGTGAATTGTATAGTAGGTACCGAAAGCCCGTGTTAGACGGTCAGTTTATCTATCAGTTTTAAGGTGTATTCGCAATTGAAAATTGGGTTTAGATTTATGGTTTATACTTTAGATTTAAAGACTTTGGGCGCATATTATGTAATGACACCATTCACACTTCAGAATTTAGAGTCTCTAAATCCAAATCATAAAGCTAAACATTGCAAGGTCCAAACTTGAGGTTTATGATTTAGTTTGACGTCACAAACTTCACTAATGAGAACGAGTCTGAAATGATATAGATATATACACCCATCTTTATTTAGTATTCACTTGGTGGATTCGGGTTTTTAAACAAATGCGAGAAGAACATGGAGACTGTCATATCTTAATTGCTGAAATATAACCAATAATACCAAGCGAATGACAGTTTCACGGCGCACAGGTGTCGTGTTAAGTACTGCTCTACCGATATTTTAATCTTGTTTTTGAAGCATTTACACAGTTGTCTGTACATATCAAAACTAATTTTCAGGTAATTTAAACTTACATTTATGAATGACTTACTTAAACCTAAACAAAAACCATAAACCTAATTTTCATTTGTGAATGCACCTTAAATGCTTCAAAAACAAGATTAAAATATCGGTAGAGCAATACTTAATAGATACCAGTGCGCCGTGAAACTGTCATTAGCTTGTCATTATTGGTTATACTTCAGCAATTAATTTATGGCAGTCTCCATAAATCTAAACCTAATTTTCATTTGTGAATGCACCTTAAGGCTAAACATTGCAAGGTCCAAACTTTAGGTTTATGATTTAGTTTGACGTCACTAACATCACCAATGAGAAAGAGTCTGAAATAATATACTTTTCCCCTACTGTTTTTTCTCAAATTTGTATTCTGGAATTTAAATATATGGTCTCCTAAATATTCAGTTCAAATATGATTCAGAAAGTATTTAACTCAGTGTACATAAAGATGAAACATAATGTATTACTCTTCCCCTACTGTTTGTCACTCAAATTTGTATTCTGGAAATTAAAGTATATGGTCTCCTAAATATTCAGTTCAAATATGAAACAGAAAGTATTTAACTGAGTGTACATAAAGATGAAAAATAATATATTACTCTTCCCCTACTGTTTGTCACTCAAATTTGTATTCTGGAAATTAAAGTAATGGTCTCCTAAATATTCAGTTTTTCAAATATGAATCAGAAAATATTTAACTGAATTATACAAAAGTTGAAAAATGAAGTATTACTTTGTTCATAAAATATTTAAAAAAAATATTACTACTTGTCGAATAACAATAAAGGTTTTCTATAACTGTAGACAGCTTAATGTAGACGAAGTTTCATAAAAAGCGAATAAAAAAATAGTAGTGGACCCCATTCATAAATTATATACAGAAATTAAATCTTTTGATTATGCAAACAATAGAAATTAATTGAATAGAATAATTATAAAATTATTGCAGATTATTCGGTATTAAAATAAAACAATAGAATAAATTTATAAACCGTGAAGTGCGCAGGGATGAAAAAAGGATTTAATTCCAGTCATTAATTAGAAATTAAAATTACGTTAGCAATGAAACCACGAATAACAATAAAACAAAACACGGTCCACCCCAGCGGAATTTAGCATCAATTTTTAGCGGAATTATTTATAAGCGTCTGGCATACACTCACATTAAAATTTAAGTGCTTACCCTTTTAACACGAGCATAATCTTTTTGCTATAAATTATGTTTAATTAAAACTAACGTAATTAACATTTACCTCGTTAAATGTGTAATAAAACCTTTTTAAGTAAATATTTCACCAGACGTTGTTCTTAACTTAATGCACGTTTGCATTAGTGCCTGCCACTTTATTTTATTTCCGAGGATACCTACATTACACATGTTTTTGTTTTTAGAAATAAACTGTTATTCTTGTTTTCTACTGGATAGATCCAAATTAGTAAATAATCAGCTGTATCATGTGACACATCGTTTATATTAAACGACGTAGCTAACAATGTTATCCAATCAAAATATGTCACTGTGTGAAAAAAAAGAAACCTAATATCGCTTGTTACATTTGTTTCTATTTATCAAAATATTTAACTACGGTCTTTAATATAAGCGATGTGCTACATGATATAGCCGATTAAGGGTCACTTTTACAATCATTAGATAAACCTCGTATAACGCTATACCAGGTATAAAACTGGAACTTGTATTTTACAAACCTCGGATAAACCTCAGATAGAATAAACACCAGTATTTCTTATCCCATGGAAATAGGTCGTATACACGTAGAATAACTTTATCCCTGGTTCTTATGGACACCACGTAAACACAAACGATGTTTTGTTATTGTCAATCAAATATTTCAACATCACTGTCCGAAGCAAAAATAATATTTATATCATCTAACATCGTGATAAATGTAAATTAGAAGGCAGAAATAATAACAATATTGAAGAAATATAGTCTAACAACAAGGTAAGTAATTTTATTGTGCCAATACCAACCTAAAGTGATTTAACATAATTCCTGGTATAACTATCTGACAGATAAAAATGCATTGTAAAAGACAGTCTTGTTTATCCTAGGTATAATTGCTAGCATAAAGTTATACCTCCGATAGCTATACCATAGTTTATCCATCAATTGTAAAAGCGGGCCTAAGTGAACACAGGTGTTCGGATTTGGAAGACCAGTATTGGGCTCACGAAACTTCTGCGTCTTTGGAAGGTCTTATTATAATTAGTGTAGTTAAGGGCTTTAAGCGCTAACCATTTTTGATACTGTGATCTGTAAGATCTATTGTAATGGCCCTATCTTAGTTTTCTGGAAATTGTTCCAGAGTTCTATGAACCAAACCTAGTTACTACTCTAGTCATTTCATTTGCCTAGAGGTATAGTTTGTTTAAAGATATTTGCGAACTTACATGCATCTACTTACGCAGCGAGTGGCTTCTTAAATTAGAGGATTTGAACCCAAAGCCTTTGGGAGGCTCTGGGTTTGAATCCCAGCGAGGTCCATGAATTTTTCACAATTCTTTTTTCGTCTAAAATAAATTTTCCTGGATCCTATAGCCCATTTCTACGATTTAGACATTTAGGTTGGATCTCAAATAATTATTCTACGTGTGTGTGACGGCTTAAAGTTCACAATAATTTAATATTTAATGCGCATTGTTAGCGCTGAGTATTTATCACTCCGATTGTGAGAGTGTACTCGTTACGATTTGTAAAAAGGCTTGTGAAAGATTCATTGGCTTAATAGGGCTGTTGCAAGAATTTTTATGTGCCTTCTAAGTATTAAATTTAAAAAGATATCATTATTTAAATAGCCTCAAATTTGAAAATGTCACCAAATATCCATTAGATATTTTACAATAAAATCTTGAAATTTGGATAATATTTTGAAAAAGTCATGTGATCTGAAACAGAACGTGACGTCACAACACATAAACCTTCATCGGCTTCAATTGGTCCCTTATAGTGTTTTATTACAAGTGTTATGATAAATATATTGTCAAAGTTGTCAAACAAGTGTCAAATTTTTGAGTTTGGTTCGTGTTAGATAATACAAAATTTAATATACAATAAGTAATTTACAGTATCGTATTGTGCCTTCTTGCAAAAATGCGCTAGGAAAAACCTACTATTGAATTTATAAATATGCCAAAAGATGCAAAGAAAATAAAATTGTGACTGGAAGCAGTAGGTCGAAGAGCTGATGGTTGGGTTTTTACATTTTATTTTACCTTAACTCTTTAACACACCTTATTTCGGCAACAGTAAAACAGTCGTTTTCTGATATAAATTCAGCCATCATCCAGCTTTCGATTTTCGGTAAACTGTCCGACTTAGCTTGAGTGTATTCTGTATTAGCCATTATTACTCATTTATAATGAAAAATGTCAGCGTCAAATGTCAAATTCGAAGTTTGTTATAGCATGTGACAAACTATCGCCTACGTTTATTTATCTAAATAACAAAAATAAATGTAGGTGATGGAAAAACTGTTTTTCTATTGGCTGTGAATGACGTAATGTATGTGCTTCTACGACACAGAAGTCGGGGGTTGTTTTTCACGACTATTTTTGGCGCCAATCTTTTTATTTCATTATTTATGAAAATAACAACAAAATATTAAAAAAATAATTATTATTAAGTAAAATATTGTATAAACTTTCATTTAAAATAATTTTTGAAAAATGTAAAATAGGCTCATTGGTAGAGCGTCCGACTAGCGTTTGGAAGGCTCTGGGTTCGAATCTCAGCGAGGTCTATAAATTTTTCACAATTCTTTCTTCGTTTAAAACAAATTCTCTTGGATCCTATAGCTCATTTCTACGATATAATTATTTATTATTAGTAGGAATTTTTATACGAAAATTATTCTAAAGATCGTATTCGACAAGATACATATAGTTAACGGATATAAGCAAATCTCGTTAATAAAAAATAGAACAAAGTGTTGTTGAACTACTTCTTATCTCCTTGACTTCTTGCAAAGAGAAATATAATTGAAAACTACGTTATCCATTGAATCCCTTGCGATCTCATGCATATTAATAACGTACACATGGCAACAGTGTTAACAGTCGCCATCAGCAACGTTGCTAAGTAACGCTATTATGAACCCAAGAGTCAGCTCGTTGCCAGGTTTAGCTAAAGCACCGCACACACTATACATTTACAGAGAGCTAGACTATAATATAGAGTACCCACCATTGTGAATGTAAGGACAAGGACGAACGTACAACTTATTGGACCTTAAAACAAAAGACATGCTACCGAACAGAACAGGCGGGAATTTACGACCTTTGTTGTAGAGGTAATGAAATATTGATTTACAGAGATAATATCTTATTAATATTTTGAGATAAAGGCTTGCAGGGAGAAGTAAGACAATGATATACTCGTATGGCATATTTCATATCTTGTATCGTGTTTTTGGATATTATAATCTGCGACGCAATTAGGTTTAGACAAACAGAAAAGGCATATATGTTTATATGACTCTGATTCTTTTTCGCTGACTTATTTTGTATGACCAACTTGATCTATCACACTGCAAGTTCGAACAATCGTTTTCTCTGACCTTTAGTCAATTTTAATACTTGCATTTGATTCTGATATGATTTCTTGAATGACAAGATAGGTATTTCAAATTTGTTTGACATAACAAATTATATCTGGTAAACGGCGAAAAAATAATGCAATTGTGTGCAAGCATAATAATTTTAAGCGAATCAAACAATTTCTGACGTATCACATGCGCAATAGTGAAGTCAGCTATAAATAGAGGAAATGACCCCAATTCCATTTCATCTGAAAACAGGATCATTGACTTCCTTGTAGCTATCACACTGGAGTAAGTCAGCGATATGAATGGAAGTCATGGACAACGCGTGACTAGTCAAAGATACTACTACTGGTATGATGAGGACTTTATGTTTCTTCGTTTACGACTCGGTTGCCCTCTATTGGTCTTAGCAGTAACTTACGTCATTATGACGTGCGGACTCATTGATCATTATATAGTTTCACTTTCAGAAAAGAATTTCAATGAAATGGGTCGCAATGAATAAAATGTTAAGAAACACCGAAAACTAATATAACAATAAAAATCTGATGTGGCCAGCACATAACCTCTCGTCAGATATTTTACCTGGTTATACGCATAAAACAAAAAATATTTTTAAATACAAATACATATATTCATGTCTCACTACAAAATAATTCTCACACATATTTGCAAAATCTGTGGGATATTTTAATACAAATTATGTACAATACATACATTTTTTCTATTTTCCTTTTCTCTTTCTTTATATTCGTCATTTTTTCACAAATTCCTTTTATATTATTTTTTACGTATATTCTTTTGCGTTGTTGACTTTTTTAAATTTCCATAATGATGTACAAATATTTTTGACAGTGACATTTATGTGTCAATTACATACATTTGAATTTCTTGCCTTGAAGTAGTTTGATCTGAGATTTTTTATATCAAATTATTTTATATGCATTTCTTTATCTCTAAATCTATAGAATTTAATGTTCTTTAATATAAGTATATACTTAAATTTTCGATAAATGATATTTACATTATTTTTTTCTTGTAACTACTACTTCTGGTTGTCCAATTGTTACCAAAACTTAATCAACTCTTCCCATTATTGTTAGATTGAGGAATCCGTAGATAAAAATGTCTTAAGTCTTATAGTATTTGAGAAATCGTGAATCCAACATCCACACATACACACACACACTCATACACACACACACGCACGCACGCACACACACACACATCCACACACACACACATATATATATATATATATATATATATATATATATATATATATATATACATACACACCCACACGCACACACACACACACACATACACACACAAATACACACACACACACCTCCACACACACATTCACACATACACACACACATATATATATATATATATATATATATATATATACATACACATACATACCCACACGCACACACTCACACACACATCCACACACACACACATATATATACATACACACCCACACGCACACTCACACACACACACACACATACACACACACACACACACACACACACACACACACACACACACACACACACACACACACACACACACACACACACACACACACACGGACATCATCGTAAAAATGTTATAATTGGATTCTAGGAAACTTAAAACGTACTTATTCCCTAAAATCTGCATATGCGATTTTTAGCATGAATTCAATACTTAGCGAGAGGTAAAAAACGAAATAATTACAAATTCAAATTATGTTAAATATGGAATAATTTAATGTGATCAATTAATATTCATCCCACAGCTGTTTAAGTTTGAAACTAATAACAGGCCTAGCTATTATAGCCCCTAATGGAAAACGTGAAACAGAAGCAGAAACACTTTGACTTGCGAACGGCTACAATTATTAATTGCTACCCCTACTAACACAATTTATCCCAGCCACTTACAAATGTGATTTTGTTACGCACAAATCCTGATTAATATTTCACCAGTTCACTTCCTATAATGAAGACTGAATTCTGCTGAATATTACATCTTTCACTAATTTCATCTTGCTCGTAAGTTCAGGAACAGGCATTGGGTATTTTATAATTCACACGAAACTTTAAGCAAATACTCAATATGAGAAATGGTTAAACAAACAGTTCATTGAAAATTATGTATGTAACAAAAGCTTAATCTAGTTGGCTTTGGACATAATAAATACATAATAATGGTTTAATAATATACCATGTTAGAATAGGATATTCTCTCATATTTTTTAAATTATTTTTCTTAAAGAACATTTATATCTAAGAGTACATGTGAAAATCCGAGTTAAAAATTCCTTTTAATAAGCGAGATATTAATTTTTAAAATTTGATTTTGTTGTGTCACGTGATAGTGACGTACTAGTTGTACAGTACCAGCGGTGTACTATCAGTGGTTCATGCGGCGTCTTATCACATTCGAACATGGAGTAGGGATTTCAATTGGTCTCCCATTGGAAGGTCCTCTAGTCCATCAGCAAAATTTAAATGCTTTATATCTTTTGTAACAATTAATTTATAATATGATTTTTTGTTTTTTCCCTGTTGTTTACCTATCAACACTAATATTTTTAATATTGGTACTCCTCAGAGAATACCCTATTGCCAAATTTGTGACGTTTTCTATATACTGTGTAATGTATCTGCAGAAATAAAAGATTTATTATTATTATTTCTTGTACATTACCTTAAAGCAGTTGTATGTATTTTATACAAAATCCATACAGAAAGCAAAAGATCCTATATTTTTAGTAAAATTATAAGACAAACACACTATGTCAATTTCACTTGGCACTGACATCTTTCAATCAGAATTTTCTTAATATAGTAGCTGTTTCCATAGCTATGGCTACTTAATGAAATTTAATTTCTTTATAATTTTTTAACTCTATATCCATTTAATATTAAGCATAAAATGCAGTCAAATCGTATAGAGAATAAAATATTCTTTAATATTTATGATAACATCAAATGTGAAAAAATTATATTTAACATAGTTTTTTCAAGAAAAACTGTTAAAATTTTCAAATGATGGTACTTCCGGTTGACGAATTGTAACCAAAATCTAATCAGCTCTTCATATGGATGTAACGAAGAAGTATACGAAAAATTATAATTTTTTTAACTGTAGTATTAGAGTTATCGCAGACGAAAATTTTGTTACACACACACACACACACACACACACACACACACATCCACACACACACACACACACACACATACAGACATCATCGTAAAAATAGTAAATTCGTATTCTAGGCACCCTAAAACGTGCTTATTGAGTAAAAACTCATCATCGAATTTTTTGACCAAAGACAATACCTTCCTTACCTAAAGGTGACGGAAGGTAAAAAAATTGAAAGATGTTATGCAAACTTGAAATTCACAAATCTATATAGATTAGTTGGAGAGTGGTCGACCCGAACTTTTGCCCCCAAATCGAACCAGCAGACTTACTAAAGATGCTCAAGACAAAGCTAGAACGTCATCGCAAAAATTAACTAGATTATTTAGGATTTCAAAGATGATTGTTAGCAGAATTTTGGTGAGAAATTATTTAAAGTTTCGAAAAAGAAATAATATAACCAAATAGACAGGGGTTCAGCTGGAGCGAATCTTCAGATGCTGCAGAACATTAAGGAGACAACAATTTATAGAAAACAGAGAGAGAGAAAGGGAGAGAGAGATAGATAGAGAGAGAGAAAGGACTGCCTAATTAGTTCAGTTATTGAAAAGGTTATTTGTTTGTTCCTTTAATAATATTATTATTTAATTGGTTATTTGAAAAAAATGACCGATAATATTAAAGATATTGTGATGAGTTTAAGTAATGACTATTTAAAATTTATTATAATGTTTTCAATTTATTTGTAGGAGCAATTATTAAATGATGACATGAGTAGTATGGACAATTTGTTATTTTCGTCTAGTTTAGCTGACATTACTTCGGATTTTCTAACAGACAATTCTACAGAATTTGTTGAAATATGCATTGCCTAAGCTTAAACATCTTGTATTAAAAATTAAATGAGTGTCATAGAGATGAAAAATAATGTATTACTCTATCCCTACTGCCTACTGCTTGTCACTCAAATTTGTATTCTTGAAATTAAAGTAGATGGTCTAAATATTTAGTTCAAATATGAAACAGAAAGTATTTAAATGAGTGTGCATAAAGATGAAAAATAATGTATTACTCTATCCCTACTGCTTGTCACTCAAATGTGTATTCTTGAAATTAAAGTTTATGGTTTCCTAAACATTCAGTTCCAATGTGAAACAGACAGTATTTAAATGAGTGTACGTAAAGATGAAAAATAATGTATTACTCTCTCAAATTTGTATTCTTCAAATTAAAGTATGTGATCTCCTAAATATTCAGTTTAAATATGAAGCAGAAAGTAAAAGAAATAATAAAGGTATAGCCTAACAAACCTGATGATGTAAACACGTATATTAAAATCTATTTATAGCTTCATATACACGCTTTGAAGCACATGACAAAACATATGTATCAATTAAACAAACAAATAAACAAAAATAACTACCTTTTGTTCCGAGAACATCAAGCTGTTTTCGGAATATCAATTGTCATTTCTGTTGCACATGCTAACTGTTATATTCTTTCTCAGTAACACACAAATAATACACTATACTCTAGTTAGTAACATCAAATATTCACAAATTAATTTCGAACCCTGATTTTGATTATATTATAATTATACAGTGTTCATTACTTTAACGCAGTAATAACATTGATTAACTGACTAAAACAAACGAATCGAAACGAAGGTAAACAAAATGGGGGTTCTACGTTAGTCAAGTCTAGAAAGTTCTAGCATCAATATGAAAATATTATTATTTTTTATAATTAAAACAGTGTAATTATAATGGAAAATTAATATTGTGTTAAATCACTATATTCCATTTATGATAGCGAGAGAATTTGGAACTAATTCTTGAATAGAAACAAGTCATTCTATTGGTTCTATGTATGTATATATCAGTGTAGGCATTGTGATGGCCGCATCTAATTTAAAAAAATTTAAACTGCATAGGTACCAACCTACAATGGAAAACAAATGTTATATTTATTATTTTTTACACTGTTTTCGTTTGTCATAAATTTATTATGATATGTGAATATATTTTTGTGAATTATTTATGCAGAATAATATTTTTCATGACATTCTGCGCATTATTTAAAACACCATTTTTTTTATTCATTTTTGTATGATTGCAACGATTGAACCATTACACATGGAATATTTCCAGCTCAACTACTGTAATTTGAAATCTGTGTGTGATCTGTGTTTAAATTTCCAAATTGTGAAACTGTTTGTGATGCAAATAAAAGTGCTAGAGAAAAATAATGAAAATGATATATCGATACGTCATGTATAACTTCCAAATAGAATCGTAGGCCGTAGGGAGTTATTTTGATTTTAACTATTTATTGAAAAAAAATACACTAGTGTTCGCTGAAAATGCAACAGCAAAAAATATTAGGAATATAATAATGAGATTCAGTGTAGAAGTTGCTTATTTTTAGTAGTGTAAATGATTAAAATTTCATAACTCTAAACAATAAAGAACAAGAGAAAATTAATAAGAACTATGTCCTCCGCACTAGAGATACAGCACTGCAAAGACACTCTAAACAAAGTCCAACGACTAGCCTGTCTAGGAATCACTGGAGCTATGTTGACCACACCAACAGGGGCTATGGAAACTGCTAAACATACCTCCGCTACATTTAATAGTAAAGGCGAGGGCAGTTAGCGGAGCTTACAGAATGAGAATTCACTCGAGAGAGGATAAATGGAGAGATGGTCGAACCAAAATCTTCAAAGACATAAAAACAACTCCATCCTTCGAATGGTGCCAGACCGGACCAGCAAAGAGTTTACCGTCAATAAAACCTACAGGGTAGAAATCCCCGCAAGGGAGGCATGGGAACATGTAAATAGTCCGGTGGAAAGAGATGACATAGTCATGTATACAGACGGATCCAAAACACCAAATGGACTCAGGCACAATCAGTCGATTGGACTCGGGACTTATACGACAGTATTCCATGCAGAATTGTACGCAATTTTAACCTGCGCCAAATTACTACTAGAGAGCTACTATACCAACAGAAGAATCTCTATAGTAACAGACAGCCAAGCCGCACTAAAAGCACTAGAATCCTGTGAGACAGAATCTGAACTTGTTCTAGAGTGCATCCACAGATTAAATGCAGTAGGAGCGAGGAACAAATTGAAATTAATATGGGTACCCGAGCATTCAGAGATCGAAGGAAACCAGGTAGCAGATAGTCTGGCTAAGAAATGGACAAGTTTTCCTTTCACAGGACCAGAACCGGCTTTCGAAATCTCAGCGGAGACAATTAAGCTGAAAATAAAAACATTGCTGAATCAATGGCACCGGAATCACTGGCTGGAGTCACCAGGGCAGAGACACTCAAAGCTCTTTCTAAATGAACCAGCCAAGAAAAGAACGGAACGTTTACTCGTAATGAGCAAACAAGACGTTAGATTAATAACAGGACTCCTAACAGGACACTGTCTACTAAACAAACACCTACACACGATGGGACTAACATAAGAACCAACATGCAGGGGGTGTGGTGAAGAGAAAGAAATCCCTCAGCACCTTATATGTCACTATGAAGCCTTTACGAGCAGTAGATATAATATCCTGGGGGCAGAAAAGATCCAGAAGGATATGCTAAAAGATTTAGTTCTGAAGAAAACCCTGGAGTTTATTAAACAAACAGGAGTTCTAGAATAGGAGTAAATCTGGAGGGTACAATAGATCTACAGGTCGCAGTACAGGGATCCACAGGAGACCACCTCTTATAATATAATAATAATAATAATAATAATAATAATAATAATAATAATAATAATAATAAAATGTCCCCCGCACGCCTTGGATCTGTAACGACGAGGTAGTCTGTTTGCGTTACTTTATTGTATAAATAATAAAAATATATAATTTGTATAGGATTTAATATAATAAATAGCGGAGTAAAGAATGACATGTCAATTAATAAAAAATATATAACAACTGAATATAATATCAATAAAATAAAAACAATGTGTCGGTGAGCAACGTAGCGGCTACTTGATACAGCCGCTACATTACTCCCCGCCCAAAAAAAGCACAGGTACAGGTCTCAACCATTTTGTTGTAGTATTTATTGTTGATGTTGTTGTCGTTGTCGTTGTTGTTATTGATGTTGTTGTTGCTGCTGTTGATGTAGTTGCGGTTGTGTTATGTGTTCTTGAAAATTTATCTGGACTTTTTGGGGTCATAGACATGTTCATGAGGAACATGCCTATCAGAAAAAAAGATTTCCCACGGTCGTGGCAAGTGAGTCTGCCGACCGGGGAAATGGTTGCTTGCTTCCAAGGGAGGAGGAAAGAAGAAAAAGCGAAGAGAGAGGTGCCAGAAAATTTTCAAGACGTGTTTTGTGATTGACGTTTGACGTTTAATTATGTTGTTTGAGATAAAATAGTGTAAAAATGGCTGAGCTGTACCTGTTATTTTCTTTCTTCCAATATAGCTGTTCACTGATGTCCAATGGTGGTCGAAAGGTTCTATACAGTGGTTGCAGACGCTGCAATGCGAACACCTTGGCGGCCGGTAAAACTTGTAAGTGATACACCATTTCATGCGAACCGTAATGCCGTTGATCTCCACGTTCCTGTAGAGCGGGGCCCGGTAGTCGCCCTCCCGGTCTTCGTCGGGTGGGGCGTTCGGCACGAAACGTTGCTTGTCGAGGAGCGTTGTTCTATTTTCGGGGTCACCAATGTAACGACGAGGTAGTCTGTTTGCGTTACTTTATTGTATAAATAATAAAAATATATAATTTGTATAGGATTTAATATAATAAATAGCGGAGTAAAGAATGACATGTCAATTAATAAAAAATATATAACAACTGAATATAATATCAATAAAATAAAAACAATGTGTCGGTGAGCAACGTAGCGGCTACTTGATACAGCCGCTACACATCCATTTATAGGACAAGCTAATCTGCTTTTTTATTGCCTAGAACTCCCTCATGCTTCTGTACTCACCACAAAGTCACGTGGTTGAGTTTAGCCAGCTGTTGAAGGGTGATCATGCAATTGCATACTAGCTTTGATTCACAAGTGAAGACACCTAGTGCCTTAAAACCAGCCTGAGTGTCTGACATTATGTTGATTGTTGCTCCTTTGAGACCTTTGTTTAGGTTTATTTGAGCACAAAAATTTATTACGTAGATCTCTGTTTGAAATATAAAGGGATGGATGGATTTTTTTATTTGGTATAAACCTGGCCTAAATACATCCATTTTAGTTTCACCTTTCTGAAGAGTCAAAGTGATTGTTTACCCAATTTCGCGAACTGTATTGCGTCTCTGAAATTTTTATTTCGCGTCAGGTTGCACAAAAATAAATTTTTCATATTAACGAACTTATATTACCAATTACAATGAGACCCACCATTCTACCAAATATTCAACCTACAAGTCGCTTCTGCAGAGTCCATTTGGAACGGTGTCCTTCCTACTGTCCACTGAAGGTGATTTGTTATTACCGAAATTTGTTCAAAACAAAATGACACATGCAATATATACGGAGAAAAGTTGAAACGACACATTATCCATTATCGTATTCAAAACTCTGCGTTTCATGGATGAAATGCTTTTCAAATATTAATCCATCCGCATATTTAAAGCTCCCACTTATCATTCCTTGTCGAGATTTACCCTTAAATACATCAAATAACAATTGCAAATCTGTGCTGAATGTCACCGTATATAAATGACAGTCTCATCTCACATTTCATAGCCAGACCGGATCTTTTGGCGTGTCGGACATGAATTTTATATGAATCAACGTAAAATATGCGATCCGGAAAACTAAGCTCACTGCGAACCGAGGGACTGATGGCTGATTATTATCTAAAATGATTCGGGCCTCCAGGACCCACAGGCGAAGCGACTCGAATGCTGCCAGAATTATTTACTCAAAATGCCTAGAGGATCTTTATACTCAGTATGAAATTGTTATGATAAGAGGTTGTGGAATAAATTTAAAGATACAGTGAGGAATATTGAAATACTTTTAAATTTTTAAATTTACAAACGTAGTTTATTTACCTTCCGTCACCTTTAGGTAAGGAAGGTATTGTCTTTGGTCAAAAATTCGGTGGTGAGTTTTTGATGAATAAGCACGTTTTAGGGGCCCTAGAATACTATTTTTACGATGATGTATGTATAAATGTGTGTGTGTATGTGTAACAAAATTTTCGTCTACGATAACTCTAATACTACAATTCCAAAAATTATAATTCTTTCGTATTCCTCTTCGTTGCATCCATGTGAAGAGCTGATTAGATTTTGGTTATAATTGGTCAACCGGAAGTACCCTCATTTGAAGATTTTAACAATTTTTCTTGAAAAAACGATGTTAAATATCATTTTTTCACATTTAATGTTATTATAAATATTAAAGAATATTTTATTCTTTATACGATTTGAATGCATTTTATACTTCATATTAAATGGACATAGAGTTAAAAAATTATTAAGAAATTAAATATCATATATATTAGTCAGCTTTGCTATAACTCTGGAAACATTAAGAAAATTCTGTCTGATTGAAAGGTGTCAGTGTCAAGTGCAGTTGACAGTATGTTTATGTTATAATTTTACTGGAAATATAGGATCTTTTGTTAGAAACTTTCTGTATGGAATTTGTATAAAATATATACAACTGCCTTTAGGTAATGTACAAGAAATATAATATTTTGCAACGAACTTTCTGTATGACCTTTATACAAAATACATAGAACTGACGGAAGGTAATGTGCTTGCCACATCAGATTTTTTTGATTAAGGCAATTTTTATCTGTTGAATCTGTAGCTGAATGAATTTTTTGCATAAATGGATAAATGTTTCGCATTTTTATTTTACTGAAGGTAAATCCATTGTTTTATAACTGAAGCATTTGAATCAGAATGATTCAAGTGCCAAAAAAAAGTATAAAATTTTGACCTGAAAAAGTTTTATAAGCCAAACTCAGTGCCTAAGTTTTGGTACAAGTGTAATACCAAAAAATATTTTGACTCGCACATAGAAAAGTAGTAAGTGTTGGGCCTCTATTTCAACAAATATGAATATTAAAATACATTTTTGATTGACTTATTTTTTATTACGTTGGTAGCACGGCTTGTGAAGTATTTCTACAATATTTCGGTAACTTATATCTTATACTAGTTGCAGATAAATTTAAGTTATACTTAGTGTAAAATGGAAGAGATATGTCGGATGACTGCAACATATTCATAAAATAAATTATAATTATGAAAATCGTTGTGTACCAAGAGTTTAGAATCCATTATTAACTGTAGTTTCTATGCAAAGGTTGTAAAATGAAAGCAAGCACTATTAAAATGTAAATAAAGCTGTTTAGAAACAGGTGGAATTTCAGTTCCATGTTCCTTTTAGTAGTCTAGTTGAATGATAATTGTTATAGTTGTAATCCCAAAGGTTCTGCAGTCGATTTCAGATCTGGACTACACTGATTGTTCGGATAGATATTTTGCTCGTGCTCGTGCCACAGAACTAATAGTGCCTGTGAGTTGACTTCTAGTAACCGCAGAATGTTACTGTCTATTCTCGCAACACACGGACACAGCAATAATTACCTATAACGTTATATTGAAAATCGGATAAATTGAGTACTTGATAGGCTTAAGCCTGCTTTATAGATTGCATAGAATAGAATAGAATAAAATGGATTAAGGAATAGAATAGGAATAGAAATTTTTAAGACCATTTATAGTTTACATGGAATGGAATAAAATGTCACTTTTAGGATAAATTGAATATTCATTCTTGTGCACTAATTTCACTGTTTGTGAAGTAAATATATGTCATTTTGACAATTGGGTGATTTATGACAGAATGATTAATAAATATTTATTATTTATATCTATGAGATGAAATGAAAAGTACAGATAGCGATCAGTTTTTTAAGTACACTCGTATGAATGTATTCTTATTTACGAAATTACTACAAAAAATTACATCGGAATCACAAAAATAGCATCGGAGTAAACCAAATGGAATAGGAACAGGAATGGAATAGAACAGGAAATAAAATATGGTTATTTCGTATTCTATTCTGTGCTATTCTATTCCATTCTATGCAAATATAAATGGTTCCGTGCATATCCACTGGTTTATATTTTTATTCCCTGTGCTATTCCATTCTGTTCTATTCCATTCTGTTCTATGCAATCTATAAAGCCGGCTTTATATTAAATATTTTTTCTGTGAATGTGTGAAAATGTTCAGCATGGGGAAATCGAGAACTATAAAGCATTATTCATATTAAATTTGGCATTGGACTTTTCTGATAATAGATGTAAGATATTATCGTTACTTCATTTCAGATAATTTCGTATAGGACGCGAACAGTCATGTGATTTTATTGACCTTGACAGGCAGATATGGGGGCTCGTGTCAGAATGACAGCTAGTAATTATATACATAACTTACAAAAAATGTTATAATTTTTCATTCGAATTTTTTTATTTTTCTGACTTATAAATAAATAAATAATTAAATATATCATCACGGCTTATTACCCATTACTAGGTGTGCCAATCTGCTTTGTACACAGATTTTATTTATTTATTTACAACCTCCCAACAGGATACAAAGTATCCCAATAACAGGGGGGTTGGATACACCAATACATCACAATAACAACATGAATAGACACACATTATACAAAAATATACATTCTATACAATAAGAAAACAACCAAGTACAACGATAAAGTATAAATTGATTTTAGAATATTACAATAAATTTTTACATAATTAATTTTTTAATTGACAGTAGCTAAGACTGAAAATATCCATTTTGTCATTCTAATACTTTCGACTTCATTGTATATTAGACATAACCGTCCAACTGGATCTTTAGTTTCATAATTTTTACCTTCCGTCACCTTTAGGTAAGGAAGGTATTGTCTTTGGTCAAATAATTCGATGGTGAGTTTTTGATGAATAAGCACGTTTTAGGGTCCCTAGAACACGATTTTACTATTTTTACGATGATGTCTGTATGTGTGTGCGTGTGTGTGTATGTGTGTCTGTGTGTGTGTGTGTAACAAAATTTTCGTCTACGATAACTTCCATACTACAATTCAAAAAATTATAATTCTTTCGTATTCCTCTTCGTTACATCCATGTGAAGAGCTGATTACATTTTGGTTAGAATTGGTCAACCGGAAGTACCCTCATTTGAAGATTTTAACAGTTTTTCTTGAAAAAACGATGTTAAATATCTTTTTTTCACATTTGATGTTATTATAAATAATAAAGAATATTTTATTCTCTATGCGATGTGAATGCATTTTATATTTCATATTAAATGGATATAGAGTAAAAAAATTATAAAGAAATTAAATATCATATATTAGCTAGCTATGCTATAACTCTGGAAACAGCTGATGTATTAAGAAAATTCTGATTGAAAGGTGTCAGTGTCAAGTGCAGTTGACAGTATGTATGTGTTATAATTTTACTGGAAATATAGGATCTTTTGCTTTCTGTATGGAATTTGTATAAAATACATACAACTGCCTTAAGGTAATGTACAAGAAATATAATATTTTGCAAGGAACTTTCTGTATGACATTTATACAAAATACATAGAACTGACGGAAGGTAATGTGCTGGCCACATCAGATTTTTTCTACATAGCCTAGTGCAAAACTTTATATAAGACCTAGATGCCAACCGAGGAATATTTATTTGTATAAATATTCCTCGGTTGGCATCTAGTTCTTATATAACGTTTTGCACTAGGCTATCGGTAATGATGAAATATTTGCACCGTGCGGACGCTTACCAGGCGTCACCTCACGGGCACTTATTGCTAGCGTGGAGAGTGCGACACAGGGATCAATTTTGTGCCATTTAAAATTGGAAATATTTGGCGTCGGTCGGGATCGAACCCGGTTCCCCAGATTCGCGACCTGACACTTAGGCACGCGGCCACGAGACCCCATTTTTCTGACTTCATGTGGTTTATTTGGCAGGGCCCGGTGACCAGGTAAATAATAGTGTAATATGCCCCATATGGGTGTTGGACATAGATAGCATAGCATATGAATACGTATCTGTTATACATGGTATTATCATACAAGTCCCTATGTTCACATATCGATTGGTTAAGTTGGAATTAATTAATAATGCCTAGTTGGTAATCCTGTATATGGAACAATACTACAATATGTTGTTATCAAGACACTAATACCGATGAAATATTGATATCATTACGTTACATTCAATGATCATTCTTCTATTTTGATATTGTAAAGTAATTAATTACATTGAGTTTCATTGCCAGTACTCTGTAATTAAAAATTTTCATTAGGTACAAAAAATAGTAAATCAACGAAAACCAATAAATTACTATCAGTTTTGCATTTTTGGAGTGTATGTTTCTGTTCATCTGCAATGTCTTGCAAAGCAAATAACTGCGACGAGGTGACGAGGTTCTTTCGGGGATTAGCATTTTTTTCCACCACACATAAAGAAAATAATTGCGTAGGCTTCCACAGTCTGAGTCATGAGAAATATTCGTTTTCCGGGAATGCACTGTGTCATATTTTGAGTCAGAGCTCAACGTTTCGCCCGCAGTCGTATGGGGCATCTTCAGGAGCAAGGGGGATAGTACTGTCTTAAACAAGGTTACCCGATGTGTCAACCACGCTAGAGGCCGAGTTTAAGCAACAAGAGGGGGAGACTCAGTTTACAAGGTTACGTGACGTGTAAACCACGCTAGAGGCCAAATAAACCAAGTGGCCTCTAGCGTGGTTTACACGTCGGGAAAATGCTCATGCAAGCGCGCTTAATTCAAATCCATCAGGTTTTCGTAAAAAAATCTGATGTGGCCAGCACATTACCTTCCGTCAGTTCTATGTATTTTGTATAAATGTCATACAGAAAGTTCCTTGCAAAAGATTATATTTCTTGTACATTACCTTAAGGCAGTTGTATGCATTTTATACTAATTCTATACAGAAAGTTTCTAACAAGAGATCCTATATTTCCAGTAAAATTATAACATAAACATACTGTCAACTGCACTTGACAATGACACCTTTCAATCAGAATTTTCTTAATGTAGCAGCTGTTTCCAGAGTTTTAGCAAAGCTGACTAATATATATGATATTTAATTTCTTTATAATTTTTTAACTCTATGTCCATTTAATATGAAGTATAAAATGCATTCAAATCGTATGGAGAATAAATAATTCTTTAATATTTATAATAACATTAAATGTGAAAAAATGATACTTAACATCGTTTTTTCAAGAAAAACTGTTAAAATCTTCAAATGAGGGTACTTCCGGTTGACCAATTATAACCAAAATCTAATCAGCTCTTCACATGGATGTGACGAAGAGGAATACGAAAGAATTATAATTTTTGGAATTGTAGTATTAGAGTTATCGCATTAGAAAATTTTGTCACACACAGACACACACACACACACACACATACATACACACACACACACACACATACACACACACACACATGCAGACATCATCGTAAAAATAGTAAAATCGTATTCTAGGGACCCTAAAACGTGCTTATTCATCAAAAACTCACCACCGAATTTTTTGACCAAAGACAATACCTTCCTTACCTAAAGGTGACGGAAGGTAAAAAATAACAGACCTCGTATAATAAATATTGATCGATCAATAAAGATAAAAATATTTTTAAGGGGTCTCTCTGGGGGTTGTAACTCCGAACCTCGCTGAGATTCATAAAATCTGTGAGCGCCATTGAACTCACAACCCTTTAGTTAGTATGTGCACCACTAGTTTTCATTGAAACAAAGAAGAAATATGTGCGTATCACTTTTCATATTTTAATTATAATAGAAAATTTGGGAACAAACAACCTTGAAGTTTGGGGTTAAGAAAGTAGGCCATAAGTTCCGTCGTTATTTAAGACATCAGTCATACGTCGTTTATTGTGTCAATAGGACGTTTCGGACATTAATTTGTCCATCCTCAGCAAAACATTTAAGTTACAATATAATATAAATGCTAGTTGAATTAACATAATGAACTACATTTTTACACATCAGTGCTCGCCCAAAATTCTAAAATAAAAATAAATAAATATATCATCACGGCTTATTACTCATTGCTGGGTGTGCCAATCTGCTACACAGATATCGGTAATGATGACATATTTGCACCGTGCGGGCGCTTACCAGGCGTCACCTCACGGGCACTCATTGCTGGCGTGGAGAGTGCACCACAGGGGTCAATTTTGTGCCATTTAAAATTGGAAATATTTGGCGTCGGTCGGGATCGAACCCGGTTCCCCAGATTCGCGACCTGACACTCAGGCACGCGGCCACGAGACCCCATTCTGTCAAGAATTATTGCAGAATTTTGGGGGAGCACTGATGTGTAAAAATGTAGTTCATTATGTTAATTCGACTAGCATTTATATTGTATTGTAACTTAAATATTTTGCTGAGGATGGAGATGTTAATGTCCGAAACGTCCTATTGACAGAATAAACGACGTATGACTGATGTCTTAAATAACGACGGAACTTATGGGCTACTTTCTTAATCCCATATTTCAATTATAAGTACATCTCTTTAATTCATTTGAAGTCTAGTCATTAATCTCTATGGAACTGCGCAACATTCGTTAAAAATAAACATAAATAATTCAACAGAGAAATTAATTAAAACCTGTGATCACGTAGCTTGTGAAAACACGAGAAAATCGCGACCCAAGAGAACAAAATTGTGTAGAATTCGAACTACGAAACTTCTACAATAATGCTCTGGGTTTTGTTTGTGTGAGAAATTTCTGCCGTATTTGTGTGAGTAGAGTAGCTATGTTCGCTACAAATAGTTTCCAGCTGGAATTTATTTAGAAAGAGAAATAATTAAAAACAATTTCCCTGGATAGAATTGAGTTGCCATGGTTTCCACTAGATAATATTTTTTATCCAACACCGACTCATAATATACTTGTTACTATGGTTATTTGAAATAATTAATGTACAATATTAGTCACTCCGTGAGAGAATATTTTAGAAGTCACGGAGGAATTATTATTATTTTTTGTGTTTTTTAAATATAAATACAAAATTATTTTATTATTGAAGTAATTTAACATTATCAAACTTATTTATTTAAATTAATATTTATGCTAAAATAGATTACTTATCTTTACCCAATGACAGCTGTCATGTATGGCTAATGAACCGAAAAAGAGACACGAGTTAGTGGTTACTTGCTTCGGAATTAAATTCAAAGATGCTGCTTGTGCTTCTAAGTAAATACGTTTTAAAGGAAGGTCCTCATTTTCACCCATTTTAAGGTAATTTTCTTTCAAATAATTCCCAATGACAAACAATAATTATTACAGCAATTTTTTTTCAATAACAATATAACAAAAACATTCAACGGCGACTTTGTAATTTAAAATACTACATCAATTGACTTGTCAATATCAAGCGATGAATGAAAATAAAAAATATGATGTGGCCAGCACATAACCTCTCGCCAGATATTTTACTTGGTTGTACGCATAAAACAAAAAATATTTTTAAATACAAATACATATATTCATGTCTCACTACAAAATAATTCTCACATATATTTGTAAAATCTATGGGATATTTTAATATAAATTATGTACAATATATACATTTTCTTTATATTCAATATTCTGAAATTTCTTTTTCTACTTTCCTTTTATTTTTCTTTATATTCGTCATTTTTTCGCAAATTCCTTTTATATTTTTTTTACGTATATTCTTTTCCCTTGTTGCCTTTTTTTTATTTTCATAATGATGTAAAATATTTTTGACAGTGGCATACAAATATTTTTGACAGTGACATTTATGTGTCAATTACAAACATTTGAATTTATTGCCTTGAAGTAGTTTGATATGAGATTTTCTACATCAAATTATTTTATATGCATTTCTTTATCTTTAAATCTATAAAAGATATATTAATGAATTTATATTTATCGAATAAAGAATTTAACGTGCTTTAATAATAATAGTATTTCCATAAAATTTCGATAAATAATATTTAGATGATTTTTTTCTTGTAACTACTACTTCCGGTTGTTCAATTATTACCAAAACTTAATCAACTCTTCCCATTATTGTTAGATTGAGGAATCCGTAGTTAAAAATGTCTTAAGTCTTATAGTATTTGAGATATCGTGGATTCAACATCCACACGCACACACACATGCACACACACACATACACACACACACACACACACACATACACACACACATCATTGTAAAAATGTTATAATCGGATTCTAGGGACCTTAAAACGTGCTTATTCACTAAAATATGGGTATGCGACTTTTAGCATGAATTCAATACCTCTCTTAGCGAGGGGATTTTAGTTTTTAATGAAGTGTTGGATAAACCGTTGTATTACACTCGTGTGGAATGTATATTAGTCATTAAAGAAAATTATCCACTCGCCATGTGGGCTACGTGGCTAAACTTTTTCTTTCGTGACTTATATGATACATTCCACACTCATAGAAAAAATAACTATTCTTGTTTAAGAGTAGTACGTAAACTAGTTTTGTTGATAAAGAATGCCAACGTCTCTCTACTTATTTTGCGAAGCTTCTATTCTGCGAATACGTCCTGATACTGAACGTTCGTATATGAATCGACGAATATAATGAAAAGTTTCATTGTGTTCCGTATATACAAATAAAATCTTGTCGGTATTTCTTCACGTGAGATATGAAACACAGAACATAGCGGCATAACAGATTGAAGCTTCGATATGTTGATAGAAAATCGTCTACACAAAATGCAATTTCTGCAGTGGCAATATCTTTCCAAAGACATTCGAATAGCGGGAGATGAAACTGAGTAAACGTCAAATTCCTGCAATCATAGCAGGAATGTTGCAGTTGCACAGAAGCGAAGGATATCATATTCTGAGCTATTTACAGGAAAGCACAAATGATTTCACGGCGCGAATATTACAGGAAATAAAATATGAAAACGATATGAAATTGAAACTATTTTAAATATTTATATAAAATATGTTAGAGACGGGATATAAAATATATAAATACATAATGAATATTAAAGCAATTTATTGCTTTTTATATGATTTAGACCCAGTATTTTCACTTCCGAATATAGTTTCGAATGAGCAATACTTTTCTTATTAATAATTATTTTTTTAATAATTTGTTATTTTCGTAAATAATGAAATACGAATATTGGCGCCAAAAATTGTCATGAAAAACAACCCCTCCCTCCTGTGTCGTAGAAGCACATTTATTTTTGTTATTTAGATAAATAAACGTAGGCGATAGTTTATCACATGTTTATCTATCCTCCTTGCACATGTTAATAACAAACTTCTAATTTGACATTTGACGCTGACATTTTCCATTATAAATGAGTAATAATAGGTGCGTTCAATGAAGTAAGCAAATCTAGCAAATGCTAGGTAAGCAAACGAGACTTGTTGCTTAGTGCGCTGAACGATTTGCTAGCTATATGACGAACTGTCATCCACAACTGCCATCGAGAAACGTATATAGATGTCAAATATAACATTGTGTAATTGTGTGCCTGTTGTATTTCTTTTTTTGGTCTGCGAACATATGGAAAATGAATTTATATATTTATTTTCAGATTTGTAAGAAGCTATATTGACTATAACAAAATATTTCAAATTTAATAATGTTATAAACATCCATCACAAAACTCTCAAAGCCTTTTTTACATGTGGTTGATAGACACACCATATAAAGAAATAGAAACAGTTCAAGTTAACTTCATGTATGTAAAATTTGTATTCCCCGCCATCATATTTGACACTTAGCAAGACAAGCGAGAAAATTGTGGCTTGGATTGCTTGCGAGCAAATTAAGCAAATGCTAGCCTAGCAAAGTCGTTCAACAAATTTTATTTCCGGTTGCTTGTTTTGCTTGGCTTATTGAACGTACCTAATGGCTAATACAGAATACACTCAAGCTAAGTCGGACAGTTTACCGAAAATCGAAAGCTGGATGATGGCTGAATTTATATCAGAAAACGACTGCTTTACTGTTGCCGAAATTAGGTGTGTTAAAGAGTTAAGGTAAAATAAAATGCAAAAAAAACAACCATCAGCTCTTCGACCTACTGCTTCCAGCCACAATTTTCTTTTCTTTGCATCTTTTGGCATTTTTATAAATTCAATAGTAGATTTGTTTCCATAAAGGCACAATACGATACTGTAAATTACTCATTTCATTTTGAATTATCTAACACGAACCAAACTCAAAAATTTAACACTTGTTTGAAACTTTGACAATATATTTATCATAACACTTGTAACAAAACACAAAGAATTGACAATATAAGGGACCAATTGGAGCCGATGAAGATGTATGTGTTGTGACGTCACATTCTATTTCAGATCACGTGACTTTTTCAAAATATTATCTAAATTTCAAAAATTAATTGTAAAATATCTAATGGATATTTGGTGATATTTTCAAATTTAAGGCTATTTAAATAATGATATCTTTTTAAATTTAATATAATAATTCTTGCAACAGCCCTATTGTCCTTATACTTTTTGTATATTTCTTTCAGTTCTTAGTAAATATTTGTCATTGAATTCAACAAAAGTATCCAAAATTTAAAATATTTTGTCAGAGTCAAATAACAGGATCTTTATAATGATTTACGGAATTCACTGTTTGGGATCAAATACGACAATGTAACAATAAATTGTTTTCATAATCGGAATCTGTCAAAAAATTCTTTCATGTATGTGGTTATGTCGCTGACTGATGATGTGTGATCGATTTCTCACGTTATTTATTAATTCATAGTTCAAAATATCATCATAATCATTAAAAATATTTAATATATCCATTTTGTTAATAAATCTGCACTATGTGGAAATGTAATGAACTTACAAATAAACTTTTATTCACTACCCAAATACCAAATAATTTATTCCGCGAATAACACATGTTATTCTTTGGAATAAATTTATTTGCAAGTGAACCTAAACCTTTATTATATAATATAGGAAAATTATAAATCAATATAAGGGGTCTCGTGGCCGCGTGCCTGAGTGTCAGGTCGCGAATCTGGGGAACCGGGTTCGATCCCGACCGACGCCAAATATTTCTAATTTTAAATGGCACAAAATTGACCCCTGTGGTGCACTCTCCACGCGAACATTGAGTGCCCGTGAGGTGACGCCTGGTAAGCGCCCGCACGGTGCAAATATTTCATCATTACCGATATCTGTTTACATGCAGATTGGCACATCCAACAATGGGTAATAATAAGCCGTGATGATATATTTATATTTATTTATTTTATTTATAAATCAATATAATAAATAGAACAGAAATTAATAGATACGAGAAAAATAAAAAAATTTGAATCATGAAAAATATATGCAAATGTTGTTTACTTCAATAGTTTTCAGTTGTTTGTCGCTGTTTACATGACAGATAACATTAATAAATTATCATTAGAGTTAGTGCTCATATTTCGACTAATATTTTATACGTTTTACCAGACATACGAGTATCTCTGATGTGAAAACTTTTTTACCGGTTTCAGGATATTATTCCATTGTTTACATATACAAAAGTAGGCTGGTAACTAAGTAATAACTGTATTTGTATGGTCATATTATTACCATACTGACTTGTCAACAACGATCTACAAAATGAAAATATAATGCTCTTCATTAATACATACAGATAACGTTAGCCTATCGTTTTAAATACGGTCTATTTTATTCTAAAGTAATAAACACGAGGAGTAGAGCACATAATTTGAATATTTGTCATATTGACAAAAGTCAAAACAATTGTTCTGTTAACCATAGCAATCTGAAAGTAGCATTAATGAGAGAATTTCAAAAAATTATATTTATCAATAATGTTTTAATTTTCTCAAACCGATAAACTATTGAACAAACCACGGATGTTATTATTCATAACAAGCCTTAGATGATTTAAAATCCTCGCTCTACGAGCTCGGATTTCAAACTTACATCTGCGGCAGTTATGATGTGCATAACATTCCTAGGTATGTAATAGCTATAACATTGCAAACACCAAAATTCGTAAACTTATTTAAGACAGACAGTAATGTAACTTGTTTATAAAATCCATGGATAGCAAGTATAATAAGACTTATAATACTATATACAAAGCGTACATCGCATAATTTCTTAGACTAATTACTATCATGTCATATTAACTTGAAAATAAATTATTAATATGGTGTTATACCACTATTAACTATGACTGTTTTGCTCGAAGCACACTGCAGCAGATGACATTTTGTCAGTAAATTAATTATGTATTGTATCGTATTTCGTAATGAGGTATTTACGTGGAGTATGTGGATATGTAAGACGGGATCGTCTGAGGAATAATTTGGTGTATGAAGAATGTATTGTTAGGAAGAATGTTGTTAAGACAGTAGGAATGAGCCAGTTGAGATAGTTTGGTCATGTGGAGAGAATGAAGAGTGAACGTCTTGTAAAGTGTATATATCTTGGTGTAAATGTGGGTGTTCGATTGCGTGGCCGTCCAGTGTGTAAGTGGATGGATGTGATTGATAAGGTACTAAAAGAGAGAAAGTTTTCGAGTGGGAAGAGAAGAAGAGCGTGTATGAATGCGATTATGAATGTGGCTGAGGCGAAAGAAGTTTGCTTAGACAGGAATGTGTGGTGAAGGATGATTGTTTCGTAACTATTATTGTGGTCCGGTTGCGGTATTTCGCTACCGTAATTCGGTCACTTTAATATGTTAAGAGTGAGAATATATGTTGTACCTATGATGTCAGGCTAGTAAGAATGATGTTGAAAGAGAGACTGATTTTTTACCTTCCGTCACCTTCAGGTAAGGAAGGTATTGTCTTTGGTCAAAAAATTCGGTGGTGAGTTTTTGATGAATAAGCACGTTTTAGGGTCCCTAGAATACGATTTTACTATTTTTACGATGATGTCTGTATGTGTGTGTGTGTGTGTGTGTGTGTATGTATGTGTGTGTGTGTGTGTGTGTCTGTGTGTGACAAAATTTTCTAATGCGACAACTCGAATACTACAATTACAAAAATTAAAATTTTTTCGTATTCCTCTTCGTTACATCCATGTGAAGAGCTGATTAGATTTTGGTTATAATTGGTAAACCGGAAGTACCCACATTTGAAGATTTTAACAGTTTTTCTTGAAAAAACGTTGTTAAATATCATTTTTTTACATTTAATGTTATTATAAATATTAAAGAATTATTTATTCTCTATACAATTTGAATACATTTTATACTTCATATTAAATGGACGTAGATTTAAAAAATTATAAAGAAATTAAATATCATATATATTAGTCAGCTTTGCTATAACTCTGGAAACAGCTGCTACATTAAGAAAATTCTGATTGAAAGGTGTCAGTGTCGAGTGCAGTTGATAGTATGTTTATGTTATAATTTTACTGGAAATATAGGATCTTTTGTTAAAAACTTTCTGCATGGAATTAGTATAAAATACATACAACTGCCTTAAGGTAATGTACAATAAATAGAATCTTTTGCAAGGAACTTTCTTTATGACATTTATATAAAATACATAGAACTGACGGAAGGTAATGTGCTGGCCACATCAGATTTTTTTTTTTGATGATGTTTTTTATATTTTCGGGTTTGTGCTAACCCACTAAGTGGGAAATGCGTGATTTTATGTATGTACATATGTATGTATCGTATTTCAAAATAATCCTTTTGTCATAGCTCAAGGAATATACCCATCCGAGTAACAGTTACGAGTAATAAGCAATTTTAGCAGTTTTACCTTTTATGTTTATCGCGTTACTCAAATATATTTTCAAATATCCCGTTGATGAATGATTTCTTGTGTTTTGATAAGATTTAAGATCAGAGTTGAGTCTTCATGTAGTGTATTTCTTTCCATGTGGATTATTCCGTAGTGTAACGTTATAAAGTCCGAAACTTAAACGAAGTGTAAGAAACATTGGCATCACGACTGACTTTGAGAAATGGAAGGTTTTAAAGAGTTTCGTGAGCATGTGTGGAATTTAGAGCAGAAAATAGCGTACCCAGTTTTTATTGTTTTAAACTGTCGATAGTTCTTTATATTAGATAAGTTTTACTATATTTCATTCGTCTAGTTTTACTTTTTTGATCTATAGAATGGAAAGTTGGGAATGCATTAAAGATTTATTGGAGGTGTTTCGACAATACTAAAACGTGAATGTAGAAAATAGGGAATAATACACTTACGTGCATAGAAAATAGACCACTCCACAGTTTTGAATTAAATTATATATTTTTTAAAAAAACTATATCCCAGAGTAAGATAAAACAGTTTCTCAGGTAATCTTAAAGTTAATGTTAATTTATTTCATGCATTTCGTTTTAGAATTTTTCGTTTGAAAACACAAAAGAAATTCTAATTAATTTAGGCTCAAGTTAAAACTTATTAAATGATCACCAAAAATTAATTTTAATCTGACGGCTAGTTCAAAAAAAAGAAAATAATTAAATTCAAAAGTTGTAAATGGGTCATTTACAGTAAAACACCATAATTAACAAATTTCGGCTCAAAAAATAATAATTGAGATTTTGATACATATTTATTCTTCTCAACATGTACATTCCAAATTTTGAAACCGCAGGTCGATATCTATTTTTGTTTCCGAGATATTCGTCCTAAAAATTTTGCACAAAAATGCCCATTTTTGAGCCATATCCCAAAAATGGTCATTTATACACCCCTGGCAATATCACCATTAGATTCTACGACCAAAATTACAGAATCATACCAATTTTCATAATTTTTGAACACTTATTACAATCTCCAGAAGGAAAAGTCTGAAAATGATCAAAAATCGCAAAAAATCTAAGGGGTACCCCTTGCGATTTTTTCAGTTTTGACGATTTTAAAGAATGTTTAATAATAAATGTATCCGTTGGAATATTTTGATGAAAATTGGTATACTTATGTTTTTTGGTACGAGGAATTTACTGGTGAGGTCGTTGAAGTTGTACCACACACCCATTTCTGGGTATGATGGTGGAGTAGTTTAAAAAAAGGGTCGAATTTTTCAAAAATAAAAAATTTGAAAATTTGTTTGTAAGTAGTTCCAAGGATGTGGATTTGTTATTTTAAAACCGCAGGTCAATATCTCGTTTCGTTTACGAGATATTCGTCCTTAAAAATTTGCTCAAAAATGCCCATTTTTGAGCCATATCCCAAAAATGGTCATTTATACACCCCTGGCGATATCACCATTAGATTCTACGAGCAAAATTACATAAGTATACCAATTTTCATAATTTTTGAACACTTATTACAATCTCCAGACGGAAAAGTCTGAAAATGACCAAAAATCGCAAAAAATCTAAGGTGTACCCCTTGGGATTTTTTCATTTTTTGACGATTTTAAAGAATGTTTAATAATAAATGTATCCGTTGGAATATTTTGATGAAAAGTGGTATACTTATGTTATTTGGTACGAGGAATTCACTGGTGAGGTCGTTGAAGGTGTACCGCACACCCATTTCTGGGTATGTTGGTTTAGTGGTTTAAAAAAGGGTCGAAATTTTTAAAAAATAAAAAATCTGAAAATGTGTGTGTAAGTAGTTCCAAGGATGTGGATTTCTTTTTTTAAAACCGCAGGTCGATATCTGTTTTTGTTTCCGAGATATTCGTCCTTAAAAATTTGCTCAAAAATGCCCATTTTTGAGCCATATCCCAAAAATGGTCATTTATACACCCCTGGCGATATCACCATTAGATTCTACGAGCAAAATTACATAAGTATACCAATTTTCATAATATTTGAACACCTATTACAATCTCCAGAAGGAAAATTCTGAAAATGACCAAAAATCGCAAAAAATCTAAGGGGTACCCCTTGCCATTTTTTCAGTTTTGACGATTTTAAAGAATGTTTAATGATAAATGTATCCGTTGGAATATTTTGATGAAAATTGGTATACTTATGTTTTTTGGTACGAGGAATTTACTGGTGAGGTCGTTGAAGGTGTACCACACACCCATTTCTGGGTATGATGATGGACTGGTTTAAAAAAAGGGTCGAAAATTTAAAAAAATAAAAAATCTGAAAATTTGTATGTAAGTAGTTTCAAGGGTGTGGATTTGATATTTTAAAACCACAGGTCGATATCTCTTTTCTTTCTTGAGATATTTGTGTTCAAAAATTGTACGGGGGATACGACATTTTGTACAAATATACAGTGTGTTTGAAAATGTGGATACACCCTTTCTCTCGCATATTATTGCAGATACACACATTGCTTGTAAGAAAAGATTTAATTAAAATTTTGCTTTGAAGTTGTATTTATAAGAACGTAACATAAACAATGTTGTTTACCTTCTCTTAAATTACATTTTTTGAAAAAATGGCAAAGAATTCGTGTATTTATTTTACCTGAGATTTATAATAATTCACTGTTTGCGTGCCTAACATCTTTTGCGTGGATGTGTAAAAAGTCAGACGAATATTTCTTCTCTGATTTTATTTCTCAGGTGAGAAACATAAGAAGACTACAGTTCATAAGAGCCACACCGGCATTTTTCTCGAAATTCATTTTTCTGTTTTTGCATCCATCATCTCATGATTATTAAATATTACGGTTCCTAAGCGGAAGAATAAAATAGAGAATAAGAAACACTCTGAAACGAAAAGCGATTTTGTTGTTTTGCTCTACCTGCTTTTTTGTTAAAGTTTTGTAAGTTAGAGAGAAACTCAAGTACAAAACGTAATTTTTAATGGGAGACTTTGGATTTTATTTTGTTTCTTAACTACACTTTCTACTCCTTGTAGTTTTCTTACTTGTTTCTAAAATCTATTTCACATTGCGTCTACATGACTTCCTGACATTAACTTACTACTTCTGTATGAACAATATAATACTCGAAATAGTTATTTATGATATTATCATATAAAGTAATGATTCCCCAATAAAACTTTTAATATAGGCTGTAGGAAATAGCTATTTATGTAATAAGTTGCGAAAGAAATGTGTTTTAAGCACGCGACGTGAAAATTATCCTACGAGGCGTAGCCGAGTTGGATAACACGTCTAGTGCTTAAAACACGATTTCGCAACGTATTCCATACAAGATTTTTTATACTAGCGTTTTAAAACAGATTATTTATATTTATTCTAAAATGTCAACGTTTTGAATTTTTCAAAATTTAAAAGTAGGCAAGCATCAGTTTCATCTTTTTGTTGCTATGGGATTCAATATGTTGTTTAATAAACATTGATGTCAACGTGCTCGGTGTATAATTTTTCTTGAGAATTTTTGGTAATAAATTTACTTAAAATGAGTTACTCAGAGATTGACTCTGATATTGAAAATGGTGCAGAGGCTGCATTGGCTACACTGGTACCAGGAAAATCAAAAAAATTGTATGAAGAAACTTACAAAAAATTTGACAGTTGGTGTGCGGAGAAAAACGTTGGGCACATTACGGAAAAGGTAGTTTTAGCCTATTTTTCGAAATTATCATCCATTTATAAGCCATCCACTTTATGGAGTAATTACTTTATGCTCCGAACTATGATATACCTTAATAAGAATGTGGATATAAGTAAATTTACCAATCTTATTGCATTCTTAAAAAGAAAAGCTAGTGGATATAAGCCTAAAAAATCAAAAATATTCACTAAGCAAGAGATAGTTCGTTTCATGAAGGAAGCTGATGACAAGGATTATTTATTGGCCAAGGTTGTGTTAATTGTTGGAATCTATGGGGCATCTCGCCGGGAGGAACTTACGTTTTTACGTGTAGGAGATATTGATGATTCTACTTCCTTCATAAAAATTAATATTCCAAATACTAAACCGAATATTTCACGATTTTTTATGATAACTGAAGGGTTTATCGATGGAATCAACTGTTTAGCAATGTTTCGCAAGTACGCACAACTTCGACCTACTCATACTGAACACCAACGGTTTTTTCTAACCTACAGAAATTTTAAGTGTTGCACGCTTCCTGTAGGTATAAATGTCATAGGTGGTATACCTAAAAAAATTGCAGAGTTTCTCGGCCTCCCAAATGCTAAAGAATATACCGGGCATTGCTTTCGGCGGTGTTCTGCAACATTTTTGGCTGATTCGGGAGCAGACATTACAGTGCTCAAGCGACATGGAGGGTGGCGTTCAAGTTCTGTTGCTGAAGGCTACGTCGAAAATTCTTTGGAAAATAAGAAAGAAATTTCACGAAGAATTTTGGGAGAAAAAGAAACAGCAATTAAAAAAATAAAAATTGTAGAAAAAGAATCAGAATCCACCAGCACATCTACTTCAGTTTCTACCCACATTGAAGTTATCCAAAAAGAATTATTAAGAACGACATCAAATGTTCAATTTAGTAATTTAAGTAATTGCATTGTAAATATTTATCATAAATAAACAGTTATATTAGGTATTTAGTATTTTTACTTTTACGCATTAAACTGTCATTTTTAAGCACTAGTGCTTAAAAGTACTTCATTTAACAACGGAAATGACAATCGAAAAGTTGTTGTTATAATACGCTAGTATAAAAAAGTATATTACTGTTTTTTGCCAACTGAGAGGCAATAAAATCAAATATTGACGGTATTACAACACCGTCCCTTGTAAACAAAACTTGATATTTACATAATAGAAGTATCTGGACATTTCTGTCACACAATGAGAATAAATCCAATAATGAAACGTGTTATTGTCTCTGCGTTCGACATGCGTTCCATTCGGTTGTTTATTAGCAGTGTCGCCACATATGGAGCGCAAAAAACCCTATCGGCAAGCACAACTGGTCTACGTGATTGTGGTGCCAGATTGGGTTTTATTCACTATGTTATTGGATTATTAATGGAAAATGGTTACGATATTTAGTTATTTACAACGGGAAATGGTGGTCACTACATCTATTGTTACATGATTTTGATTTATGTAGGTCGATAACTCGAGCAGATCAAGATGTCAAAGTGGATCATGCTTAACGGATATTACAACCATTGAGCTCTGTAAAATAATCGAATCGAATGATTCAGAATAAGGAAAATGATAAAGTCATATTTAATGGGATACTCTAATTCTTAAATAAACATATGCCATAAACATATGCCAATGCCAAAATGCTTCTATTCGCAAATTTCTGTAATTACGAGTTTATGAACGCAAACATAATAATTCGGCTGGATGTAAATCCTCTACAATTTCTTTTCTGGGAATTTTTCTGTAAACCAAAGAGATGAGAAAGAAAGTTTAACGAAAAACGTCAGGCAAATTTTTTTTTCGAGTATTGGCGGTTTCTCATTAACGGCTGGAGATAAAAAAAAAAACAAAAAATCTAATGTGACCAGCACATTACCTTCCGTCAGTTCTATGTATTTTTTATAAATGTGATACAGAAAGTTCCTTGCAAAAGATTCTATTTCTTGTACATTACCTTAAGGCAGTTGCATGTAATTTATACAAATTCCATACAGAATATTTCTAGCAAAACATCCTATATTTGCAGTAAAATTATAACACAAACATATTATCAACTGAACTTAATACTGACCCCTTTCAATCAGAATTTTCTTAATATAGCAGTTGTTTCCAGAGTTATAGCATAGCTGGCTAATACAGGTGTCTCACAACTCGCGCCCCAGACGAAACTGACACTTGCCAACGACAATAGGTTGCCAACAAATAGAAGAAAATAATTTGCGGCTGCTTGCATAACGGAGTTATAAGACTTTTTAATCCACCAATCCCGGAAGGATATCTTGAGGTGTGATGATATTATTACAAAATAAAACTGGTTGCTAGGTTTTAAAAATACTACTAGTGAGTTAGAAAATTTGTTTGACTTACTGTAATTTTGACACTTTAGAGTTGACTTTTCACTGTCAACAAATTTAGGTTAGCGAAGGTGCCATCCGAGATCATCATTTATATCGTACAGTGCAACCTGTTGTAGCAGCTGTGTAAAATGTGTTAACCAAAATATTATTGTCATTTGAATTCTTTGAGATTAAAACAACAAATGGTGTTTCTAAAAAGAACCGCTTTTATTGTAATGCAATTTAATTTGACACTGACATTATTCGAAAACTACAGTCACCCACACATTTTAAAGAAGATTTGATTTGTATAAAACCCTAGTAACGTAAAATTACGGCAAACACACGTTAAAGGTGAAGGTCTCTGATTGATCAATTTTAAGACGTCTTTTCTCGAATATCTTTTAAGCTAGATTTTTTTTCTTTGAAATTACACATCCGAGTGCAGTCTCGTGTTTCCTCATTCGCTCTGGGGCGCGAGTTGTAAGACAGCCTGTATATGATATTTAATTTCTTTATAATTTTTTAACTATATATCCATAAAACGTGCTTATTCATCAAAAACTCACTACCGAATTTTTTGACGAAAGACAATACCTTCCTTACCTAAAGATGACGGAAGGTAAAAATTAAGTGTAGACGATTTTGTCAGCTTTTATTTTATATATAACGACTTTTTTGCTAAGACGTACTGTCTTCAAGATATAAGTAAAAATCTGGTGTGGCCAACACAATACCTCCCGCCATTTACAGCCCGCGTCTCAAAAAAGATTAAGCTAATCCTTATTTTTGAATTAGCGAATTTTTCTCTAATTTTGGCAGTTTATTTATTAAAATATAGTCTAATCTAATTCAAGTAACTATCTTTTCTGATAATAAAATGAGGATTAAATAATATTAGTAACGAAAATTGGGAAGTGATCGGACACGCAGTCTAATGTAAATAATTTATTTCCTGGCCTACGTTTCGACTGTTACTACAGTCTTCCTCAGGGCTAGAAGACTGTAGTAACAGTGGAAACGTAGGCCAGGAAATAAATTATTTACATTAGACTGCGTGTCAGATCATTTCCCAATTTTCCATTCTGCTACCAGTCGATCATCGTACTCCACAATATTAGTAACGTTTTAAAAAGAAAAAAGTAAATAAAACAATGCAAATGAGATTCAATACAGTTTCCAGCATAAGTAAATATGTATGTATTTAGATTAATAAAAATTAACGATTCACAAAAATGTTTAATATAATCCTCATTTTTGGATTAGTGAATTATATTCTATCCCGGTATTTAAAATTTAATCTTCATTTTATTATCAAAAAAGGTAGTTACTAGAATTAAATTAGACTATATTTTAAGAAATAAACTGTCAAAATTAGAGTAAAATTCGATAATCCAAAAATAAGGATTAACTTAATCTTTTTTGTGACTCGGGCTGTAAATGGCGGGAGGTATTGTGCTGGCCACACCAGATTTTCATTGCATATTCTTCACACTTCGTACTTCGTTAATATAAAACTTTAATGTGACAAGCAAAAAACAAGTTTTCATAGACTCTTCAGATAAAACATATTTTAAGAGTTATAAACTCTTATCATAAAATACGAGTATTATTACCTGAAAATATTTAATGTACCGTACTATAGTTTATAATTATTTAACTATCTCATTAGTAAAACATTAAATAATGTTTACAAATGCGTGTTTGTGAAGTAACTAAACTACGTTATATTTAATGCAAAGTCAATTTAATTTTCGCAATACCAAATGGCGTACAGTAATCTCTTGTGGCTACGTGAAACAGTTGCTAACTTTATATAATGTAATACACTTTAATAATAAATTTCATATACGTTCAAATGAAGTTACATAGTTTACAAATTGAAGCAAATGAAAATAAATTAAAATTTAAATGTTTTCGATGAATAACATGAGGAATATATATCATTAATATTAATAATTTCCCGCCAAATTTTAACAGCTGACATTTGGCGGATATTAAAATGATAAATTTATTATTTATTCAACATATTATTATGACATTCTCCATTTCCCATAATCCGATGATGCACTAAATGTGTACAATAGTATTAATTGAACACCTAAACCAAATAAAATGTTTGGAATAATCCTCCATGTTACATTATGGATCATGATTAAAATTCCGGCCACATTTTAAACAAATAATGAATTGTAAATAAACTAAATTAGAATATCTCGGTGGATAAATAGTAAATGTTTGTTTTTCAATATTTTGCAATATTAATTTTGAATATTGCATATTGCAATATGCTAGTCGGAGGCCATACGAGAATACAGGCCTGAATCTGATTTCGTTACGTCACAGCGAGAGGCGAAAAAGGATATTAATATATACACTGGATTGCTAACTGTTGTGCACGTAATCACCTGTGAGGCAAGCAACTGGAAGGCAGCCATTTGCAGAAAAGGCAAAATACGCGCCAAATTTAAAATTACATAATAGAAACAAATTATAAATGGAATGAATTAACAGATTTTTTAATATTTATTGCGTATATTTTAAAAATTATAGTAGTTTAAAGGTACATTCACAAATAAAAATTAGGTTTAGATTTATGGTTTATACTTTAGATTTAAAGACTTTGGTCCCATATTATGTAATGACTCCATTCAGATTTCAGAATTTAGGGTCTCTAAATCCAAATCATAAAGCTAAACATTGCAAGGTCCAAACTTTAGGTTTATAATTTAGTTTGACGTCACAAACTTCTCCAATGAGAACGAGTCTGAAATGATATAGATATAAACACCCATCTTTATTTAGTATCCACTTGGTGGATTCGGCTTTTTAAACAAATGCGAAAAGAACATAGAAATTGTCATAACTTAATTGCTGAAATATAACCAATAATGCCAAGCGAATGACAGTTTCACGGCGCACAGGTGTCTTGTTGAGTACTGCTCTATCGATATTTTAATCTTGTTTTTGACGCATTTACAAAAATCCTCATACCTGAATATTTCGTACAATTCTATTGTTCTCCAGGGCTTAAATAATTTATCGTCAACTTTCATTCGCTAGTCATAGTACACATATATGGTTATTGCTGTGTTTAATTTGGAATCCTGCATGTTTTTTTTTAATATTTCATGAAAACAATAAAGTACGAATGTATAATTGATTATATACTTGTACAATACACAAAAACTGATCTGTATTCAACATTTATTATTTTGAAAAAATTGATGAATATTCGTTTAAAAAGCAAATGTGGTTGGTAACTATCGAAATTGAATTATCATTGTTTGATAAAAATAAAACAATATTCATTATTCATTTCCATGCTCCAAATATAATTTTATTTCATTTTTTAATCCAATGCATAGTTTTATGATTAAATTGTAAAAACAGTAAAACATGTATAATCCACTGTAAACTTTTTAGTTTATTATTTTAAAATTATCACATACTGTCTATAAAATTTATTTCATTTTATATCGGGACAGGATAAAATATAAAAGTCTATAAGACCTGAGGCTGTAAAAACGACATGAAAATAAATATGGCATCGTTGGACGCTAGACCGGAACCTCGTATTATTCACTTGTTTTCTTTTTGTAAAATTCCGAGTTGCAAGCGGTTTTCTATCGACAGTTGAAGAGACCGCCAATTTTAAAATATTTATACGATACTCAAATGTTTTTATCCTGGCACGAAGGGGAGTATCGTAAAATATGCTCATGTATTATGAAGAAATGCGTTGGCATTTATTTCAACTTTGTAATATTTTAACTTGTCGCAAAGTGACAGAAATATTTATTAGGGAAAGATGGGCCATTTCTTCATACATTTGTCAAGAAAATGTGATGGAAGAGCCTTTCTATTTAATAAATAATGTCGTATACTCTTTGTGTATTCCGGTAATAACAAAAGTTTTGGCATAAATTAAAAACATTTCTTAGGAAATGAATTTTCAGTATTATGAAGCTTTAATTGTACAGGGTAGTTAGTACATAAGAAATATTCGTTTTCTGGGAATGAACTGTGTCATATTTTGAGTCAGAGCTCAACGTTTCGCCCGCAGTCATATGGGGCATCTTCAGGAGCAAGGGGGGTAGTACTGTAAGGTTACTCGACGTGTCAACCACGCTAGAGGCCGAGTTTAAGCAACAAGAAGGGGGGAGACTCAGTTTGCAAGGTTACCCGACGTGTAAACCATGCTAGAGGCCAAATAAACCAAGTGACGAAAGGAAGGCCGGCAAGACAGTTATATACTAATCTAAAGATACGGTAGATGAGCAAATCTAATGAGGACCAATGGGAATCGAATTCGTAATGGTAGATTGGGCGTGTCGTGTTCCGAGAATCCACATGTGGCTCAAGAAATAGCCATCATCCCGATTGATGAAACTCTCAGTAGTCAACGCTCTCGTACACCGTACCATCAAAATCTCTGAACCTGACATCCTACAGCAGGAGCTTGAACACATCAGACATAGTTTAATCCAGAACAACTATGACGTAAAATTAATCAATAATGTAATTCATAGACAATTAAATCCTTTACCCGAAAAACCCGTGGATACCTCGTTCGAAACAATTGCATCTATCCCTTACATTAAAGGATTCTCGGATAAAATAGGTAGAATTCTTAATAAAAACAATATTAAGGTCTTTTTTAAACCTCCACAAAAAATCTCAGAAATACTCCCCCAAACCCTGTCGTCACCCGGTGTTTATAATATTCCTTGTTCTTGCGGCACAGTATACATAGGTGAAACAGGAAGGAGTGTTCACACTAGATTGTCAGAACACAAACGCTGTCTGCGTAATGGTATGGTATTAACATCTGCGGTCGCAGAACACCAACACAACACAGGACATAACAACTTATTTGAAAATTCCCGCATTTTAGCTCCTGTCCCTGAGTTTTATAGACGTAAATACAGGGAAACTTTAGAAATATGGAAACATCCTAATAACACCAATCGGGATGATGGCTATTTCTTGAGCCACATGTGGAAACCGGTGATTCAAGGAACACGACACGCCGAATCTACCATTACGAACTCGATTCCCATTGGTCCTCATTAGCTTTGCTCATCTACCGTATCTTTATAACTGTCTTATCGGCCTTCCTTTCGTCACTTGGTTTATTTGGCCTCTAGCGTGGTTTACACGTCGGGTAACCTTGTAAACTGAGTCTCCCCCTCTTGTTGCTTAAACTCGAGCTCTAGCGTGGTTGACACGTCGGGTAACCTTGTTTAAGACAGTACTATCCCCCTTGCTCCTGAAGATGCCCCATACGACTGCGGGAAAAACGTTGAGCTCTGACTCAAAATATGACACAGTCCATTCCCGGAAAACGAATATTTCTCATGGCTCAGGCTGTGGAAGGCTACGCAATTATTTCAGCCTGTATATTGTAAAACAAACTTTACTTTACTTAAGGGGAGAGTGGGGCAAGAGTGAACGGTTTTTTGATAATATGTAATAAATTTCATATATGAAATATATCAGCAGTTTTATTGAACTCTAAACATAGTTCATACATTTGCTTACATATAAAAAAATTAAAATAATTCTTTTCTATTATAGTAAATAAACTGTATGTTTTTTATTTAAAAAAATAAGTGTTCACTCTTGCTACGCATGGCGAGGCAAAAGTGAACGACTGAAAAAATGTTGCCTAAGCACGACAAAAATCACATATATATTTGTCGGCATTTAGTTTAACGTTAATGTATCCTTCGTGTACCCACTGATTACATTTTCCGCAAATAATTCGGTCTTCAACAGATGTACTGTATTTTTCTTTACAAATAGAAATACAGTCGTCTTCATTAACAGTTGTCGTGTTATTACTATTGTTTTGCTTGACTATTTCTGTAATCCAGAAGTAGATGCCTGCGATAGATTCCTTTTAATCTTTTTTGCTTCCTTTAATCGTTTTTCTTTTAAAATTTGCTCCAATTCTTCTTTATATGGGGAAATTGTTACAATTTCAGGGCAAGAGTAAACATTATGTTTACTCTTACCCCGTTTAATATTATCACAAAAATTGTTTTTATCCCGTGTTCTACGCCACTGTTTAAACTTTCTGTCGGCAAATTTTGTAGAGGATGGTACACACTTTCATGCAATATTCACTATTTTATTGGTTCTTTTTTATTTCACGTGCAATATAATAATACTTTGACTTTAATCTTGTATCAAAATGATGCAATATACAAACTTACCTGTAATTTTGTTTTCATAAACTTGACAATGTTCTTCTATTTCACGTATAAATGACAGTATAGTACCATGTTTTACCGCTAGGGTTGGTAAGCCGAACTGTATAAATTAGCGGGATATTTTAATTGTTTACTCTTGCCTCGCGTACACTATTGCCCCACTCTCCCCTATTTAAACTGCTTATAATTCATAAGTACATGTTTACGTTGATATACATTTATATAGTAAAAGATTGATAAATATTTTAATCTTTGAGAGATTAAATATCAGTTATTTACATACTCATATACTTAAATGTAATGTGCACTATTCGGAAATTCTAGAATAAATTCAAATGTACGCCATAAAAGTATTTAAGTAATGAAAAATTCAAGTTCAGCATATATTTCCATTCATTTTAAATCTCGTTATAAAACTGCAAATGCAAACAGTTTCCTTTTAAC
Source organism: Harpalus rubripes (assembly GCA_963082715.1). NCBI lineage: Eukaryota > Metazoa > Arthropoda > Insecta > Coleoptera > Carabidae > Harpalus > Harpalus rubripes. Next base: position 42,447,829 of record OY720461.1, on the reverse strand, counting down.
CGAAAAGCTCCGTCAAAACATATAAATCATTTTAACAAAAACTGCAAGAACATAAATTCAATTCCAAAGCTGTCTTTAAATTCAACCTATTAAAAAAATAAAAATAGAGTTAGCTCTCTAACGGAGGAAAACGACATTGATATTGAAACAGTTTATGACACAGGAATTTGTGGCATGGTCCATTATTTCTGGTCAGATTTGTACAAAATAGTATAATAGAGGGTATTATGTAAGGAATGTCACATAGTAAAGATAACTGAAAGAAGATATAATCAGAAATATATTCTGCACAATCTGACAAATTGTAAAAGTTGCGGGACTGTAAAGTCGACCAATTACGAACAATTTCGATTTTAGTATGTAATACTTTTTTATCAAGAGAAACATCATATTAGATTATGGCTAAATTTGATAAACCGGAAGAAAGATTTCCGTGAAATATATATTATGGTATAATCCAAAACTTTTCAAATTTGGTATTTAAGACTGTTATTAATACGAACGACATATTAGATTTTTGTTAAAAATTATAGGTAAACCGGAAATGGTATTTTACTGGAAGTTCTAAGCAGATTTTCTTAAAAAAATAAATGTACCTATTAAAATATGATCCAAAACCTCTTAATTTTAAAACCCATATATAATTTGAAACATCATATTAGATTTTGGCTATATACCGTGTGTCTGTCGTAAAGGTGTACATAGGAGATTAACATGGGAAATCAGTTTTTTGCAATTTCCTGCTCGCCTAATTATTTTAAGCAAAAATGCGTCAAATAAAAGTTTTAGACTACAAATTTGTGCATCTAAATCAATAAACAGAATTAGCTTTCCATGCATTGTAACGGCAGAAATTAAATATGAAAATATCGAAAATTACGTTGAAAATATCGACAGCCATGGAATTGAACAAAAAATAAATAAATGCTTGACGTTTTATCTGTCACTTGACGTTTCTGACAATTTGATTTTATCTCTAGTTTTATTGTTTGAAATTATTAAAAAATGTACATTTATATGAATGAAGAGCTAAATTCGTGACAAAATTTGAAAAGACTGCTGATGTGTCTTCATAAAATACACGTGAGCCGTGTAATCAGAATATAGGATGAGCAGAACATACGTTACTCTAAGAAAAAGTGTTAGGAATAATAAGTGTAGACCCCTTCTGTAGTACTAAGGTAGATGTAGTTGAGAGTACATAACAGCATCATGTATAATTTTATTACGAAATGTTGAATTTTTGATATATTCATATTATTTAAACAAAACTGTATTTTCTTAACTTATTAATTTTATATTTCTATTATTGCCATAATTAACGATATTTGTTAAATCAAATTGTCAGAAACGTCAAATAAGTTAACTTACGTTGTGACAGATAAAACGTCAAGCATTTATTTATTTTTTGTTCAATTCCATGGCTGTCGATACTTTTAACGTAATTATCGACATTTTCATATTTAATTTCTGTCGTTATAAAGCATGTAAAGGTAATTCTGTTTATTGTTTTAGATGTAGAATTTTATACCCTAAAACTTTTATTTGACGCATTTTTGCTTAAAATCAGTAGACGAGCAGGAAATTGCTAAAAACTGATTTCCCATGTTAATCTCCTATGTACACCTTTAAAATAGACACACGGTATATGATAAATCGGAAGTGGTCCTTAACTTGGAGCTCTTAACACAAATCTTCGATGAAAAACAATAAAATAAAATCTAAAATTTGGTTATACAGACTTTTTACCTTCCGTTACCTTTATGTAAGGAAGGTATTGTCTTTGGTCAAAAAGTTCGGTGGTGAGTTTTTGATGAATAAGCACGTTTTAGAGCCCCCTGATGTTGATGTCTGTATGTAGGTATATATATATATATATATATATATATATATATATATATATATATATATATATATATGTGTGTGTGTGTGTGTGTGTGTGTGTGTGTGTGTGTGTGCGACTGTTTTTTCGGGTCCGATAACTGAAATACTACAATTCAAAAATTTATAATTCTTTCGTATTCCTTTTCTTTACATCCATGAGAAAACATGATTAAATTTTGGTTATAATTGGTCAACCGGAAGTACCCTCATTTTACGATTTTAACAGTTTTTCTTGAAAAAACACTGTTAAATATCATTTTTCCATATTTAATGTTATTATAAATATTAAAGAATATTTTATTCTCTATATGATTTTATTACATTTTATACTTCATATTCTGTGGATATAGAGTTAAAAAATAGTAAAGAAATTAAATTTCATAAAGTAGCTAGCTATGCTCTAACAATGGAAACCGCTACTATATTAAGAAAATGCTGATTGACATATGTCAGTGTCAAGTGCAATTGACATGTTTGTGTTATAATATTACTGGAAATATTTAGGCCCAGTTGCATAAAGCATTGTTAACTTTAATCACATTGTTAACTTTAACAAGGCTTCTTTTCCAATGTATTTTTGATACGTATCCATGGTTTCAATGTATAGTTAAACACATGATCAGCTAACAGCGCTTTATGCAACTGGCCCATAATCTCTTAGGTACATGAAACTTTCTGTATGGAATTTGTACAAAATACATAAAACTGACAAAAGATAATGTGCTTGAAATATGGAATCTTGTGCAAGAAACTTTCTGTATAGAATTTGTACAAAATATATGGAACTGACGGCAGATAATGTGCTGGCCACATTAGATTTTTTATTTATTGGAACAACAAATTAGATTTTGTTTACAAACCGCAAGTGATACTTAAAGCTCATTGCTATAAACATGGCATTGGCGGGAGGTCATGTGCTGGCCACAACAGATTTTTTAATCTACCCTTGTTCAAACTATATGAAAATTTTTAAATTTAATTTACTGAACTGGTTCACATCGCTTTAATATATACAGATAACTCTACCATCAAAACACATAAATCATTTTAACAAAAACTATTCAACATAAATTCACTTCCAAAGCTGTCTTTAAATTCATGATATTAAACAAACAAAAATAAATCTTCAAACTGAGAAAAACGGCATTGAAAGCGAAACAGTTTTTAAATTCCTCGCAGTTCGATCATTTTTCGCATAACTGCTGTTTAACGACGCCAAGACAATAAAAATTTTATTCTTTTTCCCCGGATCAGATGTCACGACAGAATAAAAGCAGGAGGGAAAATAAAAGAAACTACAAAGTAAAGTTCTTGTTAGAGAGAGGTTTACGAGACAAGTTGAAATTGATTAGATTATCTTCGTCTGTCGTATTTGTACACGGGATGAAGAAGGAAATTAGAAGCAACAAATCGTCAGACCGTAACAGCTAGAATTTAAAATTGTGAACATATTTTACAACAGTGTAGATTAGTACAACCCAAAAAATAAAATTTTGCGAGATCATGTGAAAGGAGAAAAAGTACTTAGAATGTTTTGAGATGTGGTTGTGGAAGGATTTGCGCACTCGCATTCTCGTGAAAAAAAGATACACTTTACTCGCTTGTTACATAAAAAACTATTATCTACGACTAATAAATAATATGTATATTAAATATTTTAGCTGAAACGGGCATGTCGGAAAACCCCTAGATACCAAATTTCGTAAAATAATATATTTTTAAAATAACGATGACCATGTAATGCTGAATATAATTCCCGCAGGGAATAATGGTTATTATTACCTTGGATGATTACAACCTTTGCTCGCTTCTCTCGCTCGCGTTTCAAACTTCATCCTCGGTAGTAAGAGCATCCATTATAGTATCGTTGTATATACTATTTATTTCTCTAATTTTTATTTCCCGCTACCCTTGGTAAGGGAGGTATAGGGATCGTGCTAAAAATCGCATATCGAGATTTTGGTAAATGACCACGTTTTAAGGTCCCTAGAATCCAATTTTAACATTTTCACGATGATGTCTGTATGTATGTGTGTATGTGTGTGTGTGTGTGTGTGTGTGTGTGTGTGTGTGTGTGTGTGTGTGTGTGTGTGTGTGTGAGTATGTGTGTGTGTATGTGTGTATGTGCATGTTTGTGTGTGTGTGTGTGTGTGTGTGTGTGTGTGTGTGTGTGTGTGTATGTATGTGTGTACGTGTGTGTGTGTGTGTGTGTGTGTGTGTGTGTGTGTGTATGTGTATGTGTGGAACCTCCACTCTAACTCAAATAATTCAGAAAATTGTAAAACGTTGTATTTCGACCTTCTTCTATTATGGAAAGAGCTCATTAGATTTTGGAGTAAATCGGATAACCGGAAATGGCACTTTACTTGAAGCTCAAAATAGTTTTCTTCGAAAAATATCTTTAAATGTTATTTTTTCGAGATTAATATTATTATAAAAAATAAAGATTATTAAATTTTCTACAGATTTGCATGAACACCTTTTCTATATATTTTATGGATGAATTTATAAAACAAGCAAAACTCCTTGGTTACACAGTTATTCAAATCAAATATGTAACTGAGATAAATATCACTGTCAAAGAACTAATTTCAAATTAATAATAGTAACGTTTTAAAAAGAAAAAAGTAAATAGAACAATAGGAAAGGGAATCAATACAGTTTCCAGCATAAGTAAATATGTAGGTATGTATTTAGATTAATAAAAATTAACGATTCACAGAAAAAACTAAGCTAATCCTCATTTTTGTATTAGTTAATTACGAGTATATTCTATCCTGGTAGGTATTTGAAATTTAATCTTCATTTTATTATGAAAAAAGGTATATACTTGGATTAGATTAGACTATATTTGAAGAAACAAACTGCCAAAATTAGAATAAAATTCGCAAACCAAAAAATAAGGATTAGCTTAATATTTTTTGTGACTCGGTCTGTATATGGCGGGAGGTAATGTGTTGGCCACACCTGATTTTTAATATTAAATTTGAAATTTGACTGTTGAAGAAGCGAGTTTTTGGAATTAGCACTATTTCAACAGGTGAGAATACGGGCCATAGTTTCCTAGTAGATATTAGTATCAGTACAGATTATAGAGCGAAAGAAATATTTCTACCTATAAAGAAGAAGAATACTATATTTCCTCCATTATTAAAATATACGTAAAAGTTATAATGGCATGACAAAAAAGGCTTCATGTTTTATGTAAAATTATATGAAACTTAATTAAATCTTTTTATCCAGATATTTTATTATATTTCCTACTAATGAGCATAAGTTTGTTAAAATATAATTTCGTAATTAGTACAGAGCAGCCAGTGTCTCTCATGTAATCGTAAAATATACTTGAAAGCTAAAAAGATGTTTAAAATCTAAAATCCTGTCTCAAAGCAGAAAATCTCCATCCTGAAATCTAAAGTAATTTTTACTTTTAATTGAAGCGCTTTTAAATTCAAAAGGCTGTTTCACTACAATATATATGCAAATACCTGTTCTTGTAATTTCGTTTTCAAAATATCTACGAGTCGGCAAGCAAGCAGCTTTTATTAATTGCAGCTGTAAAACATTGCCGTAATTAAGTTTTAATGATATTTGTCGAATTAAAAACCATGCTGACGCAAAATTGCCCCGTTTTTTCCAGCGAAACAATTGCAGGAGGGTGAAATGTTATTTGCCCAGATAAACGACAATCGAGAGATAATGCATTTGATTTTTAATGCTACATAGTTTGACAGATTGCAAATTGTTTTAATGAAAATAAACGTCAGCGAGTGAAATAATAAAACAACGGATTGACAGAACGAGTACAATAAATTGTGATCAAGATTGTAAAATATTTATACAATATGATTGATCCCCGATTTTTGTTTTAACAAAAGCCGTGTTCCTTCGGGCTGTGATTGTGGTTTCGTGAATCCTGATTAATTTAATCGTGATCCTTTTGAAACAGGATTTAAAAATTATATCAAGAAAACAACACACTCTATCAAATGTCAATGTCATAGGCAAACTAATGCAAACTATCCTATTATATTTTATAAATAATCAACTGTCAAGTATTATAGTCTTTATGTGATTCATTACACGCTTTTGTAGAAAAATCTTATTTATCTTGATGCCACAAACCCCACATTCGGAAATTTCTACGCTCGAAATAGTATATTTTCCATTTGTTGTGAACTGAATCTATGTGAATCGCTCACAAAAGTCTGATTCTGAAGGGTAAGGGGGAATGTTGTCTAGTGATCACAAGATGAGAAAGTGGGGATAACGAATAGGAAACGTAAAAACATTATTCATCATAATCATGACCACTTTTGTCATTTAGATTACGAATCACAGCCCGAAGGAACACGGCTAATGAGAAAATATGGTATTTCCATAAAAATAGAGAGCTAAATAATATTAAAATACATTCTTCAGGAGAAAGTTGTAAGTAAATAAACATTTTATGACGTGCTGGGTATGGATTTGAATTTATTGGCCAGAAATATGAAAGCTGAGAAGCTCGCCTATAATTCCACAGCGCCCCGCCCACAGACTATCTATTTTCCATTCCCATTGGTGAGAAAAATGGTGGAACTTTCATGCCATTAGTCTAACACGAGTGACGTCACAAACTCATCGCAAAATTTTAAAACATATCTTGCTTAAGGAAAGAATTTTCATATCGGGTTTTCATTAATGATCATATCTTTATACAAAGTTTCATAAAAAATATTAAAAATAATTGATTTAAAACAGAACAACAAAATTTGACGAGTATGAAGCATGACTTGAAATAAACTACCTTTTTACCTTCCGTCACCTTCAGGTAAGGAAGGTATTGTCTTTGGTCAAGATATTTGATGATGAGTTTTTAATCAATAAGCACGTTTTAGGGTCCCTAGAATAAGAATTTACTATTTTTACAATGATGTATGTATGTGTGTGTGTGTGTGTGTGTGTGTATGTGTGGATGTGTGTGTGTGTGTGTGTGTGTGTGTGTGTGTGTGTGTGTGTGTGTGTGTGTGTGTGTGTGTGTGTATGTGTATGTGTATGTGTGTGTGTGTGTATGTATGTGTGTGTGTGTGTGTGTGTGTGTGTGTGTGTGTGTGTGTGTGGATGTGTGTGTATGTGTGTGTGTGTGTGTGTGTGTGTGTGTAATAAAAATTTCGTCTGCGATAACTCTAATACTATAATTTCAAAAATTATTTTTTTTTCGTATTCTTCTTCGTTACATCCATATGAAGAGCTGATTAGATTTTGGTTACAATTGGTCAATCGGAAGTACCATCATTTGAAGATTTTAACAGTTTTTCTTGAAAAAACTATGTTAAATATCATTTTTTCACATTTAATGTTATTATAAATATTATAGAATATTTTATTATTTGACTACAATTGATACTTAATATTAAATACATATAGAGTTAAAAAATTATAAAGAAATTAAATTTCATAAAGTAGCCATACCTATGGAAACAGCTACTATTTTAAGAAAATTCTGATTGAAAGATGTGAGTGTCAAGTGAAATTGACATAGTGTGTTTGTCTTATAATTTTACTGGAAATATAGGATATTTTGCTATAAATTTTCTGTATGGAATTTACATAAAATACATGCAACTGCAGGAAGGTAATGTACAAGAAATAGATTCTTTAGCAAGGAACTTTCTGTATGAAATTTGTACAAAATACATAGAACGGAAGATAATGTGCTGGCCACATCAGATTTTTTCATAAAAATACAATATTTGTCCTACAAATTTACAAAGTTTCAAAGAAATATTTGCTTTTGTAATCATAAACTAACGAAAGCTTTATAATGGAAATTACTAAAAGTTATTTATGTCCATAGTAATAAGTGTAAAAATAAATACTGGGAATATTTTCTCTACTATCGACACGATCAACTTAGCGACGGCGAATGGACGATCTGGTCTTACTCATCATTTATATTATAATAGAGTTGAAATAGAATACGTCGTAGAATATATACTGACATTTTCGCAAAGACCTTTGAATCCTATTATAATAGTCAATGATAATGCTTGCGTAGGTTCATGTATATGTGGGTGGTGTTTGCTTGGATTTATAAACAGATTCATATATTCACGAAACGCTAACGCAATTTTAAAATAACAATGTACGAAATTTTGTTTTTATATACATAAAGTAAAGCTTGGTTTTTTCATAACAATAAGATACTTTCTACAAAAACATTTAGGTAGATACAATTTTTGTAAAAACATTTACGCTTTTTTTTGGATGAATATTGAGAGTAGTACGAACTCTAACTGCGATTATAAAATTAATTTTTATACCACGAATGTGAATTTTAGTTGTCTATGCCAGGTCCTAACAACAACTAAAAACAACTCGGAGTTGTTAGGACCTCTGGCATGGTTGACATACTGAGAAATCTTGACTACTCTGTTTAACTTTCCCTTGTTGTACTACTGATGATGAGAACTTAGTTTTCGAAATACGTATTTAGTTTTTATTACAATTATAATAGTTTTAATTTTTAGTCAAAATTTAAAAAAAAACCTGATCAGGTTTTGTCTAAAATCAATAATATATATATATATATATATATATATATATATATATATATATATATATATATATATATATATATATATATATACAATATGTTTCACAACTCGCGCCCCAGACGAAACTGACACTTGCCGACGACAATAGGTTGCCAACAAATAGAAGAAAATAATTTGCAGCTGCTTGCATAACGGTGTTACAAGACTTTTTAATCCACCAATCCCGGAAGGATATCTTGAGGTGTGATGATATTATTACAAAATAAAACTGCGTGCTAGGTTTTAAAAATACTACTAGTGAGTTACAAAATTTGACTTACTGTAATTTTGACACTTTAGAGTTGACTTTTCACTGTCAACAAATTTAGGTTAGCGAAGGTGTCATCCGAGATCATCATTTACATCGTACAATGCAACGTGTTTGAATTCTTTGATATTAAAACAACAAATGGTGATACTTCTGGTTGCATCTTTCTCAAAGACATTTAAAACAGCTTCTTCGTTCTCAACTGTACGAGCGATTCTGGGAGCACCACCAGTTTCTTTTCGATCTGGCATAACTTGACCGGTCTCATGCGTCCTTGCGATAACTCGCAATATTACTTTATGATCCACAAGATTTCTATCCGGAAAACGTTCTGAATAGACTCGTGCTGCATCTCTGGCGTTGCGTCCACATTCTCCGAAAATTATAATCATTTCTAAGTAATCAGCGGCTGAATACATGGTAAGAATTTGCCTTTTTTGAAAACTACAGTCGCCCACACATTTTAAAGAAGATTTGATTTGTATAAAACCCTAGTAACGTAAAATTACGGCAAACACACGTTAAAGGTGTAGGTCTCTGATTGGACAATTTTAAGACGTTTTTTCTCAAATATCTTTTAAGCTAGATTTTTTCTTCTTCAAAATTACACATCCGAATGATGTATCGTGTTTCCTCATTCGCTCTGGGGCACGAGTTGTGAGACAGCCTGTATATTATAACATAAATCGCGAAAAAATATGTGTAGAGTAAGAAAAATTATTTAGAGGTTCAAGCATATATATTTGACTGAGAACACACACACAGGCACACATACTATAATCGGCTTTAGTAAAGTAAGTAACGAGTTTAAAATAAAACAACAATTATAGTTAAAATAAATTTCGAAATATTAACTAACTGTCATGAAACTTTAAAAATGCGAAATAGTTTTTTTCTGCATTCTTCATGTCTTCTAATTTACAAGAGTTCATTTCACAAACTCTCTACAACTATAAACCACAATAATTTATAAAATTTTCAAGCTAACTCACACGTTATCACTTCTTGTACGTACGCTGAAAATAATTAAAATTATGTGTGTAAGATATGGTGCGCGCAAGTTTGCAGTCCAGTATATTTAAGTTTATGGCCATGCACTCCATACAAGTCTTGAGTGTAATGTAAGTTTGTTATATAGTGCTGCACTATTCCACTTGACGGATAAGTACTACATAGTGTCAGGGAAATTTACTACTGTACTACGAACACCCATTCTTGGTTAATGACATTATACTTGGTGGAATCTGATAACAAATATTATCTTTGTACACGGTGTTTATCAAGTTTATTGTATCGGTTTCAGGATATTATGCCTTTGTTTTGAAATATATACAAACTTGAAACAAACAAACAAACAAACAATCTATCTATAGGTTAGTGGGACAGATAGCCGAAACACGAAATTGTTCATGTTTTTGGTGATCGGACTATTTTGACTTTTCTCCTAATCTTCTTAATTTGCAAATCGCAAGCAGTTTGTTCGGTGTAATGGCTTTAAATCTAACCATTTTATTCCTACATCTGGCGTACCACAAGGGTCAAATTTAAGGCCACTCCTTTTTGTTTTATTCATAAATGATATTACTGAGTGCTTGGAATATTCAGAATCACTGCTATATGCTGATGATTTAAAATTATTTAAGGTGCATTCACAAATGAAATTAGGTTTATGGTTTTTGTTTATGTTTAAGTAAGTTATTCATAAATGTAAGTTTAAATTGCCTGAAAATTAGTTTTTATATGTACAGACATCTGTGTAAATGCTTCAAAAACAAGATTAAAATGTTGGTAGTGCAGTACTCAATTCGTTCTGTAAATATTCAATTTCTGAAAAGATTTGATTTATGGAACGCGGTGATCTGAAATTGGTGAGTCTAGTAAGTCACCAAACTCATCGCGCTCAAAGCACGATGACTTCGGTTATTTGCAATTTGCACCAATTTGACAAATAGCATTGGTGTTGTTTGAAGATGATTTAAAGTTCGGAAAAACACAAATTGGTGACTTTCGGGTATTTACGGAACATACAGCAATTAAGTTATGACAGTCTCCATGTTTTTCTCGCATTTGTTTAAAAAGCCGAATCCACCAAGTAGATACTAAATAAAGATGGGTGTATATATCTATATCATTTCAGACTTGTTCTCATTGGTGAAGTTTGTGACGTCAAACTAAATCATAAACCTAAAGTTTGGACCGTACAATGCTTAGCTTTATGATTTGGATTTAGAGATCCTAAATGCTGAAATATGAATTGAGTCATTACATAATATGCGGCCAAAGTATTTACATCTAAAGTATAAACCATAAATCTAAACCTAATTTTCATTTGTGAATGCACCTTTAACGTCGTATAACTGCTGAGGATATCGTCACAATTTATTTCATATTTACAAACTGTTAACTCAATGTTAATATTAGAATTTGGTCTGGTAGGGCCTTGAGTAAATTATGACTCGTTTACTACATGTTTAAACGCAGTGGTAGCTTGGCAACCCACATCTATTCATGTCACGATGTCCTCAGCAGTTATACGACGTTAAAACTGAAAGATTGTTCAGGCATCGAGAGGAGAGCAGCCAATAGCTTAGTTGGTTAGAGCACTGTCCCGGCAAGATATGTGTCTCGGGTTCGAATCCCGATATTTACAAACTGTTAACTAAATGTTAATATTATGCATAAATGATGTTACTGAGTGATTGGAATATTCAGAATCACTGCTATATGCTGATAATTTATAATTATTTAAAGTTATTGATTCAGTTTCTGAATGCCATCAGCTTCAGAAGGATATTGATAACCATCTGGCTTGGTGCTCATCCTCACGTCTTTTCTTTAATGTCTCAAAGTGTAAAGTTATGTCTTACTCAATGAAGGATACAACAACTATTTCGTCTTACTGGATTGGTGACCTTAGTCTTGACAGAGTTAATACTCATAAGGACTTGGGAGTTATATTTGATCCCATATTACATTTCGGTCCTCATTATGATTATTTAGTGAATACATCCTATAAAACATTAGGTTTCATTATTAGAAATTCACGTAACTTCACTAATATCACAACTCTCAAGTCCTTATACTTTTCTCTAGTTAGATGCAAGCTTGAGTATTGCCTGATTGTTTGGAATCCCATGGGTCATACTCATAGTATCAAAATTGAATGGTTACAAAGAAAGTTTCTACGATATTGCGCGATAAAATCTTCTCCTCTTTTTAATTCATTTACTTACAGTTACTCCGCGACTTTATCAAATTTAAATATGCAAACATTGGATTCTAGACGTAAGATTCGCTCATGCTTATATTTACATGGGTTACTGCGAAATGTTATAGATGACGTTAATTCAATGAGCCGTATACAAATAAATATTCTTCGGTTAGCATCTAGGTTTTATATAACGTTTTGCACTAGGCTATGCAGAAAAAATCTGATGTGGCCAGCACATTACCTTCCGTCAGTTCTATGTATTTTGTACAAATTTCATACAGAAAGTTCCTTATTGCTAAAGATTATATTTCTTGTACTTTACCTTCCGGCAGTTGCATATATTTTATGCAAATTCCATACAATTTATAGCAAAAGATCCTATATTTCCAGTAAAATTATAAGACACATACTATGTCAATTTCACTTGACACTGACATCTTTCAATCAAAATTTTCTTAATATAGTAGCTGTTTCCATACCTATGGCTACTTTATGAAATTTAATTTCTTTATAATTTATTAACTCTATATCCATTTAATATTAAGTATAAAATGCAGTCAAATCGTATAGCCAATAAAATATTCTTTAATATTTATAATAACATTAAATGTGAAAAAATGATATTTAACATAGTTTTTTCAAGAAAAACTGTTAAAATCTTCAAATGAGGGTACTTCCGGTTGTCCAATTCTAACCAAAATCTAATCAGCTCTTCACATGGATGTAACGAAGAGAAATACGAAAGAATTATAATTTTTAGAATTGTAGTATTAGAGTTATCGCAGACGAAAATTTTGTTACACACACACACACACACACACACAGACACACATACATACACACACACACACACACACACACACACATACAGACATCATCGTAAAAATAGTAAAATCGTATTCTAGGGATCCTAAAACGTGCTTATTCATCAAAAACTCACCACCGAATTTTTTGACCAAAGACAATACCTTCCTTACCTAAAGGTGACGGAAGGTAAAAATTATGAAACTACAGATTCAGTTAGACGATTATGTCTAATCTATAATGTAAAGTCGAAAGTATTACGAATGATAAAATGGATATTTTCAGTTTTAACTACTGTCAAATCAGAAATATTTTATATAAAAATTTATTGTAATATTCTAAAATCAATTTCTACTTTTGTTGTTGTACTGGGTTGTTTTCTTATTGTATAGAATGTATATTTTTGCATAATGTGTGTCTATTCATGTTGTTATTTTAATGTATTGGTGTAGAGAAAGAATTGTGGTATACGGGCAGTCGGTGATACTGAGTCTATGGAAGAGAGAGAGTTACATAAATAGACAGATAGTGAGGTGAAAAGTGTGACTTCTGTCCGAGCAGTTGAATATACAGACACTGTTGAGTCAGTTAAGTATGCGGAGGCGCACAGTGGTAAAAATATCGCGTAAACAGTCTACAAGAGTCTGCAACAGACCGGCAGTCTAAGATTGGAACGCATAGTGAAATAAATAATTAGTAATATCGTGGAAATAAATAGTAGTGTTAATTGGTTAAATAAATAAATATTATTGAGGCAGCATGCTTCTAGCAGTGTTCAAAGCGACCTTCACCTTCGTGGGTTGGATTCTACTTTATCAATTAAATCGCTATCTCTTATATTTCGGATTCAAGGCAAGCTAATGAATTTTTCTTTCCTTTTGTTCGATTATTTTTTCATGTTCAGTGTCGCACAAAACAACCGAGGACAAAGTGACAAGAACAAAGAGAAACGCATTCACAAAGTTTGAAAAAACACGACCGCATCGTGTCCGAATATGGCGTTCGTGCTCTGAATGTTAAACAGGAAAAATTCATTACAATTTTTCTCGTTAAGTGAGAATTTTATACGCTAAGAAAAATTGATTTGAAAAGGCAAGATAGGGAACATTCTCAGAGGGTTTTCATTAATTTTATAACAATGATTACTTTTAAAAAAATCTGATGTGGCCAACACATTACCTTCCGTCAGTTCTATATGTATTTTGTACATATTTTATACAGAAAGTTCCTTGCTAAATTAAATATTCTATTTCTTTTACATTATCTTCCGGCAGTTGCATGTATTTTATGCAAATTTCATACAAAAATTATTATTTTGTGACGTTTTCTATATACAGTGTAATGTATCTGCAGAAATAAAAGATTTATTATTATTATTTCTTGTACATTACCTTAAAGCAGTTGTATGTATTTTATACAAATTCCATACAGAAAGCAAAAGATCCTATATTTCCATTAAAATTATAACACACTATGTCAATTTCACTTGATACTGACATCTTTCAATCAGAATTTTCTTAATATAGTAGCTGTTTCCATAGCTATGGCTACTTTATGAAATTTAATTTCTTTATAATTTTTTAACTCTATATCCATTCAATATTAAGTATAAAATGCAGTTAAATCGTATAGAGAATAAAATATTCTTTAATATTTATAATAACATCAAATGTGAAAAAATTATATTTAACATAGTTTTTTCAAGAAAAACTGTTAAAATCTTCAAATGATGGTACTTCCGGTTGACCAATTGTAACCAAAATCTAATCAGCTCTTCATATGGATGTAACGATGAAGTATACGAAAAAATTATAATTTTTGTAACTGTAGTATTAGAGTTATCGCAGACGAAAATTTTGTTACACACACACACACACACACACACACACACGCACATCCACACACACACACACACACACACACACACACACACATACAGACATCATTGTAAAAATAGTAAATTCGTATTCTAGGGACCCTAAAACGTGCTTATTCATCAAAAACTCACCACCGAATTTTTTGACCAAAGACAATACCTTCCTTACCTAAAGGTGACGGAAGGTAAAAATGAAATAATATTGATGTGAAAATCTTAATTATTGTGGCAATCTCAGATTAAAAACAATAACTCATTTTGATATACTGTTCGCGAATCCAAAACCCAGCCACGTAAATAGTGAAATACATACAGGGTGTCTTGGATGTAGAGGGACATAGCTTAACCACAGATTCCTGGGACCAAAATAAGGCGATTTAACTAAACTTACCTATATCCGACTTTGCACCGTTTAGCCAGTATTCTGCTTTAAAGTCTTCTAAAAAAAATAATATTGCTTATAATAACGAAACGCTTTTTTCGATTTGTTTGAAATTTAGTAAGACAATCCATATGGATATAATTCATCGTTTAAGATGATATTTGTTATTGTTAGTGAACCACTACTGTATGAAACGTGAGTATCGCGACCATGATTAAACCATAACTTTTTAATGGCAACGCCAATAATGTAAATTTACTGTTTTTCAGAAAAATACATTCAATAGTAAACTTTCGTGTCTCTGCGTAAGTTATGATATCTGTAACGATTTAGTCAAAAGAAACTAAAATGTAAGTGCCTGCGCCGTGTAATTTTTAAAATAAATTTTATCTAGCAGTCTATCCAAATATCATACTACTAATTTTTAATGACAGAAACATTTTTTTATGAGTTGTCAATCTTCTAAAGTTGTTTAGGAGTGAGCTAACAATATTTAATCGTCTTATTTTAATAATAGCAATAAAATATTTTAAGACCGAACAAACGGATATGTTACTAGTTTTAAAATATGGCAAAGGAAATTTTTGACAACCCGTAAACAATTGTTACTGTCATTAAAAATTAGTTGTTTGACATTTGGAAAGACTGCTAGATAAAATTTATTTTAAAAATTACACGGCGTAATCACTTACATTTTATTTTTTTCTGACTAAATGGTTACAGTTATCGTAACACGCAGAGACACGAAAGTTTACTATTGAATGTATCTTTCTCAAAAACAATAAATTTACATTATTGGCGTTGCCATTAAAAAGTTGTGGTCTATTCATGGTTGCGACACCCAAGTTTCTTACACTAATGGTTCACTAACAATAACAAATATAATCTTAAAAGATGAATTATATCCATATGGATTGTCATACCAAATTTCATTTAAATCAAACAAAGCGTTTCGTTATTATAAGCAATAGTATTTTTTTGGAAAGACTTTGAATCAGAATCGAATTTTGGGCCCAGGAATCTGTAGTTAAGCCATGTCCTCTTATTTCCAAGCCACCCTGTATATGCGATAATTATTGAAATTTAGCACAGAACTTTGAGAATAGATTTTAATATGTTAAAAACACCAAATGCATTTCAATAATGCTACTCCACTCTCATTTGATATCAACACGTTGCTTGCGAACTTATTCGGCGTTTCAGGGACATTGTTTTTCCATTATGAATCAAACAAAACGTAAGATCACACCCTACTAGAATGATAATGGTTTGTGGTGTTGCTATAAGTGACAATAGTAGGTCTTGTCAACTTTGTATTCATGGAACTATGAATCATTCAATAATTAACGATCAAAATTTAAATTGACCATTCCTAAAATACAATTGGAAAAGTTGTAAAAACTCTTCGTATCAAGATTAAAACATTCCTCCACTCACCTCTGGAGTTTGATGCGTGGGCGAAGAACACGAATGCTGACACCTCCTCCTGCGGTACAGCGAATGCAGCCCCATTCCTCCGTCCAGTCCTGCAGCCCAGAGACTCTCAAGGGGCAGTGGCGCGTCGCCCGCTTCAGCAACCTCTCGGCGCTCTGCTCCTGCCCCGGGGGGCCCCGCTGCGCCTGCTCCACCACCACCGCAGCACCACGACGTCGCGGCCGACGCCGGGCGCGATTCCCAACAACCCAGCTTAATGCGGGGGTGCGGACTTTGAGGTTAACATTCGTAGGTTACAAGAAAGTTTTTAAGGTTATGAAGCGGGATTCAGTTACATGGTTTAAAATTTTATGTTTAAATGTATTGGAGTATTACATATTATTAGATTATAATGAGCAAGTCCGTGCAGCTTTAAAACAGGTTTAAACTTGATGTGCGAACATTCAACAACATCACTATAAGGTGTAAAGTGTTAACAAATTGTATTAATGTTAAAACTGTTTAGACTATTTTAAACAGGTTTGATACGTTCTGAAACTGTTGCTTACTGATTTTCTTCTGACGAGCAGGTTTAGAACAGGTTTAAACTGGATTTGTGAACATTCAACAACATCACGAAAAGTTATAAAGAGTTTACAAATTGTATTAATTCTAAAACTGTTTAGACTGTTTTCAGAATGTTTTCTGTATATTCTGAAACTACTATTTAATGTCCGATCATGTTTACATCAGATTTAAACTTGGAATATGAATATTCAATATTACCAAAAGGTATAAAAGCTTTACAAACTGTATCAATATTTAGACCGTTTAGTCAAGGTTGCTAATTTTATACAAGTCAAGGTCACACAAAATTGGTTGCAGTATGTTAAGTTGGGTTAGGTTAGATCTGGGTTGTATTGTTTTTAGAATGACTTTTGTGTGTTCTGACAACAATCATTTTGTGAATTTTATAATTACCATTACTTAAAAAATAGAATCGATGATGACATAACTGACTGCATTACTTTTGTTTGCGATTAATGTTTATATCATTTTATAGTTTATGAATCATTTAAAATGTATATATTGATTATTATATCAAGTTATTTAGTCACGAATAATAATAAAATTATTATTTGTTTTGTATTTTAATGATCATCATTATGAATGCAATCATCACAAATTTGCAGTTTCAATTACAATATTTAATGAGTATAAACATTTTTTGTAAAATGTTAAAATTTTGTTTCACTACGAAAATATAATTATATTTTCCTCGATAATTTTATTCATTTGGCTTTTAAATCAAAATATTTTTCCCGTTATTTAAATTTTTTAATCCAATAGAACGATGAAAAACAATTTTTATTGTTTTCAATTTTGGCAGGTATTATTTATCGAAGAATTAATTCCAATAAATTTTCATTTTACAATTTAAAAATTGTTTTCAGAACAAATTTTGTTTTATTTGCTGTTTATTAAATTCGTGCATTTGCTGTTTATTTTGTGTTGAAAATATTAATTATATCTTAATTGGACATTTATTATAAAAATTTGTGCTATAGAGTCTTTATGAATCTATCAAAATAATTATTTAGAATATATCGCTTATTTATTAACCATCAACAAATAACATTAAAAATGTTTCTTTTTGTAAAAACATCAATTACTTTTTTACAAAAACTAAATGAAATGTCAGATTGCACAGATGGTCTCTACAAATGGATTTATATGAAATTAAGGGAGATATATTAGTTTCTTATATTAAAATATCAACATTAATACACTGTTTTAAAAATAATTGAGATATGTTATTCTAGCATCGATTATTTACAATTTTAAGATTGTTTTACAACAGGGTTTAACTCTATGGAACACCATCGAATATTTAAATTAAAGAAGATTAAATTATTTTTTATATTATTAACAGTTTGAGTGAAAGTGGAGACAATTGAAGATGCTGAAACAGAAGAAACAAGTATTAGTTATATGAATTTAATTAATATGCATATTCATAAAATAAAATTTTAAAATGTTATTATTATTAATTTGAAATTAGTTCTTTGACAGTGCCATATATCTGTCAGTTACATATATTTGAGATAGGAACTGTGTAACCAAGGAATTGTGTTTGTTTAAAGCGTAGGCTCCGGGATTTAAATTATAGATAATTTTATAAATTTATCCTTAAAATACATACATACATAGATAAAATCACACATTTCCCACTGAGGCCCACTTTTACAATTGATGGATAAACTATGGTGTAGCTATCGGAGGTATAACTTTATCCTAGTAATTATATCTTCGATAAAGAAGACTGTCTTTTACAATGCATTTTTATCTATCAGATAGTTATGTATTACGTTAAATCACTTTATGTTGGTATTGACACAATAAAATTATCTTCTTGTTAGACTATTTTTCTTCAATATTGTTATTATTTCTGCCTTCTAATTTGCATTTTTTGCGATGTTGGATGATATAAATGATATTTTTGATTCTGACAGTGATGATGAAATACTTGATTGACATCTGTCAAACGTATGAATAACAACATATCGTTTGTGTTTATACCTTGTTCCATTTAAGCCATTCAGTATTGCGGAGCATAGGGAATAGTTTTGACCTCTCTGATTGGCTGAAATTAGAGACAAGAACCAGGTTTACCCAATGTAATTTCAGCTACTTCAGATTTGCGCTGTTGCCAGTGCCGTCTACTAAATGGCTTAAATGGAACAGAGCATACGTGGTACCCATAAGAACCAGGGATAATGTTATCCGAGGTTTATCAATTTCCATGGGGTAAGAAATACTGAGGTTTATCCGAGGTTTGTAAAATACAATTTTCCATTTTATACCTGGTATAGTATTGTACGAGGTTTATCTAATAATTGTAAGTGGCCCTTAGTGGGTTAGCACAAACCCGAAACAATAATAATAATAATAATAATAATAATAATAATAATAATAATAATAATAATAATAATAATAATAATAATAATAATAATAATAATAATAATAATAATAATAATAATAATAATAATAATAATAATAATAATAATAATAATAATAATAATAATAATAATAATAATAATAATAATAATAATAATAATAATAATAATAATAATAATAATAATAATAATAATAATAATAATAATAATAATAATAATAATAATAATAATAATAATAATAATAATAATAATAATAATAATAATAATAATAATAATAATAATAATAATAATAATAATAATAATAATAATAATAATAATAATAATAATAATAATAATAATAATAATAATAATAATAATAATAATAATAATAATAATAATAATAATAATAATAATAATAATAATAATAATAATAATAATAATAATAATAATAATAATAATAATAATAATAATAATAATAATAATAATAATAATAATAATAATAATAATAATAATAATAATAATAATAATAATAATAATAATAATAATAATAATAATAATAATAATAATAATAATAATAATAATAATAATAATAATAATAATAATAATAATAATAATAATAATAATAATAATAATAATAATAATAATAATAATAATAATAATAATAATAATAATAATAATAATAATAATAATAATAATAATAATAATAATAATAATAATAATAATAATAATAATAATAATAATAATAATAATAATAATAATAATAATAATAATAATAATAATAATAATAATAATAATAATAATAATAATAATAATAATAATAATAATAATAATAATAATAATAATAATAATAATAATAATAATAATAATAATAATAATAATAATAATAATAATAATAATAATAATAATAATAATAATAATAATAATAATAATAATAATAATAATAATAATAATAATAATAATAATAATAATAATAATAATAATAATAATAATAATAATAATAATAATAATAATAATAATAATAATAATAATAATAATAATAATAATAATAATAATAATAATAATAATAATAATAATAATAATAATAATAATAATAATAATAATAATAATAATAATAATAATAATAATAATAATAATAATAATAATAATAATAATAATAATAATAATAATAATAATAATAATAATAATAATAATAATAATAATAATAATAATAATAATAATAATAATAATAATAATAATAATAATAATAATAATAATAATAATAATAATAATAATAATAATAATAATAATAATAATAATAATAATAATAATAATAATAATAATAATAATAATAATAATAATAATAATAATAATAATAATAATAATAATAATAATAATAATAATAATAATAATAATAATAATAATAATAATAATAATAATAATAATAATAATAATAATAATAATAATAATAATAATAATAATAATAATAATAATAATAATAATAATAATAATAATAATAATAATAATAATAATAATAATAATAATAATAATAATAATAATATCGACCACAAAAATAATCATTCTCTCTTCAATAACATTCTTACTAACCTGACATCATACAACAAATATTTCTCACTCTGAACATATTAAAGTTACCGATTTTCGGTAGCGTAATACCGCACCCGGATCGCAATAATAAAAATAAAATATATGAAAAAAGTATTAATGTAAACCTGTAGAAAATTTAATAATCTCTAATTTTTATAAAATAATTCTAAAAAAAAGATATTTTAGCTTCAAGTAAAGTATCATTTCCGGTTCCGGTTCCGGTTATCCGATGTATATATATATATATATATATATATATATATATATATATATATATATATCCAAGTTGATCCCCACTTCATCAATCTCTGATGCAAGAATTACAAAACTTTTATCTAGCATCTTTGTCGTACACACACGGCATATATGAGACTTTTATTCCCTATCTCATTGTCGTCGGTTTTTCAGAGGGGTATAAGCTATCTCCGTCTACCCAACGGCAAAAAATGAAACAGAAACTGTATTGTAATCGCGGTCATTTTCAAATATTTGAATTATTTGTCATTTTATCATTCATGATGAAGGTGATTTTGGCGTCGATAATAATTTGTGCTTCGTTGTGTATTAGTAGTTTTGTCAATTCTTGGGATTATACATATTGTGCATTTTGCTATTTTAAAGACGGTCTTTCTAAGATTTCCGACAATTATTGCAACATATTGCTTTTGGGCAATAAAAAGAGGTATATTTCATCCATTATACTTATATCGTATTTATTCAATTACTTTATTATTTCTAAATAACTGTTTATACTTCGAATTTTGATGAATAACGAAATTGAGACAACATAGATCATACTGTCAATTTGTACCAGTTTTGACATTACATCAAGTACATCATATTATTGCGAAATATGTGTCACTTCAAATTTTGATGAATAATAATAATCACACAGTAGGTATACGTAATATTAGCATACAATAAAATTATTGCAATAAAATACTGAAAATGTCAAACATGACAAAGTCCTATCATATTCCACCTTATATCACACTAGAAAATTAAACCTCTATGACAAAACCAAGGTAACAATGTGACGTCATCAATTTTCTTCCTCCCCTGGCGATTTGAACCATATGTTTACTATTAATGATGTGGGGAGCAAGTCGTGGAAACGGACTTTATATATACCAGGATACCGATTCTTGAAATATGAGAATTTTCTCACAAGGTGACATAAAATTTCATCTCACTCTCATCTCATTTCATATTTTCTCACTTTTTTAATTCCCGAATCAAAGTGAGATATATTTCACCTATCTAAATGGCCATGATTTAGCAAGTGAAATATTTGACATAAAAGTGTGATTTTTGACATTGACAGCACTACATTGCACTCTTCTTTGATTACCTTTACATATTTACCGTGATATTCTAATTTTCATTTTAGCTGGTATTGATAATGTTGCCATACGCAACTACTTTTTCTAGATTTATTGAATTTTGAGTCCGTAGGTCTCCGTAGTCCGTGTCCGTAGTGTAGTGGTCTGTGTTAGGCAGCCCGCGGGCTAAATTTTCTCCGCCCCTATGCTAACGAGTACCTAACGTATAGCTAAATTTTCTATATTAACTATTTATTATTATTGCCGTAATCGAAAAACTACAAATAAAATGTGTCTTACTACGTATAAACTTATTTGTATTGTATAAGTATATGTAAAATATTTAAATCAGCCTGTAGTTATAATAGCTAAATGTATGTCATTTCCCACAACAAGCTGAATACCCACAAATCAAAAAACGTAAAGTAGTTAATTATTTGTTGGTATCCCTAATGCAGATCTATGACTTGGTTGGTTGGTTTAAATTGTCACCCAAGCGATCCACTAAATTTTTATTCAGCCGAAACAATATTTCAAAAATTTGGTTCGAAAAGTAATTTCTGTAATTTCCAAATGCTTTAAAGCCGCTAGCTACTTCTCTTTCGTCAACCATGATATTTGTAATAATTTTATTTATAATATTAGTTAATATAATTTAGTACTAAGCAAATTTCTATTTAACATTAGCGAGTGACATTGATTCTCACCACCAAAAAGGTGGGGAGATAAGTTTCACGTAGTGAGATGAAATGTGAAGTAGTGAGACGACAAAATTATTTCAAGAATTAAAGAAAAAATCTCACTACGTGACATGTAAGTCACGTGACGTTTTTTCTCACTTCTATCAAATCTCACTGACATCTCACTTTTCAAGAATTGCCCCCCAGGGCTTATTTTTCATTATTTCCCTGTAATGGCAAAGTTCATCACGTGCTCTATTTTGTTTGATCTTAGCGTGGTAATGCACAGTACATTGGGAGTTGGATTAAGCTGGCATTAATCGTAGAGCAGCTTATATGGGAATTCTCAAGATCGAGGGTTTCCGAACGCCGTTACACGAGTTTCAAACAGAATTAAATGCAAACATACAAGGCAACCCACGGGAGTAGCAAATCTAACTCTCACCCATCGCGGTATTCACTGTGATAGGTTTCACATACAGTATCATATTGGGAGAACAGGAATAATGAATCAGATTCCTTTCTGTTGAGTAAAACATAAGAGGATTATACTTGTACTTAATGTAAACTTTGAGAAGAGTGCTTTGCATAGTACTTACAGATAATAGCTACTTAATTATAGTGTGTAAGTATACTTGGGCCGTTTTTAAGTTGCTGTTGTAGAATCTATAATAATAATATCTTTATTTTCTGTTGATACAAATACATTGCATATAGAAAACGTTAAAGAATACAATCAAATTAAGAGTTTAGATACTCGTTTATAGAATAAAAAGTATTTTTTCTACAGTCTATATACAAAGTAGCCATTTGCGCTCTCTTTTGTCAACGCAAATTGTCACTTTGCCGCTCTAGAGCGACAAAGTAGAAAAAACGCTCGCTCCTCAAATTTCTAATTATACAATGTTGAGAAATGTTACTTGGCTACATTCTTAATGGAAACGTTTAGTCAGGAATTAATGACATTGTAGTTACACATTACCCACTTAATAACCAAACAAAATGCCGCACTGCTGTGAAAATAAAATAGGGCATTCATTTACAAAAACGAAAGAATAAAATGCTTAGATTAGATTGAAGCAATAGCTCAAGAAGAATGGAAAATACCGATAAGTAAAAATAAATAAAAAATAAATTTTTGTTATGGTGGAGTAGAGGTGGGCGCGTGAGTAACTTTTTGTTCACGATCACGCACGCTCACGGAACTAAAAATGTAATCACGACCAATCACGCACGACTTTTTATGTTTAATTCACGATCACTCACGCTCACGATTTTATTTTGGCACTCACGCCCGATCACGCCCGGCGGGTCTTGTTCGTGTCACGTAATTGTTTCTATGTACATTTAAGCCTGTTTAACACAGTCATAAGTTATCAAATTTGTTAACAAATTGGTAATAAGTTAGGTAACAGATTGGTTTCATTGGAAATGAATGTTTATGGACAAATAGGTTGTTCTATTCCATCACAAATATCATTATAAATTTGGTAACAAATTCGTTAACAAAATTATGATCGTGTTAAACGGGCTTAAAGATTTGTATATCTTTAGTGAAATCGAAGCAACTGTGTATACAATTTTGGATACAACAATAACACTATTTTTATGCAAAAAAAATACTGTTGATGACATATTAATAATAATAACAAGAATGGAAAGTAAAAGTTGGAAATTGACAATTTTTTAAATAAAAAATAGAAGAAAACTTACTCACGCCCGATTAAATTTCAATCACGCCTGATCACGCACGATAATTTTTTAGTGCCTCACGCTCACGTCCAATCACGACGCAAAATTTAAATTATATTCACGATCACGCGGGTCACGTCGTGACCCATCGTGACCCGACAAAATCACGGCCCGCGCCCACCTCTATGGTAGAGGACCCCATTGTGGCGACTGTAGAAAAAATCTTGTGTGTGTTTCGAGCGCAAATGGACATTGTCGATTTCGAGAGAATGCCTCGCTCCTGCGTCGCTCGGCAACAACCTCTCAATCGACAATGTCCCATTTTGCGCTCTTAATACACAACTAACTATTGTAGGAGGAACAATTTTATTTCCTTCTTGAATGAACTAACAGTTGTTTTGGATCTAATATGCTCCGGTAGTTTATTATACAATATTAAACCAATTCTATCAGTAGAACCCTTAGTAATATTTAGTTTAGAACTTGGTATATAGTACTGATTTTTAATTCTGGCATTGTAGTTATGTTTATCTTCGTTTAATAGAAAATTTTCTTTGCTTTTATAAATATACATACAGGTTTCAAGAATATAAATATCATAAATGGTCAATAATTTACATTTCTTAAAAAGTTCTCTGCATGGTGTATTGTATTTGACTCCACATAGACATCTTATAATTCTCTTTTGAGAAACAAAAACATTTGATGCAGAGTATGAATATCCCCAAAAGCATATACCGTACCGTAGTATGGATTCAACACAAGCATAGTAAAAAATCAAAAGTTGATTTAAGTTTAAAAATCTGACTCAATGTTCCGTATGATTCTGGGGTTTCAAAATGGTTTTCCAAAGTTAAAAAAAGAATAATAAGAATTGTTGCTGGAATATCCAACTTTGAATCATGCAGACCTTATTTTCAAAAATTTAATTTATAGATTTTAGCAAAGCAGAAAAATCTCTCTAAAATGTAAATATTCAGAACTAAACAAACCTCAAAATATAATAATCTTCTATAGACGTGAATGGAATAATTAGGGGAAGATTTCTGCGTTTGTCTTCCTCAAAGTATGCATAAACATTCAAAATAATTTCTCTACACCATTTCGATGAAATATCTTCCGAAACATCAAATTCACTTATTCGATCATCTTCAACGATTTAGAACGTTGATGTTTTAAAAATAAATATATGTTGATAATAAACAAAACAGTTAAACAACACCCTTAGCAACGCCAAAGCTTAAGCATTATTGTAATCACAATTATTATAAATGAAAACTTATTTCACATATTCTAGTGAGACATAAAATCTTGTATGCATCACGAGCGTTACTTGATGATAATGCCCATCGGACGACATCATCCCTTGGGCCAAAAGCCCTCGGGTTAGATCCTCGTCGTCCTCCTGGCATATCATCATCTTAACGCCCTTGGTACATAAAGTACTATTATATTTTGTTTATTTATTATTATTATTATTATTATTATTATTATTATTATTATTATTATTATTATTATTATTATTATTATTATTATTATTATTATTATTATTATTATTATTATTATTATTATTATTATTATCATTATTATACCGTGGGTGGCGAGTTTGCCTGATCTAACGCTGTGTGATTTTTTACGGGGATTAAATGTTAAATTTAAAGATTGTGTTACAAAGGATTTTAAATCAAGTCGAACAAAAGACTACAAAAGTCTGTTCGTTCATTCGACGTCTAAATTTCGATTAGAATAGAAAATTGAATTGTTTGTTTAAAAGTTTTCAAAAATTCACATGTGACTATGAAAAATAAACAATGAAGAATAATTAAAGGCCCATTTGAATGGCAACGAAAGAAAATAACTTCTGCCTTCATTTCCAATGCAAACTAATTAAAATCCTGAAAACATCCAGACTATATGTAAACAATTGAATAACTGAGTAGGCTTCCAGCGCCACCTTCGACATATTTGCAGTGGAGAAAGCTCCGTTGTTGTATTGTTTCGTGTGTCTGCGCAAATAATGGTTGATATTTCGAACGCAAACAAATGAAATGCGAGCCAACGTGATCCAATACGTTAATTAATTTTGCCAGCAAATTTTCGTGCTTAGAATATAGCGCATTTGTTTTAATGAGGTAATTCGAGAGAACTAATTAAAGGGAGTATTTTTCTAAAGTCTCTAAACGCCATAAGGGTGTATTTGTTATACATGCAATTTTCAAGGGATTAATTTAAATCATGTTTCATACATTACCTAAAGGACTCAGGCATTCTGCATATAGAAGGTGTGCACAAAAGTAGTCAGCGCCGACAGCGGACAAAAATGACAAAATGGTTACTTATAGAAACATAGCAAGGTTATGTTTTATGTCAGAATAATTTTGCAATTTCAATTTTATAAAATATTTGCAATGAATACGAATGATAGAACGTCAAATATTATGTGACGCAGTGGCGGATGTAATAATTTTTACGAAATTACCGATTGAAGTATCAAATTTTATAAATTTCCTAGAAGATTATATGAGGAACAGATGTATAAGAAAATAACTTTTCAACAGATATCTTCTACTAACATGAAAAATTCTTTTAGGTATACATATTTTCTCATTGTAAAAGATAATTATCGTATGAATAAAATTCCAACAATGGTCGTCTGATTGCAATAATGAATTATATAAAAATGTGTTTCTTAAGTTAATATTTGAACAAGATATAATACAAGAAGAAGAAAATTGTCTTAAAATTGTATATTATTTGCAGCTGTATGAAATAGGAGTCTATTTTTGACATAATTCGTCTATTTATTATAGATTTTGTACATGTAATGTTAATGTTAAAGATAGAAATTCACATGGTTCGTATTTTTCGTGTATTTTCCGAGCTTGTGCAACTGATTCCACTTAGAGCCTGGTATATTTTCAATGAAGAATCTTCTTTATTTATTGCGAATATAAAAGAAAGATGCTAACAATCGTAAAATAAATAAAATAAATATATCATCATGGCATATTAACCATTGCTGGGTGTGCCAATCTGCTTTGTACGCAGATATTGGTAATGATGATGACATATTTGTATTGTGCGGGCGTTTACCAGGCGTCACCTCACGGGCACTCATTGCTGGCGTAGAGAGTGCACCACAGGGGTCAATTTTGTGCCATTTAAAATTGGAAATATTTGGCGTCGGTCGGGATCGAACCCGGTTCCCCAGATTAACGACCAGACACTCAGGCACGCGGCCACGAGACCCCATTAACAATCGTGATATGTAGAAATTTTCTTCTTTTCAATCATTCAAGTTTTCCAACATTTTAATCTCAATTTCCATGTATAGTGCATCTTGTAACTAATATTATAAATTATAATATAAATTTAAATATGATAAAATGGTTTACAGAAATCACACATATTATGAGAAAAATTATATTTTCTGCCATTGTACCTTCGCTGGTATTTTGATTTTTTGATTGTCACATCACATATATAGCATTTTAAATATTTTCTTTATTCATTTCAATATACTATGATGTATAATATTCATACACAATAGCAACAACTCAAAATAAAATTGTAAATTGTATCACTTTCTCGAAATGTCAAAATTGATTTGGTAATCCAAAATGCCAATGTAGGCGCTAATGCTCATAGGCTCTAGGTCAGGGATGGCGAACCAATGGCACGCGGCACAATATTTTGGGCACGTCACTGATCACAAAATTCATTATGATGCACTACGAAAAAAGTGTGAAGTAGGTATTATATGACGAGCGAACGCGAGTGATCCCTACGCTACGGAATGTTCGGGTGCGGTGCGCGGGCTGCGATTTGAAAAAATATACTGAAGAATTTATTTCTGTGATTGATTCTTCAATCAAGGAATTTTCAGGGAGATTTTCTCAGTTCAAAGAATTATCGGAAATACTCAAGTTTATTATGTACCCTGATGTGACGTCATTTGATAAACTGAATTTGTCCCAATTCGATTGGTTGGAAATTGAAGAATTTGAAATGCAGCTGATTGATTTCCAGTCTAGTTCAATATGGATTCAAACATTTATTGAAACAAGGAAAGAGTTAGAATTAAATGAAACAAAAAGATTGACAAGTAATATAAGTGAAAATGTTAATAACAAAATTTTGGAAACATGGAATGCGTTACCAGACACATTTAATTGTTTGAAGAAGTTGGCTGCGAGTCATTATTTTCAGAGATGAATAAAATTAAAGACTCGGTTAGAAACCGTTTGACAGATGACTCTAGTTTAGCATGCATTCTGCTAAAAGTAACATCTTACAACCCTAACAAATAACATTATTTGTCATCTAATCTGCAACAACAGAAGTCCACTAATTTTACTTTAATTTGAATTACGCGTACAATTGAAACATTGCAAAATGTTCCTATTTTTTTTGTAGTAAATAAAGAGTTTTGAGTTGATAGTATTATAATCACAAAGTCAAAATTATTTGATGGCACGTCTATGACCTCATTAAACATTTCTTAAGAAAAATGGCACGTTGATACGTAACGGTTCGCCATCCCTGCTCTAGGTAGATATTCCATACAGTGACTGAATTATACACTTTGCCGGTAACATAGACACATAAAAGTATAAAAAAATAAGAAGAGTTCATTTCTCATTTCCCATTTAATAAAAATAAAACTTAAATAAATTGAATTCTTTTATACTTTTCACCATTTTACCAAATGCGAACGCATCGTATTTAAATTTCATTACTTTTAAAATCCAATTCAATTTAAATATACGTATTTTAAATTAAATCTAACCCGATGAACAGAACTCTTTAAAAGTGAACACTATTAACAAGAAGTAAATACAGAGGCTATTTTATTCCCCATCTCGATTCGAGTCAGCTGCGTCTACCGTCTTCTGTCAATACAAATAAACGGAGCCATGGCAAATAGACTGCTGAACCAGTCTACTGTGATTATTTTAACGAAACTAATCCATTTCATTCATTGGAGAAATCTGAGAAGACTAAAAACATTTTTACATAGGCAGGCCCGGATTACCCATAAGGCCAACCTAGGCCATGGCCTAGGGCGCAGGCACGGAGGGGGCGCAGGCACGTTGGGGGCGCAGGCACGGAGGGGGCGCACATCGAGTAGTTGGATAAATGGGAAAACGGAAAGAGAGAAGTGCCTGCAGTTATAGCCGTGCCAAATTTCAAGAGCTGTTGCGCAGAAAGCAAAACTCTATATTTCTCTTTCTCTCTCCGCTATTGTCTGACCTCTCTCTAGCTGTCTCTCTTCTTGATCTGCGCATTTCATAGTTCATGCCATTTGGCACCACCTCTACTAGACGACGTAAACAGTCACATTTGTTTGAATTATACAAAATCAGTATAGTAGAGTGATTGGTAAATCCTGTTGAGCTATGACAGTTGCGAAGATTTTAAATAATTCTAATATTTCTATACCGGGTGTCTACTTACGAATCTTAGCAAATACAATGGTACAATTTTCATGACTGTAATTTCTGCCCTATGAATTTTAGAATAAAAGTATAAATACGAAAACTGTTCAGAATTAAAAACTGCATCTAATAAGTCGAAAATTATTGTTTACATGCGTTTCATTTGAGAGATAGAGAAGCAATATAAAAGTTGTAATCTTTAGCTAGTTATAAAAAACAAATTTCATAAGGCAATCTGTTAACCCATGAGTCCAACTTTTGAAAACGAGGCGCTTCGCGGTGAGTTTTATAAAGGACGAGTGCGATCACAATTCTTATGAAACATGTTTTATATAATTTTTTCTATTGGGGTAATGTTATAATTCTATTAGATTTTTAATAAATGCGACTTGTAAAATCATTTACGTTGGTAGCACTTCCCGCTAACCAATTGAACTTCAGGTATGAAAATTCTTTGTTGACTGACGGCAATTTGATGTTGATATGTCATTTATGTATCAGTTTTAAAAGCAGTAAGTCATACCATCTCTAGAAAACGAAAAGCTCCAAAAACACTACGTTTATAGATCTTCTTAACATGTTTTCAGTGCGTTTATAGACTCATAAAGGCACCGATACAAAACAAGTATTTAATGAAAGCATTATAAAACTCGGTACATATTGAGAGGGGGGGGTGCAGTCATGAATTTTGGCCTAGGGCGCAAAGAAATGCTAATCCGGGCCTGTACATAGGTATTTAGTTCTACCTTTTATTCAGATTACGTATGAGAAATGAAAGAGAATCAGATTCAATTCGTGTTCTATTAAAAAATAAATATCTTCTGTAGCTGCTAGCGTATTCGAGCGCCTTAGGGCAGCGTGTCTTTGGCAGGGCTCAAAGCGACCTTCATCGCTCGGACCCTATCGTCGTAGGTTCGATTCCCACCAGGGGCTTGAATGTTTGTGTCTTCAAATACATTGTAACAAAAAAAATGTAAATGTATATATAAAGTATTTGTTATAGGGCTAAAAATTGAAAAGCCGACAAAATATTTAAAAAAATCTGATGTGGCCAACACAATACCTCCCACTATTTAGTTTTTATTACATAATTTACAGATACATACATACATATTTATCGGTCGATTCTGTTCACATCTGTAAATCTTACAAATATGTAAATTTGTAAATAATGAACAAAATCGCAACGAAAGCTGCCACTCTTATGCATAATTTTGTATTAATCAACAA
The DNA here is from genome assembly GCA_963082715.1 of Harpalus rubripes. NCBI lineage: Eukaryota > Metazoa > Arthropoda > Insecta > Coleoptera > Carabidae > Harpalus > Harpalus rubripes. The sequence goes on along the minus strand of OY720461.1, from coordinate 42,416,531 downwards.
AAATAGATGTTTTTTTGTCATGTTTTTACAAATTTACAGATCTGTAGGACTTACTACAGATGTGATCAGGATCGACCCATTAGTTATGCTGTAAACTGTATTAAGATCCAATCCATGTAACTAAGGTTCTATTTACTATTTTCTTTTTAAAAAGTTTTTATTATTAATTTGAAATGATTAGTTCTTTGACAGTGACATTTATCTGTCAGTTATATACATTTGTGATATGAACTATATAACCAAGGAGTTGTGCCTGTTTAAAACGTATGCTCCGGGATTTAAATTATAGATAATTTTATTAATTTATCCATAAAATATATAGAAAAAATATTTATGCAAATCTGTAGAAAACTTAATAATCTTTAATTTTTATAATAACACAAATCTCGAAAAAATAACATTTGAAGGTACTTTTCGAAGAAAAACTATTTTGAGCTTCAGGTAAAGTACCATTCCCGGTTATCTGATTTACATCAATATTTAAAGGCTTCTTCCCATATTAGAGTAAGGTAGAAATACAAGGTTTTAAAATTTTCTGAATGATAGTTTTTGCGTTAGAGTGAAGGATCCACACACAAATACACACACTCATACATACATACATACATACATACATACATACATACATACATACATACATACATACATACATACATACATACATACATACATACATACATACATACATACATACATACATACATACATACATACATACATACATACATACATACATACATACATACATACATACATACATACATACATACATACATACATACATACATACATACATACATACATACATACATACATACATACATACATACATACATACATACATACATACATACATACATACATACATACATACATACATACATACATACATACATACATACATACATACATACATACATACATACATACATACATACATACATACATACATACATACATACATACATACATACATACATACATACATACATACATACATACATACATACATACATACATACATACATACATACATACATACATACATACATACATACATACATACATACATACATACATACATACATACATACATACATACATACATACATACATACATACATACATACATACATACATACATACATACATACATACATACATACATACATACATACATACATACATACATACATACATACATACATACATACATACATACATACATACATACATACATACATACATACATACATACATACATACATACATACATACATACATACATACATACATACATACATACATACATACATACATACATACATACATACATACATACATACATACATACATACATACATACATACATACATACATACATACATACATACATACATACATACATACATACATACATACATACATACATACATACATACATACATACATACATACATACATACATACATACATACATACATACATACATACATACATACATACATACATACATACATACATACATACATACATACATACATACATACATACATACATACATACATACATACATACATACATACATACATACATACATACATACATACATACATACATACATACATACATACATACATACATACATACATACATACATACATACATACATACATACATACATACATACATACATACATACATACATACATACATACATACATACATACATACATACATACATACATACATACATACATACATACATACATACATACATACATACATACATACATACATACATACATACATACATACATACATACATACATACATACATACATACATACATACATACATACATACATACATACATACACACACATATATACATACATACATACATACATACATACATACATATATACATACATACACCCAGACATCACCGTGAAAATGTTAAAATTGGGTTCCAGGGACCTAAAACGTGGTCATTTTGTCATTTACCAAAATCTCGATATGCGATTTTTAGCACGATCCATACACCTCCATTACCAAGGGTAGCGGGAGGTAAAAATAAGTATTTTCTGTAAACATATACAGGGTGATGCATCGAAAAACGCACCGCAGCGATTTCATTGTTAATTTTGAAATGTTCAAATATTGTCTCTCCTTTTCATTTTCAAATACGTCTTTGTCACAACGTGAGTGCGAAGAATATATCACCTTTTTATAAAATTTTCTACATTATAGTTTTAGCAACAATATTTCAACTATGTCTAGTAAGTCAAAATTCTGTTTAGGAATTATTATCATTTTTTAAATTAACTGTCTGTGATATAGACATTTACAAGATGAATCGGCATCTTTAAGATTTAGTTGTCTTTAAGATTATACTTTTTTATTTCACTTTGTTATAAAAATTGTGTTTTCATTTTGTCTCACTTTTCAAATCTTAGATTTTCTTATTTTTAAGAAATATTTGTTTAGTTTGTACGACATACACGTAGCTAATAACGAGTTTAAAATATGATCTAATATAATAGATAAATAGTTTAAAACTTTGAAAACTGTCCACTTGCCGCAAGTGCTAAAAGCTTAAATTGAACTTTTGTAAAATGAAAACTAATATTATCAATTCCATAGTAACAGGAGAGTGAAGTTTTATTTGTATGTAAACTTTTCTTAATCCAAAAATATTGTTTTGTTTCTCGGAATTTAAACAAATTTTATTAATTTATATAGTAGATATATCAACAACAGTTTTACTTGTTTATATTTTCAAATTAGAAAGGATACAAGCGTGGTCAAAAATTAATAATTATTTAGACTTTAGGTGCATTCACAAATGAAAATTAGGTTTATGGTTTTTGTTTAGGTTTAAGTAAGTCATTCATAAATGTAAGTTTAAATTACCTGAAAATTAGTTTTGATATATACAAACATCTGTAAAACAATACTAAACAATATTAAAATATCGGTAGAGCAATACTCAACAAGACACCTGTGCGTCGTGAAACTGTCATTCGCTTGACATTATTGGTTATATTTCAGCAATTAAGATATGACAGGCTCGATGTTCTTCTCGCATTTGTTTAAAAAGCCGAATCCACCAAGTGGATACTAAATAAAGATGGGTGTATATATCTATATCATTTTAGACTCGTTCTCATTGGTGAAGTTTGTGACGCCAAACTATATCATAAACCTAAAGTTAGGACCTTGCAATGTTTAGCTTTATGATTTGAATTTAGAGACCCTAAATTCTGAAGTGTGAATGGAGTCATAACATAATATGCGCCAAAGTCTTTAAATCTAAAGTATAAACCATAAATCTAAACCTAATTTCCATTTGTGAATGCACCTTTACATCGCCTTTTATTAATTTTACATGTTTTTTTTTGTAAAATGTTCCAAATTTCAGTCAGTTTATAGTTGCTTTAATTCTCGAAAAATATTTTCGTTATTTTTAAAATAAAATAAACAAATATATCATCCTGGCATATTATCCATTGCTGGGTGTGCCAATCTGCTTTGTACACAAATTTCGGTAATGATAATGACATATTTGTACCGTGCGGGCGTTTATCAGGTGTCATCTCACGGGCACTTATTTCTGGCGCGGAGAGTGCACCAGAGAAGTCATTTTTATGCCATTTAAAATTCGAAACATTTCTTTTGGCTCTAAATAATGAAAAATGTACTTATTGTACATGTTTAAAATTTTTTCAAGCCCTCTGCTCCTGCTATATTTGTTTTGAAATCCATTTTTCAATAAATAAGAGCAGAAAACCTCAAAACAATTTAAGTAAATCAAATAATACTAGATTTGATTATAACTAGCAGCTTATGTCACTAACATATACTTCAATTTCATGCAAACGCACGTGGTTTCTATCTGACGTGAAATCATAAATTTAAACAAGTATTACTAGGTTCCTAATTTACTTTCGTTGTTCCGTTATTTACGGAATATACGACATTTACACATTAAATAAGATAAAAGACGTTTTCATATAAAATTCAATTTACACTGTAGTGTCTTTTTTTCTGTAAAATTTCTTTGTTTGGAAAATCGCAACTCTCCAGTAAATTTGATTTATTTTTTAAAAATAGTTGCGGTGGTCTTCCTTCCATCCATCTTCTAATTTAGCAGGGGCTTTATAGTGACATTCTTTGTTTCCATTTTCTTGGAACGCGAACTGATGTATAGTCCATTGTCCGTTTCTGATAGAAAGAGTAATATAGTTTAATCCTAGGTAACTATTGTCTAGCTTTGTCCGTCGGAAATCGAATTACCTTTGGAAGCATATTTACAATGGTGCATTTTATTCTAGAGAAAAATAACGCGACGACATAGTTCTTGTTCGTATATTGCAACCAGACAAGTAATATGACTAAATTTTAATTAAATGATAATATTTTACTTCTGAATTACAGGAGATGTGCATATAGTGCCGGCCTAGCGTACGAAATGATAGGAGAAGGAACGCTTTTATTGAAAATTAGAAAAATACATTTTAAAAACTAATGCTCTTACATGGACCACAGTTTTTTTTTGCAAGATTGTTTTTTAAAATGTTTACTGATAGGGTTTCCAAGGCAATACGCTTTATTTACGTTATACTGAATCGTAAACGTTTTATTACAGAGCTCTGTCTTTAGAGGTAAAGAGAGTTTTCACGGGCTAGCCTCTAAAAAAATACGGGCTGTTAAAACCATAGCAACATGAATACAGATGTATTTATTCATTATTTCGATTTGCCATATGTGTCCAAAGACTATTTCGATCAAATAGTTTAATGTATTGTGCTGTACGTTCCAATTTCTTTATTCAAACTACTTTCGATTAATGTTACATTCACAGCTACTTTTTTAATGCGTAATGATAATTCATAAGACATAACTTTAATACATAATGCTAATGCGTAAAGCTACATTCACAGCTACTTTTTTTAATGCATAATGATAATGCATAAGATATAACTTTAATACATAGTGCTAATACGTAAGGTTACGAAAAACATAGCATTTTCTGCAACAAAATTTAATTGATAGTTGACATATGTATTAATTGAAATTACATGTCAAAATTGAATTTTGTGATGGCAGGGAAGGATTACTGAAGTGTATTTCCTTGTTCAATATAATTTGAGTACATGGTATTACAAATGTAGCACTAGGTGCAGCTATTTGTTTTCATCGAAATTGAAGATTTTAAGATTTCTCGCAAATTTATTTTGACAGCTGTCACAAATTTACTTAATGCATAATGCGTTAATGCATAAAAGTTTGGAGTTTGCAAACATTTGTTGCTATGCATTGTGTTTATGCATTATGCGTTAATAATAAAACTAGCTGTGAATGGTCTTGTGTGTTGCCATATAACAAACTTCGTTATGCATTATCTATTAGTTTTATGTATTAACGTTATGCATTAAAAAAGTAGCTGTGAATGAAGCTTAACGTTAAGAAAAACATAGCATTTTCTGCAACAAAATTTAATTGATAGTTGACATTTATTCAAATTACCTGTCAAAATTGAAGTTTATCATGGCAGCAAAGGATTGCTGAAGCATATATTTCCTTATTTAATTTTATTTGAGCACATGGTATTACAAATTTAGCACTAGATGCAGCTATATGTTTTCTTCGAAATTAAAGATTTTGATATTTCTCGCAAATTCATTTTGACAGCTGTCACAAATTTACTTAGGGCCGGTATTTCCATCTCCGGATAAAGTTCAGGATAACTATCCGTCAGATAAATGATTAAATATCGCATCGAAATAAGAGCATAAATGAGGTAAATTATATTGAATGTCATTTTTTGATGTGATATTGTTAATTTATCTGACAGATAAGTTAACCAGCACTTTATCTGAAGATGGAAATACCGGCCCTTAATGCATAATGCGTAATGCATAAAAGTTTGGAGTTTGTAAACTTTTGTTGATATGAATTGTGTTTATGCATTAAAATTAAAACTAACTGTGAATGGTCCTGTGCATTGCCATATAACAAACTTCGTTACGCATTATCTATTAGCACTATGTATTAACGTTATGCATTTAAAAAGTAGCTGCGAATGAAGCTTAGAGCCTCATTCATGACTGAGGTATTAAAAGATTAATGGACATTTAAGCATAACTAAAATGTACTTTTTTATTGTTTAACATATTTTTATTTTATTTTTACAGCTTTGTGGTGAAATGGACTTGGAAATCAACGAAATCTTCTAGGAAACCAAATTTCAACAGCAGAGAAGGTAGGAAAATTATATGATTATTATTTTTCATAATAGTAGGCAATTACAAAAAGCTTTTATTAAACCTAAAATATTTAACGATTCAAAACATTTGTGTAGGTTTTATAATTTTCATAATACCATACTGTTAAATGTGCCTTAACAGTACTGTATGCTTAACCGATATATGCATCAAAACAGCCACGGCCGTTATTTTTTATAACAGTACAATTATTAAAAATCAAGTGTTCCTAAAAAAAATCTCAGCATCATGAAATTGTCATGAAGAGCTGTCACCTGTCAATATGCCATAGAAATTAGAATTTTAAGAAGATATTTTATGTTATTATGAAAAATACTGAACGTCACACGGCTGATATACAAATAACAGACACGGTTGATTATAAAATCTCGGCTATCGCCTCGATTTTACAACATTCAACCTCATCTGTTATTTGCTACATATCAGCCTTATGACGTTGATAACTATTGTAGAAAATATAAACCAGCTGAACTATATTATATCATTCGTTTTCTGTTCGAATACAGCCATAACCATATCATATTCCATTCAAATATAACTTGTCTGTCAGAAATCGAACAACCCCATCAATTCGCTGTCTGTTCCGAAGCCTTTTAATCTTGTATTCATCGCAGAGAAATATATTCATCACTTCCACGTTCATGCAAGCGGTGTTTTATTATTCGGAGCAGAAGAGATATTCGTCCGTTAATAATGAAATACAAAACAAACAGATTTAGAAGTTTGCTGGAGTAAAATTTATAGTCCGACATAGCGCAACATTATGAATATTTTAAGAGATGAGTATTTAAAAAAACAAACGTAAATTTTAAAAGCACAAGGGGATTACATCACCTGCGTATAACGATGAAATATTGGCCAAGTTTTGCTATAAGACTGTTAAAGATTGTTAATAAGTCTTAAAGAAAGAAGCAACAAGGGAATTCTGAATCAGAGTTCAAGACCAGTTACTCATTGAATTACGAAGAAAAGGCTAAAGTCTAGAACTACTCAAGAATTTATTTTGATGGTTATATATAGTTGCAAAACAAATGAAAACACCACAAAAGTGGCGCGGAAAGCAATATTTAAAGTGATTTTAGCATTTTTTATCTTTTCTAAAAAAAGGTTAAATTCCTATAAAATGTGTATAATCACCCGAATTGAGTTCTGTAACTTACAAATTAATAATAGATGGAGTCTAAGGTTAAATATTACTAAAACTATTATAATTACCCCTTAACCTTAAAATTAATTTTAATAAAAACTAAATACATATTTCGAGAACTAAGTTCTCATCATCAGTAGTACAACAAGGGAAAGTTAAACAGAATAATCAAGATTACTCAACATGTCAACCATGCCAGACATCCAAACAACTCTTCAGAGTTATTTATATAAATAAAAGTAGACGATAATTTGTCATTGTCACATGTTAAGCTAAATGAACTTTAACGTGACATTCTGTTTCAGAGCAAATTGACTTTTTAAAAATATTACTCAAATTTCACTGCCTGAACATTGTACGATAATAATAACTTTGTAGCAGTTCAAAATCAAAATAAGTCAAAACATTTTTCTTGTCAAAGTGACATTGTTGTTGTCAAAGTGACAAGCGCACACAAATCAGCTGATTCCAAGTACTTCAAAGATGCTCGAATCACGTGTGTCTTCTCGCAGCCTATAGGGCGCGAGCAGACACATGACTCGAGCGACCTTGACGTGCTTCGAATCAGCTGATTTGTGTGCGCATGTCATCTTGACAAGAATAATGTCACGTTGACAATACTAATGTTTTGACTTATTTTCATTTTGAACTGCTTTAATGTTATTATTTTACAATTTTTAGGCAGTAAAACAGGAAATTAAAAATAATTACAATTTAACAACACATTGATCTTGTCAACGTGACATTGTTCTTGACAAAATGACATTCGCCCACAAATCATCTGATTCCAAGCACGTTAAGGCCGCTCGAGTTACGTGTCTGCTTGCGCCCTATTGGCGAATTTTGTATATCAGGCCGGAAACTTTCTGAAAAGAGCTGCAACTCTTATAATATTCATAAAATTATGGTTGATATCTTCAAATTTAGTTAATAAAGAAATTAAACAGCAACATTGTGAACATGTTTCAATATGCTCCATTGAAAGGCAAAACTTTTCTATAGCTTATAAAAATGATTTAAACGGCACGAAATGAAAATTTTAATCAAGTCTTTTAACAGAACGTAAAACGAGCATTAAGCAAAAACTCCGGATAATAAAAACCCTCCTTAGGGAAGAGGCTTGCGCGATTCCAGCGAGCTCTTGCTATCCTGCGGGAACTCTTCCCGTTTCTCAGCCTCTGGACAATAATTCCCTTGTTTATTTCATTAATACAGCAACGCCCAGACGGGATCATCACTTTCCTTTTCAATTTTCCTTCCACTCATAACTGAATTTTTAATATCCAATGGAATATTCCAGTTCGGCGAACTGGTAAACCGTTAACGGTACGATGATACATTAATGTGAAATATAATACACATTGTTAGTGTCAGTCTCATTCTTTTTTTTAAATTATATACGAAAATAACAACTCATTATTATTACCTTCCGTCACCTTTAGATAAGGAAGGTATTGTCATTGGTCAAAAAATTTGATGAGTTTTTAATCCATAAGTATATACGTTTTAGGGTCCTTAGAATACGATTTTACTATTTTTACGATGATGTTTGTATGTGTATACGTGTGTATGTGTGTACGTGTGTGGATGTGTGTGTGTACTTATGTGTGTGTGTGTACTTATGTGTGTGTGTGTATGTGTGTGTACTTGTGTGTGTGTGTGTGTGTGTGTGTGTGTGTGTGTGTGTGTGTGTGTGTGTGTGTGTGTGTGTGTGTGTGTGTGTATGTGTGTGTGTGTGTGTGTGTCCGTCTGCAATAACTCTAATATTATTGTGGTCCGGTTGCGGTATTTCGCTACCGAAAATCGGTCACTTTAATATGTTAAGAGTGAGGAATATATGTTGTACCTATGATGTCAGGTTAGTAAGAATGTTGTTGAAAGAGAGACTGTTTTTTTTTTTGGATGATGTTATTTTTATTCTTTCGGGTTTGTGCTAACCCACTAAGTGGAAAATGCGTGATTTTATGTATGTATATATGTATATGTATAACTCTAATACTACAATTTCAAAAATTATAATTCTTTCGTATTCTTCTTCGTTACATCCATATGAAGAGGTTATTAAATTTTGGTTACAATTGATCAACCGAAAATACCCTCATTTGAAGATTTTAATTTTTTTTCTTAAAAAATCTATGTTACATATCATTTTTTCACATTTAATGTTATTATAAATATTAAGGAATATTTTATTCTTTAAACGATTTGACTGCATTTTATACTTAATATTTAACGGATTCGAGTTAAAAAATTATAAAGAAATTAAATTTCATAAAGTAGCCACAGCTATGGAAACAGCTACTATATTATACCTAGTTCCATTTAAGCCATTCAGTATTGTAGAGCATAGGGCATAGTTTTGACTTCTCTGATTGGCTGAAATTGGAGACTTGAGACAAGTTTATCCAATGTAATTTCGGCTACTTAAAATTTGCGTTGCTTCGAGCGACATCTGCTGAATGGGTTAAATGGAACAGAGTATAAGAAAATTCTAATTGAAAAATGTCAGTGTCAAGTGAAATTGACATAGTTTTTTTGCTAGAAATTTTCTGTATGGAATTTACAACTGCCGGAAGATAATTTACAAGAAATAGAATATTTTGCAAAGAACTATCTGTATGAAATTTATACTAAATACATAGAACTGACGAAAGGTAATGTGCTGGCCACATCAGATTTTTTATATTACTATGAAAAATATTTTGAAGACATATAGTATCCCGGCATACACCAAGCATTTTAATTTCTAATAATTTTCTTACTTTACCTTTTCTAGAAGTTTAAACTATTGCAATCTATTACTGAATAAACAAACTATCGAATTCTTAGCAAGAACTGCTTAATTTCTTTTACACAATATCTTTTTTTATCTTTAAAATTAAACTCCTATATGAAACCCTACACTAGGGAATTCAAACTATGAACTTGTGCCAAAAAGGCAAATTCTAAACTAACTTTTCTGGTCTATCGTATAAATGATCACATGATACCTGGCAACTAAATTAAGTAGGTGTTAACAGTTATTGTTAGTTAATATCCATGCTATGTTTGGATATTACGTCCTTCACAGATATGGAACACAAATGCACTATTTTGATAAGAGATATACAGGCCATTAAGCACCACTAACAGTACAATATTCGATATTGTAGCTCAATATAGAACACAACAATTATTGCAATATTCATCGATGTATTATTTTAATAATGCATTTGCACTATTATGTACATATATCGAGTATCGCTGATCGCTTCACAATTAATTTGCTAGATGTTCTATCTAAAATAGTCAAACGCAACTCTTATATCCCGAATCATTCAAATTGGGGTCTCGTGGCCGCGTTCCTGAGTGTCAGGTCGCGAATCTGCGGAACCCGAATCGATCCCAACCGACGCCAGATATTTCAAATTTTAAATGGCACAAAATTGGCCCTTGTGGTGCACTCTCCACGCCAGCAATGAGTGGACGGTGCAAATATTCCATCATTACCGATATCTGTGTACAAGATTGGCACACCCATCAATGGGTGCCGTGGTGATATATTTATTTATTCAAATTGTTGAGTTATACATTCATGGTGCTTCAATAAATAACGGCATAATACAGCATTATTATAATCCCGCTGGGGCGCAGGTCCGTTATTTTTATCGCTTTCCTCTATTTGGTTCTATTCTGGGCATCCTCAGGACTGACATTCTTCAGATTCATATCGTCCTTTATTGTGTCCATGCAGCCTTTTTTGGGCGACTACGTCAACCTCGAATTCTATTTCTATTGTGCTGTATTGTTATTAAATAATGCATTCAAATATCAGATATTCCACTTGTAGAAAGGGAAGGTGATGATAGAATGAATCCATAGCTTAAGCGACAGTATTCAAAGTGAGGGAATTCGAATAGGCCGAGTGTTTATATTAACACATTCTAGCCAGGAGAATTCTACAGGAGATTACTCCTAAGACATGTCTTTCCTTTGGGCAACCCTTGTGATCATTGGATCACAAGGCCACCCTCGATCTTAACTGAGCTTAGTTTAATGTCTTCTGTTGAAAGGACGTTGACCACGACACGTCAGGAGGAAGACAGAAAAGAATAAATTAGGATTTAATGAATAATTACGATTTAGGATATTTACAAAGTCAGATGTGCAAGGCGATGTATGGGTCCGCATTCATAGATCAGCATTTATAGCAAATAAAGGTTTAATAAAGTTGTATGTACAATAAAGTGTAAATATTAGACAATTATTATTAATTAAAATTAATTGTTTATTAAACTATAATGAAAGTTACTATTACTAGTATTAAAAAAAATATTAAAAACTATTTAAGACTAAAGACTATAATTAACTAGATAACACTAACACTATTTATTTAACCAATTAACAAAACTATTTATTTCCACGATAATACAAATTATTTATTTCCAACCTTAGACTGCGGTTTTGTTGCAGACTCTTGTAGACTGTTTACGCGAAATTTATAACACGATATTTATGAGAAATATTCGTTTTCCGGGAATGGACTGTGTCATATTTTGAGTCAGAGCTCAACGTTTCGCCCGCAGTCGTATGGGGCATCTTCAGGAGCAAGGGGGATAGTACTGTCTTAAACAAGGTTACCCGACATGTCAACCACGCTAGAGGCCGAGTTTAAGCAACAAGAGTGGGAGACTTAGTTTACAAAGTTACCCGACGTGTAAACCACGCTAGAGGCCAAATAACCCAAGCGACGAAAGGAAGGCCGAGAAGACAGTTATATACTAATCTAAAGATACGGTAGATGAGCAAAGCTAATGAGGACCAATGGGAATCGAGTTCGTAATGGTAGATTGGGCGTGTCGTGTTCCGAGAATCACCGGTTTCCACATGTGGCTCAAGAAATAGCCATCATCCCGATTGATGTTATTAGAATGTTTCCATATTTCTAAAGTTTCCCTGTATTTACGTCTGTAAAACTCTGTTCTGCGACCGCAGATGTTAATACCATACCATTACGAAGACAGCGTTTGTGTTCTGACAATCTAGTGTGAACACTCCTTCCTGTTTCACCTATGTACACTGTGCCGTAAGAACAAGGAATACTATAAACACTATATTTATATCCCTAGATACTTATAACGTTCAACTGTCAGCCTACCGACCTCCACGGAGTCTATATACTCAACTGACTCAACAGCGTCTGTATATTCAACTGCTCGGACAGAATTCACATATTTCACAACAGTATCTGTCTATTTATGTAACTTTCTGTGTAACTTCCACAGCCTCAGTATCACCGACTGTCCGTATGCCACTTGCCGTTACTGTTCTCGTATACCTAGCTTCCCAATACTTTTCAACACTATCGAGTATTCTCTTTAGCAGCTATCTCGATATATTAGTAACTTCCCGACTCGCCGTTACTGTCCTTGTACACTATAGCTTCCCAATACTCGTCAACACTACCAAGTATTTACATCCACAGCTATCCCAATATACCAGTAACTTCCCGAGTGCCTACTCGACAACAACTGCATACGCTCACTACGATACTGCTGTGCTTCTCACTAACACTTTACTCTCTAACACTCCATGTCAATATCTCTTTGACTCTGTATGTAACTGATTAACTCTCGAGCATAGCTACGTCCCTTTTATACTGCTAAAATTATCTGCTAGAAAATCCCTAGAATGTTCAACCGCATAATAACAATGAACACAAAAGTTTCAGGCGACCGGAAGTAATTAAACACGTCATGACCTGTTTGCTTACGTCGCCCGGCTAGTAGCGCGATTACGTCACCGCTATAAATAGACATTCGCTTACAGTGGCGGCGACGGCGGGCGTTCCACGTTACAATAGTTTCAGCAGTAAAACATAACTTTCAATACCCATTACTTCACTTATCACCCTCTTCTCGCCCATATTCCTTATACTTTTATAAATAATGTATACGTGTAATATCTTTATCTTTCAAGGCTAAACTGTAGGCGCGAATCTGCGATAAGAATGATAATTTATATTCTATACAGTGGCATCACGGTAGTGTAGTAAAACTGATACTTTACAGCACTCCCTGGAGCAGTCCTTTCTTCAAACAAAAACCAGAAAAAACTCTAATAAAAATCGCAGTGCGGCCTGGACGATAAACATTTGTTTTGCTTTTGTGGTCGGATGGAGTTTTTCTGTAGTATTTTGCCGTTTTTATCGGCGTTTCGACGTCGGATGAAATTTGGATATATCAGATGTTCCTACAGCGGTGAACTCCCCAGAGAAGCGCTGTTTACAGATACACGGATTTAAGCGAAAGCGAGAATTTTTTTGTAAAAAGAATTGCTCATATGTTATCATGAGTCAAGAACATAAAAGGTTTAATTGTGAAAGACAAGATTGGAAGATACATTTTATATCTGGTATGGAAAGCATGTTTTATTTATATCTTTCTCATGCATGAAGTGATGGATTATGATCCTTATAACTTGAATTCGAATCCAGTTTATGTTTATTATTTGATTGCATAAATAATATAAAATTCCTATAAATATGTGAAATAAAATAAAAAATCTGGTGTGGCCAACACAATATCTCCCGCCATTTACAGCCCGAGTCATAAAAAAGATTAAGTTAATCCTTATTTTTGAATTAGCGAATTTAACTCTAATTTTGATAGTATATTTCTTAAAATATAGTCTAGTCTAATCCAAGTAACTACCTTTTTTTAAACCCCTCAACAGGATTAAATCCCAATTACAGAGTGGGTTCACATTCACACACATCCATGCCTTAGTGGGATTCGAACCCACAGCCCCTAGGGCACTCATGACATGAGGCGTTGCTCTAACCATTGAGCCACCGGAGCTATAATAAAATGAAGATTAAATTTTAAATACCGGGATAGAATAGAATTCACTAATCCAAAAATGAGGCTAACTTAAACATTTTTGTGAATCGTTAATTTTTATTAATGTAAATACATACCTACATATTTACTTATGCTGGAAACTGTATTGAATTCCTTTTCTGTTGTTCTATTTACTTTTTTCTTTTTAAAACGTTACTAATATTATTTTGAAATAATTAGTTCTTTGATTGTGACATTGATCTGTCAGATACATATAGTTACATACATTTGAATAACTGCGTTTTGTTTGTTTTATAAATTTATCCATAAAATATGTAGAAAAAGTATTAATGTAAATCTATAGAACATTTAATAATCTTTAATTTTTATAATAACATTAATCTCGAAAAATAACATTTAAAGGTATTTTTCGAAGAAAAACTATATTGAGCTTATTGTAAAGTGCCATTTCCGGTTATCCGATTTTCACCAAAATCTAATGGGCTCTTTCCATTACAGAAAAAGTTCGAAATACAAGGTTTCAAATTTTTCTGAATGATAGTATTTAAGTTAGAGTAGAGGATCCACACACACATACACGCACACATACACAGACATCATCGTGAATATGTTAAAATTGGATTCTAGGGACCTTAAAACGTGGTCATTTACCAAAATCTCGATATGCAATTTTTAGCATGATCCCTATACCTCCCTTACCAAGAGTAGCGGGAGGTAAAAAGACTCCGTTTTCATTAAACGTGCAAAACGCTGACATAAACAAAATTGCTACTTTGGATTTTTGGAGCTAATAAAAGGTTTATGATTTTGAAGAGAGATGAGTTAATAAAATTTGATCGAACAAGGAAAGAAATAAATTTTCAGGGAATATCGAATAAAGTTTCGTAATATGATTGAGTTCTGACGTTATAGCGTAGTTTGCTCCTAGTAAAATCAATTTTCAAGCTTCAATATTTTTATCATATATTTTATTGACAGTTTTAATAAATATTTATTGAAGTTGTCAATACGAGTACTATATATTTTGATTCCTCGACATGCAATAAAAATTTCATATGACAATATGACAATAATTTAGCAAGTTTATGTATTCGAATGAGTTCGTTACTTTATTATTAAATATAAAAGCTGCCTTGTCAAAATGTATATAAACATAAAATATTTATGGCATTAACATTGTCACAAAATATTATTTGTATCCAGAAAAGAGAAGCACAGTTAGAATTTGGATGGGTGGTCAGAGAAGAATATAATTCAATAGCATGCAATACTATCGGAATTTTAGGGAACTAAATTAATACAACTAATACGACCTATTAAAAATGTTTTCGTAGTACCATACTGTTTCTATGATTTAACAGAACTAACAACAAAAGTGAAAGTGTGTTTCGAAGGCCTCTGACAATTGATTACGATAATTGATTACGTTTAGATATCCACAAACTATCTTTAAAAATATAAGGTGGTTTCCTTGAGAAAATATAGCTAGCCGTGTCTGCCATTTTTATTTCCTGGCCTAGAACTGTCATTTATGACAAACAGAAGAAAAATTCATGTCCTGTGACTACAGGGCGCGAGCAGACACGTGACTCGAGCGACCTTGAAGGGTTTGAAATCAGCTGATATGTGTGCGCTTGTTACTTTAAAGAACAATGTTACTTTGACAAGGCCAATATTTTGATTTATTTTAATTTTAAACCGTTAAAATGTTATTGCATCCGTTCTGATTTTATAGTCGTAAAACTTTATATTGATTCTGTCAATCTTCATAAATGACATTACTAGACAAGGATAGCATTAATCTAGCATAGCCGCTTTCTTTTTATCAAGAAGATCAACTCCGAGTAGCAACTACCCTAAATCGTTCTTTTTAAAAAAGGATAAATGATCTTGTACTACCCATTTTCCTCGTCCCAGCCCCCGCGAAGCTGATCCCGAATGTCAATGTTACGTCAGTATGACTGACTGCTATGTATTTTGTCTTTTTTGTAAGTATTTGATATTAAAATGACATAAATAGAAGAAATTATTTAGTTTGAAACATTATGCCATGTTTCTTTACCATAAGAAATACATCCATATTTAAATACTCAAAGGTAAAAGAATTTAATATGTCAAAATCAAATCACATATACAACAGACTATAACCACAAGCAAATACAGCAAATTATTATATTATAAATATAATGCAATGTATGTTTTTATCCCCTACTTCTTATTTTTAGAAAAATATGCTGTTGTTTATAGGAGTAGTTCAGTTCAGTGCTGTACGAGGTAAGATCAGTTCATTCCCCCCCCCCCTAAAAATAAAGCGCCTCAATTTAGTAAAGATAAAAATGGGCTAGAACAGCTGAGTAAAAAACGAAAGACACTGCTAGCTATGTTTTTTCAAAAATAATTCAGCGGAAATTAGGAAACAACATTTCAATATGAAAGTTAAGAAATACTAAACGTGACTGATTACTTACATTTATTGATTAGATTCATTCTACTTTTATTTATCATTGATTTAGTATCAGAAAAATCCATATGTTTTGCGATGCAGTTAAATAATGACTGCTAATATGTCTAAAAATGATATATGACACCCGTCAATTTGACACTACATTGTGACAACGACCCGCTAGATCGGTAGATGCTGCTAGGTGCTGCTGGACGCCGCCAATATTAATTTCGTGACAACATTGTCATAGCAACAACTTTTAATGCCCTTGAGCATTATATGATAAATTTAATAAAAGTGCTGTGTTTTATCATTTCAATACTCTATAATTATTATCATAAAATAAAACACTTTATAATTAAACATTATCTTAGTTTTGTTAAAACATTTGCTTTGAAATTCCTCATTGAAAAAGAAAACATTTCATTTGCAAAAGTGTAAATATTTTTGTGTATCTACAAATATTGATTCCCAAATTTAAATTGAAGTTTCGAACTCTCTTACTTGTTTACTTTACACAATTTTTTCTTCTGGATCGTTGCAATATTTTTCTAATACTTGCATCAACAATTCAATTTTAATTCATGTTGGTACACAGGGGCTTAATCGAAAGCGTTGATTTGTAAATTCAGCGTATAAACAAAGTGCAGCTTGTCGAGCAGCCTAATCCGATTACTCGGACTAAATCTCTTAATATTGTATCGAATTGTTAACATCACTGCACTTGTTGAAGTCGGGCTTAAGCGAATACCACTTTGCATCAAAAATATAGGAAAGTTTCCCACTATTCTAGTGCGGTCATTCGGTTAATTATTTCAATTCTTTTCATTTACAAGTTTTTGTACCGGGCCCGGGGGCAAACTGTGGAAAAAAGCACAGTGTTATGTAAATTGTAACGACTTTAATTTGGGTTAGCATTGGAATTGGGAATCTATCTGGTATTTAATGTTTCAATAGTCTCGTAAAAGTACTCCAAGCTGATTACTTTTTCATTTAACGTACACAAATAGAGGCTACAGTAGAATTTATTAAAGCATTAAGCCGCAGACTATTTCAGTTTGACAGTCAATGAGCCTATCTGAATACAGGTTGTGTAAAAAAAAATTAACAGCTAGTTTCCAACGAATAAGCAAGTTGTAGGGACTTTACTTGACATTTATTATATTTTGTTTCATATTTGACAGTGAACTGTAAGCTAGTGCATTGTCTTTGGGCAAAATCCAAAATTCTTTGCCCACAATGTTGATAAAAATTGCTTCGCATAAACAGTATAAAATATCAACTGCCTCAGGAACCTTCCTTCAAGTGTGACAAAGGCGAATGCATAACAATAACAAATAAATAACAAATAATTATCCTTTTTACCTTCCGTCATCTTTAGGTAAAAATTCGATGATGAGTTTTTAATCAATAAGAACGTTTTAGAGTCCCTAGAATACGATTTTACTATTTTTCTGATGATGTCTGTACGTGTGTGTGTATGTGTGTGTGTGTGTGTGTGTGTGTGTGTGTGTGTGTGTGTGTGTGTGTATGTGTGTGTGAGTGTGTGTGTAAGAAAAATTTCGTCTGCGATAACTCTAATACTATAATTTCAAAAATTATAATTCTTTCGTATTCTTCTTCGTTACATCCATATGAAGAGCTGATTAGATTTTAGTTACAATTGGTCAATCGGAAGTATCCACATTTGAAGAATTTAACAGTTTTTCTTCAAAAAACGATGTTAAAATTCATATTTGACATTTAATGTTATTATATAAATATTAAAGAATATTTTATTCTCTATACGATTTGACTGCATTTTCTTCTTAATATTAAATAGATATAAGGTGCATTCACAATTGAAAATTAGGTTTATGGATTTTATTTAGGTTTAAGTAAGTCATTCAATAAATGTAAATTTAAATTACATGAAAATTAGTTTTGATATGTACAGACTTCTGTGTAAATGCTTCAAAACCAAGATTAAAATATCGGTAGAGCAGTACTCAACAAGACACCTGTGCGCCGTGAAACTGTCATTCGCTTGACATTATTGGATATTTCAGCAAGTAAGTTATGACAGTCTTCATGTTTTACTCGCATTTGTTTAAAAAGCCGAATCCACCAAGTGGATACTAAGTAAAGATGGGTGTATATATCTATATCATTTCACACTCGTTCTCATTGGTGATGTTTGTGACGTCAAACTAAATCATAAACCTAAAGTTTGGACCTTGCAATCTTTATCTTTATGATTTGGATTTAGAGACACTAAATTCTGAAGTGTGAATGGAGTCATTACATAATATGGGGCCAAAGTCTTTAAATCTTTGATATTTAGTTATGAATGCCATATAATACCCTACACCTTGCATCTTCTCAGATATCTATCCTCTCACGAAAATAACTTTTTTACTTTTCAGTCAGTCGATATTAGATACTCATATTAACATGTAGTCTGAGTTTTAGTTTTGGGTGCGTGCTAAACGCTAGCACGCTGAGTCCGTAGCAACTGCAATCCGCAAACATGCTTTACGTAAAATATTTAACATTATATTTCTATTAGTAAATGATAAATAAAGTAATAAATTTTTATTGAGAACAATATTTATTTCTAATTTTTCCAAATCCCAAACATTTCCATAAAATATATTGATCTGAAAATTTATTGGTAAAGAATGCTAATCCTCAAAAAGAAATATATAATCTAAATTCTCTTCCCAACAACAATAAACTGTTCTGACAAACAGATACGGCTTAGAAGTCGAAGAACTGAACTCGGAATGACATTAATTCCTATAGAGTTACAATTCGCGTCAAACTTTTGATATACGAGCCGTCTACACAACCAGTTGCTTGGATTCCGTTTCTATTAATTTTATATAACTCTCTGCTATGTTCTACTCAGACCCTACTTTGTACGGTCATGACGTTGGCGTCGCGACGAGTTTTTACCCCTAAAAGAAGGGATTATCGTATTTAGAGGAGAAGCAAACATTATTTTACTCGTATATCTACAGTTGTAGACACTAGAGTAGACACCAGGGAATATTAATATAGGTTTATAATACAGGCATATAATGTTATTTGGACATATATACATATATATCAATATATAACAATGGGGTCCTCCACTATATAAATAAATTAGAACAGGTGTAATTTGTTTTAAAACTAGACCTTAAGACTACGAGTCCAAACTCATAAATTATAAAACATACACAAATGTATTTATTCATAATTTTCGCTGTGCTATTCCTTAAACGACTCTAATTGAAATCTTTTCGTATAAAATAATTATCCGACTTCCTAAGTTCCATAAACTCCAGTGCGAAATTTTGTTAAGAAAACTGAAAGGCTGCGAAAAAATATGACATTTCCGTTTGATTCATACAATTGTAAACAGCAGAAAAGGCCGGAAAATGTTTTTCTTCGCAACAAAATAAGCTAAAACTTTTTCCCCAATAATTTTTTTTGTACTTTTACAGTAAAAAGAACATCTTCCACAAATTAAACCACGATTCATTGTATTGAAACATAAGTACTCGTACATATATCATGGCAATGGTCTTAGTTTTTTTGCACCGTAGACAGAACAGTGTGCAATAACGTAAGGTCCTAAAGTTTTGAGAAAATTTTTAGATGTTTTGTAATTATACCAAATAACGTTTAATCAAATTGTCGCTGGAAACAAAATATTACAATTAACTCGTTTTCAATTTGCCAGTTTAGTTTTTTCGATATGTTGCAACAAAATGTCATATAAGCTAGATATTCGTAAAGGAATTTACAATCTTGTTGGGCGAATGCGATATTGTTGCAGTTTATCGCGAACACAATCTCTGTGGCAACAATTTACCGGACAATAAAAGATTATGAAGAAGTTATACCCTGTGTTAATTTGCTCAAAAGTGGTCGACCAAAAATTTTGAGTTACATGAGAGAACAAAGATTAATTAAAAGACAAAGTTGGAGTGTCACAACGAACTGTAGTCAGAAGATTCGATGTTTCGAAGACCAATGTTTTTAGAACACTTTCTCGACATGACGTGATGTTTCGAAAAAGAAGAAAGGCACCAAAATATACCGTGGCCCAATATCGTAATGGACGACGAGAAATATTTTTGTCTGTCCCATTCAGAGATGAAAGGAAACGATGGTTTTTATACTAATGACATGGAAAACACACCAGACAATGTCAAGTAAAAAGGTAAATCTAAATTTGAGGATAAATTTTTAGTATGGTGTGCAATTTCTGAAGCCGGATATATCTCGTAGGCGTACATTGGTCGTGTTCGAGGAGAAGCCTTAACTGCACAACTTTATATTCAAAGATGCCTCTCTAAATTGCTTCAATTTTTAAATACACATCACGTCAATGATGATATAATGTTTTGGCCTGATCTAGCCCAAAAGTGGTCGACCAAAAATTTTGAGCCACATGAGAGAACAAAGATTAATTGAAGCCGTTAAAGACAAAGTTGGAGTGTCACAACGAACTGTAGCCAGAAGATTGGATGTTTCGAAGACCACTGTTTTAGAACACTTTCTCGACATGACGTGGTGTTTCGAAAAAGAAGATAGGCACCAAAATATATCGTGGTCCAATTAGAAAGAATCCCTAGATGTTGTCGTTCGTTAAGGCGCATTCATTTTCTCAGTAAACTTATTGTAATGGATGACGAGAAATATTTTATTCTATCCCATTCAGAGATGAAAGAAATCGATGGTTTTTATACTAATGACACCGCAAACACACCAGACAATGTCAAGTTCAAAGGTAAATCTAAATTTGAGGATAAAATTTTAGTATGGTGTGCCATTTCTGAAGCCGGGTATATCTCGCAGCCGTACATTGGTCGTGTTCGAGGAAAAGCCTTAACGGCACAACTTTATATTCAAAGATGCCTCTCTAAATTGCTTCAATTTTTAAATACACATCACGCCAATGATGATATAATGTTTTGGCCTGATCTAGCTTCATGCTATTACGCCAGAATAACTAA
Organism: Harpalus rubripes; assembly: GCA_963082715.1. Lineage (NCBI taxonomy): Eukaryota > Metazoa > Arthropoda > Insecta > Coleoptera > Carabidae > Harpalus > Harpalus rubripes. The sequence goes on along the minus strand of OY720461.1, from coordinate 42,394,821 downwards.
AGACTGATATAATGAAAACAACGTAGACTTTGTTTCAAAACTGGACAATCCTCCCAATGTACCTCAAACTCGACCAATAGAAGAATTTTGGTCAATATTGATTAGAAAGTGTACGACAAGGGATGGAAAGCTGCAAATGAAGAACAATAATTACGACGTCACATTTACAAAGATTCGAGAAATCGATCCAGATGTTGTCCAGAGGATGATGGGGCAAGTTAGAAGAAAATTAAGGGCCATTGAAGATATCTGTTAAAAAGTTATTTTCTTATACATCTGTTCCTTATATAATCTTCTAGGCAATTTATAAAATTTGATACTTCAATCGGTAAATTTGTAAGAATTATTAGATCCCCCACTGCATCACATAATATTTAACGTCTTATCATTCGCATTCATTGCAAATATTTCATAAAATAGAAATTGCAAAATTATTCTGACATAAAACGTAACCTTGCTGTTTCAATGAGTAACCAATTTTATCATTTTTGTCCGCTGTCAGAGCTGACTACTTTTGTGCACACCGCCTATAGTTTGGTTATAATTATAAAATACATATTACAATCACGCAATGACCCTAAATCACTTGGGTAATTGAATCATTAATCCAGCTTTATTAATATAAATTTCAGTCAGCCTCAAGAGTATCCCGTTAATATTTAATAACCCGCTAAAGCTAAGAAAGGGTTGGCAGATAATCATTCCGGCAGAGATTCCTCGTTTCAGACAATAAAACAGAGTGAATAACGCTATAAAAACTCAGTAGCCGATCGGCAACGAGAGATCTGAAACGGGGGCTACTTTATACCGATCATCAAATGAAATATTTCAAAAGGGTGAGGAGAATTTCAACCAGCAGTTAATGCCAAGTTAGGGGAATTAAGTATGATAACTTCACAACTTTATTTTTAATTAAATAAAATGTCTTTCCAAACTTAACACGAAAGAATTTTGTTCGGAACTTTTTAGCGAATTGTATAGATCCGAGAAATTTTATATCAAATTATCAAATGTCCGGGCCACATTCTTTTCGATGTAAAGAAATGTAAAATTAAATTAAACTACGAGTACAGAGGGTATAATTGTCTTTTTGTACAAATAATAAAACGAATCTATTACATTACAATGCTTGCTTTATGTTTTTAGAAGTTCTGGAAATTGAACTTAGCAAACAGTCGCATATCACTTGTCAGTTTTTTGTCAGTATTAATTTACTTGACTCAAAGCGTTTTTTTTTTATTCAACTAACCACTTTTCTTATCATTTTTAAAAAAATTCTGATGTGGCCATCACATTACCTTCTGTCAGTTCTATTTATTTTCATATAGAAAGTTCTTTGCAAAATATTCTATTTCTTGTATATTACCTTCCGACAGTTGTATGTATTTTGGTTATAATTAGTCAACCGGAAGTACCCTCATTTGAAGATTTTTTCTTGAAAAAACGATCTTAAATATCATTTTTTCACATTTAATGTTATTATAAATATTAAAGAACATTGTATTCTCTATACGATTTGACTGCATTTTATTCTTCATATTAAATGGATATAGAGTTATAAAATTATAAAGAAATTAAATTTAATAAATTAGCTAGCTATGCTAGAAACAGCTACTGCTACTGTATTAAAAAAAATCTGATTGAAAGATGTCAGTGTCAATTGACATATTCATAGTATATTTGTGCTATAATATTACTCGAAACACAGGCACTCGTATTCCAAGCGTACATTTATAATAAAAGCGCTTTTATGGAGCACACTCCTCATAAGAATATAATGTAAAAGCGCGCTCCATAAAAGTGCTTTTATTATAAAAGTGCGCACGGAATATGGTCCCTTGCTTAAAACTTTCTGTATGGAATTTGTATAAAATACATACAACTGTCGAAAGCTAATATACATACAAGAAATTTAGAATCTTTTGCAAGAAGCTTTCTGTATGGATTTTATAGAAAATACATAGGCTTTTACGAAAATTCTACCGGTAGTTACCGCATCTACCGACTGTGTTCGAAAACACGGGTGGTAAAAAGTTACCGTGTTCAAAAATTGTACAATATCTACCAGATCCATCTACCGGATTCATGAAAAATCTAATCTCAAAAAAGGTAGTGATGCAAAGCGAAGTACACGCGTTAAAAGTGGAAATGTAGTTAAAGTATGACTCTGCTTAGTTTGTTAACTACATCAAATTTCTAACCTGTTTCAAATTTGCAAATTTTTTATAGGCTTTGAATCTACCCTGTTTACCACTTGTGTTCTTAAAATATCGATTCCGGTAGCTATAACCTGATAAACAGCTGTTTACCGGTAACAGTTCACAGGTAGAATTTTCGTAAATGCCTCATATAACTGACGGAAGGTAATGGTTTTTCGTTTTGTTACCATCAACCAAAATGTTCTCAAGGTATCGGTAGATTTATAAGCAGTAGCAATTCTACATTGTATTGCTAACATTTTCGTGAAGTTTTATATACAGTTTTAGTATGATTGGCATTTAGTAATAAAAATTATAAAATTCTGAATATTTTACACGACCCACCCATATTCCTTCGCGACCCAAATTAGGTTGTCATTGGTATAAATAACAATTTATTATACCTACCATTAAGTATTAAGTGAAATTAGGTTTTTGCACGTCTGGACTTTTTACTGAATTCTGTCAGTTTGATTTATATAACTTTAATTATAAGTAACCGTTTTCATTCTTTCTTTTAAATAGTTGAATAAAATAACCAAGATAAATCTCCCAATAAAAACAAGTTCAGTTCGTTACACAAATGAGCCACAATTAATACTAGAAAGCCAAAACAAATTCTGCACAAGTAAACTTCTAGTAATCTTTTCAGCTTCCTTAAACGCATCCCCATCGCGTTTTAACAGTTTGATTAATCTTCTTGTTGGCCCTGGTCGTGCTCTGAGCCGATCTCTTTTGCTTAATAAAACAGATCACTCGTTATCTACAGTAATTAATGACGGTAGCTCGACTTTTAATGCCTCCTTGTGACAGAATTGTCATCATTTATTCTGGAGTGCAGTGCAATTGTTTCGCTAGACACAGGCGATGCGACGCGACGTGGTTTTACAGCTCGACTCAAGAGCAGTAATTGTCTTTTTTCACAAGAGAAGAGAGGATTGTATTCTGACAGATAAAGAGACAAGCCATGATATGTACAGCATGAAGTGTATACGAGAGATGTTACAAGCAATACGAGTTTCATGTTTCATGTTACAGCAGAGAAGAAAAATGTACCAACATATACAAGATAACAGTAAATAAGCGGAAAACTAAAAGCTGAAAAGTAGACAGTTTAAAAGTTTAAAATTATTCTGATGTAGCCAGCGTTTAACTCACTACCTTAAAGATAGAAAATTTTGAAACCTTGTATTTCGAACTTTTTCTGTAATGGAAAGAGCCCATTAGATTTTGTTGTAAATCGGATAACCGGAAATGACATTTTACTAGAAACTCGAAATAGTTTTTCTTCGAAAAATATCTTTAAATGTTATTGTTTCGACATTAATGTTCTTATAAAAATTAATAACTATAACATACCTAGGAATGTTATGTATATCATAACTGCCGAAGATGTAAGTTGAAATCCGAGCTCGTATCCGTGGTTTGTTCAATAGTTTATCGGTTTTAGAAAATTAAGACATTATTGATAAATACCATTTTTTGAAATTCTCTCATTAATGCTACTTTCAGATTGCTGTGGTTAACAGAACAATTATTTTGACATATGTCAATATGACAATTATTTAAATTACGTGCTTTGTTCCACATGTTTATTACTTTAGAATAAAGTAGACCGTATTTAGAACGATAGGCTAACGTTATATGTATGTATTAATGAAGATCATTATATTTTCATTTTATTTTATTTTCATTTTGTAGACCGTTGTTGACAAGTCAGTATGGTAATAATGTTACCATACAGATACAGTTATTACTTAGTTACCAGCCTACTTTTGTACATGTAAACAATGGAATAATATCCTGAAACCGGTAAAGATTATTAAATTTTCTACAGATTTGAATAGATACTTTTTCTATATATTTTATGGGTAAATAAATTAAATTTTCTATAATTTAAATTTCGGAACCTACGCTTTAAACAAACAAACCTCCTTGATTGCGCAGTTATTCAAATGTATGTAACTGACAGATAAATGTCAATGTCAAAGAACTAATCATTTCAAATTAATAATAGTAACGTATTAAAAAAAGAAAGTAAATAGAACAATCGGAAAGGAAATCAATACAGTTTCCAGCATATGTAAGTATGTAGGTATGTATTTAGATTAATAAAAATTAATGATTCGTAAAAAAGTATAAGCTAATTCTCATTTTTGGATTAGTGAATTCTATTTTATCCCGGTATTTAAAATTTAATCTTGATTTTATTATAAAAAAGGTAAATTCTTGGATTAGATTAGACTATATTTTAAGAAATCAACTGCCAAAATTAGAATAAAATTCGCTAATCCAAAAATAAGGGTTAGCTTAATCTTTTTTGTGACTCGGGCGGTACATGGCGGGAGATATTGTGTTGGCCACACCAGATTTTTAAAAATAATTTGAATATTAAAAACTATCCTTTCATTTGGAAGCTTTTTGTTTTCCGTAAAAATTTCGCATCCGCTTCTTTCTCCAAATAAATTTGAATTACGTTGAAAAATCCGATGATATACGATTTATAATTTGTGATATTAAGTAGATGAAGCTGATATTTTAGTAGAATGACGTCGAAAATATTTAGGGCACGAGCAGCGAAACATATCAGATGGCCGGCACTTAGAAATCATTTGGTTGTACAATAGGCCTCATTGTGGAAATTACTCAAATTTATTTTCCGCCTAATTTAGTTTCTCGTCCTTGCTTTTATATTCCTTCTTCCTCATTTCCGGCCACAGCATTTTTACATTCATAAAGGACACGTTTTACCGCGATGAAAATTTGTAAACATACTTTCATAAATTAACTAAGATTTTAAATACTTAACAGCTTTTATCCGGTGGTTAAAAAATGTAAATTTGTTTATAAACCGTTACAAAGAAGTGTCGTACATACATACGTTACATAACGTATGTCCCAAAAGTTTTGTCACAAATTTGTTTAAAAATTTTAAAAAGTAATAATGGTTTTACGGCAAATTTTCAGAACAGATATAATTAACAGCTTTATAAACAACAAAAAATTTATTTTAAATCAAATGTAAAGGTCCATAGTCCTCAACAATACGCAGTCTTCTGGAAACATCTCGCATCAAGCCTTGGACCGTTGCAACATCAATCTCTCGAATTTTTTTAAAAATCCGCCGTCTTAATTGTTGCTCGTTTTCGACTTCCCAACCTCCATCATACACTTTTCGAGACAAAATGGCCCAGAAATCTTCAATTGGCCAAGCCTGCGGTAAATTTGAGGGGTTGTCGTTTTTTGGCACAAAAGGTATGTTGTGAGCATTCAGCCAATTTTGAGTTTCGCGTGCATAATGGCAGGAAGCCAAGTCCGGCCAAACATATCCTCTTGTGCATGATTCTGGTGGATAAAATTAATCAATTTTGTTAAGCAATTGTTAATATAACTTTGACTTTCCACAGCTTCGTCTCTAACTCGCCCTATATAAGGTCTGGAAATCCCACCATTTGATACCGCGCACCAAACTAAAACTTTATCAGCAAATTTGGCCTTTGGCTTGTATTTTATATCGTCTGGACATTCTTCTACATTGTCCGTGTAAAAGCCGTCGTTTCTTTCAATTTCGGAATTACTTAGAGTAAAGTACTTTTCAACATCTATGACGACGACTTTAGTATTTGCAAAATGAGTGCGCCTTAAAGCACGGCAACATCTTGGTATTCTAGATAACTGATTTGGCGTATATTTAGGACATTTCTTTCTTTTGCGATATTCTATACCTTCTCTCTTCAGTTCTCTGGATATTGTATTCTTGGAAACACCGTAACGCCGTGAAAGTCTTCTCAATGACTGTCCAATTTTATTCTTGGCACTTTCGACTAACTGGTTTGCTCTATGTTCAGTTAACACTTTAGGTCTTCCACTTTTCGGAAGATTTACGCATGGTATACCTTGCTCACATTCTGCTATCGCACGATATATGGTTCTCCCCGACACAATTTGATTTTCAAAAAGTCGGACTATTTGAACTTTAGGCATCAGCCCAAATAAATTATAAATGCTTTTTCTAAGATCTAATTTATAAGCCATTACAACGCAATCGATTTCGGTAACTGAACTGTCATTAAAATGACAAATCATTGAATTACTTTTGTTTGCAAAGCGAACTCGATATTTTGATATTTTTTTATTTTTTTCATAGAGTTGTGTTTTGTGACAAAACTTTTGAGACATACGGTTTACAATGCAGTGTAAGTTAAAAGTACTTTTTAATGCTGGAACACCGTTATTAAAATTAATATCTGAGTCACGTTCCAATAAAATATCTTGTTGGAAACTGTAAATTATTTTCCAAGTTTGATAACATTGCAGACCATGTTTCGTTCAGATATTCCGAAATAATAATATCTTTATAGAAGCAGCTCTAATAATTTTACTTTTGAATATTACTCGTACAACCCTGAGCCATGAAAGTTTCAAACAATAGTGGAGAGAGAACGAACACATCCCTCGAAATAAAACAATAAATTCTCGTCAGCAAGCACTGGCTAATTCATAGAATTTTGTGCAAACTATTGTTTCAAAACTAATAACTGTGGGATTTGTTTTATTTGCTCTTGGTTTGGGATTATTGCTAATGGACATACATTAAAATTTGATATTGTTAAGCAGATTTATTCTTTTAAACATATTTAAATAAAATATACGTTTATGCTTTTTACTTCCTTGTACATAGTAAAGGAAGTATAGTATGACTAGGGAATGAAAGTTTACGATTAGATTATTTAATAGATGTGGTTTCTTTAAGTTTAAAATTGTACTCCGTACCAGAGTCGGAATTACAGTTAAAGGAAATTAAAAATAAGCCTATTTCATAAAATTGCCAAACTAAATAATTTAATAATTTACGCCAGCAATGAGTGCCCGTGAGGTGACGCCTGGTAAGCGCCCGCACGGTGCAAATATTTCATCATTACCGATATCTGTGTACAAAGCAGATTGGCACACCCAGCAATGGGTAATAAGCCGTGATGATATATTTATTTATTTATTTATTTAAATAATTTAAAGATCAAAATATTTTGTTATAATCAACATAAAGGAAAAATGTTTAAAATATTTTAAACGCACCCCTGTTTTGATATTCAATAACTTTAGTCGGCCATCTATTTCAGCCAAATAAAGTAATGTATTTCTGTGCTTTCCTAGTCCATTATTTAAATGGGTTCATGCAAAAATTTCATACCTGAATATTTCGTACAATTCTATTCGTCTCTATACTCTATCCGGTTTAAATATAGACTAGATGGCGTTTTGAGCGCGACTGTTTTTACATGTATTAAATAAAGAATTCAAATTTCGGCGCCATTCCTGGATTTAAAAAAAAATTCTAATTGACATTGTTTTTATGCATACACTTACTTATAATCTACGTACCTTTCTCTACATGTCGGAGAAAAGGGGCATGTATAAGTGAAAACCACATTATTCAAACAAATTTTAAAGAAAACAACGTAAAATAAAAATATAATTCACCTTTGAAATATAAATATTTACTCTCTGAAATATATACATTATATGTATATTCTAAACAAATTTATTTGTTCCTGGGGTGATCCGAATGACACTTTTTGCTCATGTTCTTTTATAGCTTTCCAAATACTACATCGTCCTATGCCCAATTCTGATGCCACAATTTGGATACATACTGATTTGGAATATGGATTCGTGGCACGATATCTGCAATATAAATTATACACCATTTTTTGCCCGCTTCGGAGGGCCTTTCCTTTTAGATGTTGTAAAACATTGGCAGAGCCAGGTTCAGGATTTTTATCAATAATATTTACGAAGAGAACAATAACAAAACTAACGAAAAACTAAGAAAACGCGTACAACGAAAACTATGTAATATGAAATATAACGCCAAAACACTATGAAAATTATATAAACGAAAAGAACAATAATATAATTAACAAACAGAACTGAACAGAAATTAATAATATGTAGTAAATCGTGTACTATTGACTTTGTTGTCAGACGGCATAACATAAATCAAAATAATTGATACAGTTGTCAAGTAAATTTAAATTTCGCGTCAATTATTTTGCTGTGTAAACTCGGTTCACGTTTAAACCAATCAGAGAACTAGAATCTTAGGCCCTATCTCACCCAACGATCTATAGTTAAAACGGATATAGTATAGCGTTTCAAAAGAAACCACATCTAAAAAATAATTTAAACGTCAACTTTCATTCGCAAGTCGTACCACAATGTAATCACGAAAAATCTGATGTGGCCAACATATATAACCTCTCGCCAGATATTTTGCCTGGTTGTACGCATAAAACGAAAAATATTTTTAAATACAAATACATATATTCATGTCTCACTACAAAACAATTCGCACATACATTTGCAAAATCTATGGGATATTTTAAAATAAATTATGTACAATACATACATTTTCTTTATATTCAATATCCTGAAATTTTCTTTTTCTACTTTCCTTTTCTTTTTCTTTATATTCGTCATTTTTTCGCAAATTCCTTTTATATTCTTTTTTACGTATATTCTTTTGCGTTGCTGACTTTTTTTTTATTTTCATAGTCTTCATAATAATGTACAAATATTTTTGACAGAGGCATACAAATATTTTTGACAGTGACATTTATGTCAATTAAAAACATTTGAATTTCTTGCCTTTCTTTATCTCTAAATCTATAAAAGATATAATAATGAATTTATATTTATCGAATAAAGAATTTAACGTTCTTTAATATAAGTATTTACATAAATTTTCGATAAATAATATTTAGATGATTTTTTTCTTCTAACTACTACTTCCGGTTGTCCAATTGTTACCAAAACTGACTCGACTCTTCCCATTATTGTTAGATTGAGAAATCCGTAGTTAAAAATGTCTTAAGTATGTGAGATATATTGAATCCAACATCCACACACACACACACACACACACACACACACACACACACACACACACACACACACACACACACACACACACAAACACACACACACACACACACACACACACGCACATACACACACACACATCCACACACACACATACACACACACACACACACTCACACACACACACACACACACACACACACACACACACACACACACACACACACACACACACACAACGGACATCATCGTAAAAATGTTATAATCGGATTCTAAGGAGCTTAAAACGTGCTTATTCACTAAAATCTGGATATGCGATTTTTAGCATGAATACAATACCTCTCTTAGCGAGAGGTAAAAAATAGCCTCTGCGTCATAGAATATTAAAAAACTTATTACGGCTTAACAAATAGTAATTAAAACTTTTTAAAACTATCGCTTTTAATTTTAATGAAGTTTCATAGAAAAATCAAAAAAATAGTGAAGGACGCCATTAACTACCATCGGCCACTTACAAATAAATAACCAATTTGTAGTCATATATAGTTACAAAGGTTTTTACTTAACTTTTAAACCGACTCACTTTTTTCCAATACGAAAAACTCTCTCAAACAACTCACTAACTCTTTCCAACACTTTCTGTTCAATAGCAACTGAACCACTTCATTCTCCACTTCATTTCTCCACTTTATTAGCATGCGAAATCGTTAAAATTCCTGCATTTACTCTCTCTTCCCTGATCGGGCCGAGTTTTTTCACCTGGAATTGAACTAATGAAATATCACCCTCTGGGGCAAGACGAAGTCAGCTGACAGCTAAGGTGTTTAATTAAACCAGGTATTATATGCGAAGGGCGTTCTAGGCCCTTTACGATTATTTCGAAGGCGGGCAGTGATATCTGGGATTGGTTTCGGGGACAAACACTAAGATTTTAAATTAACTGGGGACTACGGAACCAACTTGAGGTTGTAAAATTTGATATTTTATTGAATTAGGTTAGGAAGGTTATATGGAAGGGTATTTGGAATGTTTGAGGGATGAATAAGTAAATATTATTGTTTATATAAGATTAATATGTGGGAAAAACAATGTTCTGTTTATTTTGTAACTCAAAAATAAGGTCACAATAACAAAAATGTTAAATTAAATAGGTGTGTTTTTTAATGAGAATGAATTAAATGTCATATTAAAAATAAAAATCTGATGTAGCCAACATCGAACCACCCGCTATTTAATTTTTACCACCCGCTACCCTTGGTAAGGGAGGTATAGGGATCGTGCTAAAAATAGCATATCGAGATTTTGGTAAATGACCACGTTTTAAAGTCCCTACAATCCAATTTTAACATTTTCACGATGATGTATGTCTGTGTGTGTGTGTATGTGTGTGTGTGTGTGTGTGTGTGTGTGTGTGTGTGTGTGTGTGTGTGTGTGTGTGTGTGTGTGTGTGTGTGTGTGTGTGTGTGTGTGTGTGCGTGCGTGTGTGTGTGGATCCTCCACCATAACTCATATACTATCATTCAGAAAATTGTGAAACCTTGTATTTCAAACTTTTTCTGTAATGGAAAGGGCCCATTAGATTTTGGTAAAAATCGAATAACCGAAAATGGCACTTTACTAGAAGCTCAAAATAGTTTTTCTTTCTTCGAGGTTAATGTTATTATAAAAATTAAAGATTATTAAATTTCCTGTAGATTTGCATTAATACTTTTTCTATATATTTGATGGATAAATTTATAAAATTATCTGTAATTTAAATCCCGGACCCTACGCTTTAAACAAAGAAAACGCAGTTATTCAAATGTCTGTAACTGATAGATAAATGTCACTATCAAAGAACTAATCATTTCAAAATAATATTAATAACGTTTTAAAAAGAAAAAAGTAAATAGAACAATATGTAGTATGTAGATATGTATTTAGATTAATAAAAATTAACGATTCACAAAAATGTTTAAGCTAATCCTCTTTTTGGATTAGTGAATTCTGTTCTATCCCGGTATTTAAAATTTAATCTTCATTTTATTATAGCTCCGGTGGCTCAATGGTTAGAGCAACGCCTCATGTCATGAGCGCCCTCGAGGCTCTGGGTTCGAATCACACTAAGGCATGGATGTATGTGAATATGGACCCACTCTAATTGGGATTTAATCTTGTTGAGGGGTTTAAAAGAAGGTAGTTATTTGGATTAGATTAGACTATAATTTAAGAAATAAGCTGTCAAAATCAGAGTAAAATTTGCTAATTAAAAAATAAGAATAGGGGATTACAGCTCAATCGAATTAAGAGGAATTAATAAGAAATAGTGAAAGTAGATGCTTAATAATGAATATTAATAAAGAAATAAAAATATATAACTGAAATACTTCGGAAATAAGGGTGTTTTTGTTTTAGCAGGTCGTCACTAATATGAAATCCATATACATATTATTTTGATTGGCGACTCAAAGACCACCTATAAATATATAACGAATACCGAGTAAGGGGTGGAGTCTACTACCAATGGAAGTAGACAAATTTAAATAGCGGACACTTGGTTACCAGTCCAGTACTGCAATTCTCAAACGGTTTTTATTTGAATATAAATTTCTGTCATTAAACTTAATAATTTTGATATACTTGCAATTATAAAGCATGTAGACTTGACAGTGTTATAATATTAATTTGTTTTTTATAAATATAATTTAAAAATAGAATATATTTCAAGAACATTTTAGATCCACGAAGAAAACAGTTTTATATAAAAACTTATATTCGTGACGTCACGTCTATATTTTCAAACATCGGGGGACCATAACTCGCTTATTAATAAGATTTTTTTCACTGGATTTTCACCAATAGTCTTAGCTTTACTTATACTTTCTGATGAAATTATATAAAAAAATGGTGGCATCCCCTATTAACTTAATCTTTTTTGTGACTCGGGCTGTAAATGGCGGGAGGTATTGTGTTGGCCACACCAGATTTTTTTCACATAGCTTTCTTCCAATTTATGCGCTATGAAACTAAATTTATACGTACATGTTTCATATGCTCTCATTCGCTTTTGACAAGCAAAATTAATAATCTTTTTGACTTTTTACATTTGATTCAGCTCATATTTCATATATCCATCACTTGCAGACGAAGTCTGAAAGTTTCTATTTCTCTTTCAAGGTAATATATAGATTTGTGCAGAATTAAATAAACTTAAATAAAAGATATCCAATTAAGGATTTCAAAATCACGAAGTTGTTTTTACGGTAGTATTAGTAGCAGAAGTACAAAAATAATATATTTTTATCTCTAATTTTGTTGAATTTGCTTTTATTCTTCAACTTTCATGTTAAAGGAAATGAAATATTCATAAAGTTTGTATTTTCTTCATTTTCGATAATAATTTCAATTCCTTCTCTTTCTTTATTCGTCTTATTTCTACCCTTTCTCAATTTCACTCTGTGGTTGATCTTTGTGATGTTGCTTCCTGCCAGAGTCCTTCACAACGGCTCCGGTTGTGTCGGAAGGGCTGAGGGCCTGATTAGGACTCGCACTCATCCTTGTGAGCATCCTTGCTGCTGCGAGCTCGCACCCTTGCCCCTTGCCCCTTTCCGCGCTCACCATGGGAAATCAGCCCTTCGTTTTTACTCTTCACTTGTATTCAACTAAGTGCCTTCTAATCTCATTTGCCAGTCTCTCACCCGAATATTATCTACTTATTAAATTACACTATATTTCAAATTGATCACAGATTCTAAACGGGATTTTTCTTAAATATAAGTGAGGACCGTTGATGATGCAATGGACCTAAAGTAGGGGATTTACGGCATTGTAAAAGCCTAGCTCTTCATTTCTCTATTATAACTGCAATGTTTTATCCCGGCTTATTAATCACTGTGTATAAATGTATTTCAATAATAATGTAACGTAACGGACTCTGGACGTGTACGACAGTATTCCATGCAGAACTGTATGCAATTTTAACCTGTACCAAATTACTACTAGAGAGCCACTTTAGCAACAGAAGAATCTCTATAGTAATAGACAACCAAGCCGCACTAAAAGCACTAGAATCCTGTGAGACAGAATCTGGACTTGTTCTAGAGTGCATCCACAGATTAAATGCACTAGGGGCGAGGAACAAATTGAAATTAATATGGGTACCCGGGCATTCAGAGATCGAAGGAAACCAGGTAGCAGATAGTCTGGCTAAGAAGGGGACAAGTTTTCCTTTCACAGGACCAGAACCGGCCCGACTTATTAATCACTGTGTATAAATGTATTTAAATTATAATGTAACGTAACGGACTCGGGACTTTTACGACAGTATTCCATACAGAACTGTACGCAATTTTAACCTGTGCCAAATTACTACTAGAGAGCCACTTTAGCAACAGAAGAATCTCTATAGTAACAGACAACCAAGCCGCACTAAAAGCACTAGAATCCTGTGAGACAGAATCTGGACTTGTTCTAGAGTGCATCCACAGATTAAATGCACTAAGGGCGAGGAAAAAATTAAATTTAATATGGGTACCCGGGCATTCAGAGATCGAAGGAAACCAGGTAAACTATTATTCACGAAATATGACTATTCAAGGTCATTTGTGAGCCGTCTGATATAATATTACTTGCAGATAACTTCACTACATTTCTACTACAACCAAGAAATAATAATTTGATTTAAACGTCAACGCCACTGGGTAAATATTACCACAGAGTGCAGTGCAGTAGATAATTAGGTATCTGTAATTCTACGACATATGTCGTTATTATTTATAGTGTGTTAGAAAGTAATGCCACTATATGCGTATATCTGTCACACCACATAAATGAAATAGACATAGGTCAAATAATCTTTTTCTTTCTAATACAAAATGTTGCTAAGCTACTGCTATAAAGGGATGTGTATTCTTTCTTCGAACAAATAACCTTGAATAGTCATCTTTCGTGAATAATAGTATAGCAGATAGTCTGGCTAAAAAGGGGACAAGTTTTCCTTTCACAGGACCAAAACCGGCTTCCGGAATCTCAGCGGAGACAGTTAAGCTTTAAATAAAAACATTGCTGAATCAATGGTACAAGAATCACTGGTTGGAGTTACCAGGGCAGAGGCACTCAAAGCTCTTTCTAAATGAACCAACCAAGAAAAGAACGGAACGTTTACTCATAATAAGCAAACAAGACGTTAGATTAATAACAGGACTCCTAAGAGGACACTATCTACTAGACAAACACCTACACAGGATGGGACTAACACAAGAACCAACATGCAGAGGGTGTGGTGAAGAGGAAGAAACCCCTCAGCACCTTATATGCCACTGTGAAGCCTTTACAAGCAGCAGATATAATATCCTGGGGGCAGAAAAGATCCAGCAGGATATGCTAAAAGATTTAGATCTGAACAAAACCCTGGAATTTATTAAACAAACCGGATTCCTAGAATAGGAGTAAATCTGAAGGGTACAATAGATCTACAGATCGTAGTACAGGGATCCACAGGAGACCACCTCTTGTAATATAATAATAATAAAAATAATGTAACGTGGCTACGTAAGCAAACATGTCCATTGTTATTATGCGGTCGAACATTCTAGACCTTTTCTAGAAGGTAATGACAGCTGTATAAAAGAGTCGCAGCTGTGCTCGGGAGTTATTTAGTTACATTCAGAGACATAAAGTTAGTTACATGGAGCGTTAGAGAGTAAAGTGTTAGTGAGACGCACAGCAGTATCGTAGTGAGCGTTTGCAGTTGGTGTCGAGTAGGTATACTCGGGAAGTTACTGGTATATTGGGATAGCTGTGGATGTGAATACTCGGTAGTGTTGACGAGTATTGGGAAGCTATAGTGTACAAGGACAGTAACGGCGAGTCAGGAAGTTACTGGTATACCGGGATAGATGTTAAAGAAAATACTCGATATTGTTGAAGAGTATTGGGAAGCTAGGTATACGGAGACAGTAACGGCAAGTGGAAGTGAATACTCGGCAGTGGCGTTGAAAAATTGTAGCATACGAACAGTCAATGATACTGAGGCTGTGAAAGTACGACAGAGAGTTGCATAAATAGACAGATAGTGAGGTGAAAGAGGTGACTTCTGCCCAAACAGTTGAATATACTGACGCTGTTGAGTCATTTGCATATATAGACGCTGTGGAGGTCGGTATATATTGATATGATAGTGATAAAAATATAGTGATATAATTATCGCGTAAAAAGTCTACAAGAGTCTGCAACAGACCGGCAGTCTAAGATTGGAACGCGTAGTGAAATAAATAATTTGTAATATCGTGAAAATAAATAGTAGTCTCCTTGGGACTCCACACACTTTTCCAAGAGGTGTCGCCATTGTTGGAAGCATTCCGAGAAAACCACAGGAATCTTGTTCTACCCGAAAAGAGTCTAAATCAAGTGCGTGGAATGTGCTAAAGCATTGTCGTCGGTCTCTTGCGCCGCACAGCATCACGTAGGCGACGGAGGACATTCCTGTGGTAATCTTTGGTGATTGTTTGACCCTATGGTGCGTACTCGTGGTGTACCACACCGCGGGAGTCATAGAAAGCAGTCAGCATCACTTTGACGTTGCTGCGCACTTGACAGGCCGATTGTACCACTGCTTAATCAGTGTGATGCCCATAGCATCGTCACCGAAAGCCGTCTGAATCTTCCGAATGGTTTCCACCTGGCTGTCACCCAGTGTCAGGCAAAATTTGATGCAATACCGCTGCTTCAGTCGTTCCGTTATTACCTTCCGTCACCTTTGGGTAAGGAAGGTATTGTCTTTGGTCAAAACAATACGATTTTACTATTTTTACGATGATGTCTGTATGTGCGTATGTGTGTATGTATGTATGTATGTATGTGTGTTTGTGTGTGTGTGTGTGTGTGTGTGTGTGTGTGTGTGTGTGTGTGTGTGTGTGTGTGTGTGTGTGTGTGTGTGCGTGTGTGTGTATGTAACAAAATTTTCGTCTACGATAACTTCCATACTACAATTCTAAAAATTATAATTCTTTCGTATTTCTCTTCGTTACATCCATGTGAAGAGCTGATTAGATTTTGGTCAGAATTGGACAACCGAAATTACCTTTATTTGAAGATTTTAACAGTTTTTCTTGAAAAAACTATGTTAAATATCATTTTTTCATATTTAATGTTATTATAAATATTAAAGAATATTTTATTCTCTATACGAATTGACTACATTTTATACTTAATATTAAATGGATATAGAGTTAAAAAATTATAAAGAAATTAAATTTCATAAAGTAGCCATAGCTATGGAAACAGATACTATATTAAGAAAATTTTGATTGAAAGATGTCAGTGCCAAGTGAAATTGACATAGTGTGTTTGTCTTATAATTTTACTGGAAATATAGGATATTTTGCTATAAATTTTCTGTATGGAATTTGCATAAAATACGTGCAACTGCCGGATGGTAAAGTACAAGAAATATAATCTTTAGCAAGGAACTTTCTGTATGAAATTTGTACAAAATACATAGAACTGACGCACGGAACTGACGGAAGGTAATGTGCTGGCCACATCAGATTTTTTTCCTTGCAATGAAAAACCGACTAGGGCACACACACTCAAATGCTGCTTGCTAGCAACAGACGCTATCGACAGGCGGGAAAAAATTCACGCATGCGCACGAAGGTTCAAGGTCGGCTCATGCAAGCGCGCTTGATTTAAAGCTATCAGGTTTTCGAAGAAAAAATAAGGTTCAATACTTTTCTAACAGATCTTGTATTACTTTTAACTATATGAAAACCATATGTTAAAAATAATGTAAAGTGTCTCGTATCTGTTTCTTTCAACTGTTCACTCGTAAATATTTGCAAACAAATGAAAGCAGACAACGTCATAAACTTTATAAATGTGATAATATTTGGTAGGGCGACAGCGCAACAAAATATTTCTAAATAAGAGTTCCTGAAATTTGCTTTAACCGTACGGGAAGAATGCCGTGATAAATGAAAACAGCATTCATGTGTGCCTTGCCTTTGTATTTATGGTGCGAACAAATGCGCATAAGAATGACAAAGAAGTAAACAGATGTTGTTTCCTTCTGATATTTGTTTGTTTCTTTGATTTTTCTGTTTTGTGACATTTGCAAACAAATGTTCCGAGCAAAAAATGGTCTCGTTGAGTAATGATGTTGCCATTTCCAAGATATTCGAACTTATTCAAATCAATAAAATCTTTCAGGTGAAAAAAGACAGTGAAAAATGTTACACAAAAACATAATGAATTCGTCTTCAAATAAGACAGATACAAACTACATTATGAATATGTATTAAGGGGGAACGCACAGTAACCGGTGTACCTTCATAGCAATAGCTATTAAAAGTTGCCTTTTGTAGTTTTAAAACTAATATTTATTATGTTTTTTTTTAATATTTTAGAATTGATGTTTCAAAGATAATTGTCATTTACAATTTTTCTATAGTGATAGGTCTTTTGCCCTCTACCGACCATCAAAATTTTCAAAAATTCAAATTTGTTTTTTATTATGTACAAAAACTTTTTTTTAAATATCTCAGTGATATTTCTGTAAGTATAGTAAAAGACTCAATTGTAAATAAGGGGCACAGGGTACATTTAGTAGGTGTACATATACATATGTTGCAGCGACACTTGGCTATTGGAAGTTCCGTTTTTGATAATGTCGTCCCTTAATTTTTTACCTTCCGTCACATTTAGGTAAGGAAGGTATCGTCTTTGGTCAAAAAATTCGGTGGTGAGTTTTTGATGAATAAGCACGTTTTAGGGTCCCTACAATACGATTTTACTATTTTTACGATGATGTCTGTATGTGTGTGTGTGTGTGTGTGTGTGTGTGTGTGTGTGTGTGTGTGTGTGTGTGTGTGTGTGTGTGTGTGTGTGTGTGTGTGTGTGTGTGTGTGTGTGTGTGTGTGTGTGTGTATGTATGTATGTATGTATGTGTGTCCGTGTGTGTGTGTGTGTAACAAAATTTTCGTCTTCGATAACTTCCATACTACAATTCTAAAAATTATAATTCTTTCGTATTTCTCTTCGTTACATCCATGCGAAGAGCTGATTAGATTTTGGTTAGAATTGGACAACCGGAAGTACCCTCATTTGAAGATTTTAACAGTTTTTCTTGGAAAAACTATGTTAAATATCATTTATTCACATTTAATGTTATTATAAATATTAAAGAATATTTTATTTTCTATACGATTTGATTGCATTTTATACCTAATATTAAATGGATATAAAGTTAAAAAATTATAAAGAAATTAAATTTCATAAAGTAGCCATAGCTGTGGAAACAGCTACTATATTAAGAAAATTTTGATTGAAAGATGTCAGTGTCAAGTGAAATTGACATAGTGTGTTTGTCTTATAATTTTACTGCAAATAGATATAGGATCTTTTGCTTTCTGTATGGAATTTGTATAAAATACATACAACTGCTTTAAGGTAGTGTACAAGAAATAATAATAATAATAAATCTTTTATTTCTGCAGATACATTACACTGTATATAGAAAACGTCACAAAATAATAATTTTCTGTATGAAATTTGCATAAAATACATGCAACTGCCGGAAGGTAATGTACAAGAAATAGAATATTTAATTTAGCAAGGAACTTTCCGTATGAAATTTGTACAAAATACATAGAACTGACGGAAGGTAATGTGCTGGCCACATCAGATTTTTATAATTTATATTACTTTTATTTTGGAATCATAAACTTGTTTATTCGTTCTCAAAAACGGGCGCAATTTGGCTTTTATCGCCCGAGAGCTTATAAAATTGCAAAGCAACAGCTATTCAAACGTCAAAATTGTTGTTTTTAGATGTCAATATAATAAATTCGATAAATCACATTTTTTGAACACCGCTGCTTGTTAAACTATTCGTATCCTTTCTCGTAGACGTCTTTTCACTTCTGTGGAACAAACTTGCTCTTGGCAGCGTCAAATTCATTCGATATTTCTTTTGAACAATCGATATCTTCCATTTTCTATAGCCTTTTACTATACCTAGAGAAATGTCATTGAGATATTAAAAAAAAAAATTTATACAATAATAACCAAATCTGAAAATTTGAAAATTTTGATGGTCGGTAGAGGGTAAAGGATCTATCGCAATAGAAAAATTATATATATATATATATATATATATATATATATATATATATATATATATATATATATATATATAAACCAATTTTATTAGTAGTGGTCTAATGGTGGGAGACAACACGGATGTGGGTGTGGCGTATTAAATTATTAATGTACACAAAAGACTGAAAGAGAGTGCTTTAATTATCCTAGCATGTAATTATTCTTTGAAACAGAAACGCAAGACAAAAAAACAAAAATGCTTATTTAAAGTAATAAAATGTAAAATTAGGTTCCCAGCTCATGCAAATATGTTCATATGTTGTACAGTTTCGCTACATAAATATCAAATTTACATAAATTTTTTACTTGAGTTAATATTTAGGAGCAAAATTGTCCTTTACGATGTAATACATAATCAAGTAACGTCAGTTTTCAAATTTGCGTATATCAAGCAAATTTATTGTTATGGAAATGTTTGCGCTGCTCAAATTTATATATTCTTCCAAAAAATTACTTTACTGTTTTATTGTTTAATAACATTGAATAGGGGACTTTATTATGGCTGAATTTAATGAAACGTACTAAAGTTGTTTCAAATGTGTTCCGAATTTCTATATGGCACACATATACAGAGGGTATTCCAAATATGTGTCCACTAGACGTACATACATTAGCTAATAACAAAACTGGAAAGGTGATGAAAGAAAAAACAAATGTATCATACATCAATGTCAATAGGTGCGTTCAATGAAGTAAGCAAATCTAGCAAATGCTAGGTAAGCAAACGAGACTTGTTGCTTAGTGCGCTGAACGATTTGCTACCTATATGACGAACTGTCATTCACAACTGTCATCGAGAAACGTATATAGATGTCAAATATTACATTGTGTAATTGTGTACCTGTTGTATTTCTTTTCTTGGTCTGCGAACATATGGAAAATGAATTTATATATTTATTTTCAGATAGTGGGATTAATTTGGAAGAAGCTATATTGACTATAACAAAATATTTCAAATTTAATAATGTTATAAACATCCATCACAAAACTCTCAAAGCCTTTTTTACATGTGGTTGATAGACATACACCATATAAAGAAACAGAAACAGTTCAAGTTAACTTCATGTTTGTAAAATTTGTATTTCCCGCCCTTATATTTGACACTTAGCAAGACAAGCGAGAAAATTGTGGCTTGGATTGCTTGCGAGCAAATCAAGCAAATGCTAGGCTAGCAAAGTCGTTCAACAAATTTTACTTCCGGTTGCTTGTTTTGCTTGGCTTATTGAACGTACCTAATGATTACTATAATGACAACTGTGTGACATAAGGTCTGACTTATAGTGCAGCGTGATTTTTGGTTCTTTAGCGTAGTTCTTAGTTATTTATTATTATATTATAGCATTATATTTCATAGTTTACTGCCTAGTATTATAAAAGATGGATAAGTAAAGCATTAGCAAAGTAAAATTTACTCCTGAAGTAAAATAGTTTATTCCAGAGATTTTCGTCAAAACAAGAATAAAAATACAAGCTAAGTAAATATACAGAATAAATAACTTCACCGATGTTCGAAGAAGTAAATTTTATTGTGTAAAATTAAAATAATTAAATTAAATTCATTATAAATTTAATCCCTTGTATTATTTTTACATTTATTTATCTCCAACATGTTTGCTTTGTCTATTTCTGAGTAATTCCCCCCCGTTCTCTCTTTTTTTATTTTAGTTGACACCTGACACTTTATGATACACACTTTATTTTCTATTTTGATTTTTGGATTTATTTCGTGTCAGGAATATGCAGAATACAATATTATTAAAACATATATAAAACATATTCCAGCGACATATTGTTGGGAATAGATCCTCTTCAGTTGGAGATTGACATTATCTGGTCTTAAGAAATACCGTCTAATAATATTTTATCCTAGATTTATTAATCTCTTTTATGGTCCAGTAGTGCAAAGATTAACAGGTATAAGAAATGGTAGCCTGAGTGCATCATTTTCCAGCTAAAAAAAATAAATGTATTCAATAGTTCTTATTTAATTATAAACATATTTATATTTACATCAAAATGATCTCTACAACAAAGAAGTTTTGATTTTATGTTTTTATCTTTACTTGTGGTAACCATTTCATTCTCTTCCTTCGTTTTGAGGCACTACTAGAAATATTTTTCCCTATTATTAGTTCTATTTGGGCACACTGCACAAAACACTTTTTCACAACCATGTTTAATTATTTCCAAATAAAAAAAATCGGTAGTAGATGATAGCTGTCATGACTGTCATTCATTTAAATTCCTTCGGTGGCAAATGTAAGCCACATCCTCATTGGTTAGATCTTTTCGAACGTCATCAGGAGAAAGGGGAAGCGGAAACTCAAACATTATAATTTCAAAGACCATTTTCACAAGAATAAAGAATAATACGAAAAAAATAAAAAATAGGGGTTAACTATTTTTTCTTATTCTTTTGATTAAAGCCGGAACTTTCCTATGTCTAGTAGGATACTATTCATAATATAAAGTATTGACAAATTGTAGCTTATCGAAATCCAACCACGAGTTTTTATATTCTGAACAAAATGAATTAAAGTTCTCAGCTCTTCTTAGTACAAAAGTTGAAATTTATCGATGGTGTAATTCTTTATTAGAATAAAGTGTATTAAGTTAATCTGCTAATCTATTTTAAAGATGTTCTGCCTTCGAACTTCCGAACTTTACTCCGTCAATATTCAGATAATGAACTAAGTTTGTCACCAGTTTAAATTTAAATGCAGAACACGTATTCGTCGCTGAGAAATTTCTTAAATAAAATACTGCAATAAAGTCAATTGCAATTATATTTTACTCTAAACTTTACACTAACTTATTGGGAAATAAAATTACTAGATACTAGGTAGCAATAAGTTTTATTGGAAGTTTAATAGTCTAACGATATCTAGGCAACGGATAAAATAAAAACACAAATCACTCATTTTGTCTCCAATATCAGCGAATCAAAGAGTTCAAAAGTATGCCCTATCCCAGCAAACACAGTTTTAACATATATGTACCAGGTATGTGATATCTGAAACCTATGTAGTATATAATTTATTTACGTACTTATAACGTAATATACATATACCCTGTCGGACATCTCTCAAGAGACTGTAAAATTATATTGTAGGTATGTCACATTGGTATTGGACATGGTACATACCTATAACTATATACATGTTACCGTACTTAAAATATATTCATAGTGCATTGATCACGTGTCATCTATTCCAAATCTAATTGGTCTATTTATGTGACCAAGGTCTCTGTCTGTCCAAGCTAGGTGTGCAGAGGTTTAACAACGACGCATTTTACTTTTCCAGCCATTGCAGTATTTGTTTATGTTTTATGTGGTGTGTATACTTTAATATGTGCTCTAATTCTTTGATTTCAAGGCAAAATCGCCTTGTCATACGGTAGGTTAGTTTATGTAACTATATATACATTATGTAGCTTATTTTCATTTTTGAACGAAAATGAAAATTTAGATAACCTGAAATAATTTCGAACTAAAATATTATAAAATTAGAATTTCAAATGAAAAACGTTTATATACGTTACATATTATATATTTTACGTATTGTATTAATAAATTGAATTAAAGTAGTCTGAGTGAAATTTATGGGTCGATTATGTTCACATCTGTAAGTTTACAGATCTGTAAATCTGTAAAAAATGACAAAACACATCTGTTCTTGTTGATTAATATAAAATTATACATAAGAGTGGTAGGTTTCGGTGCGATTTTGTTCATATTTACAGATCTTGCGACTTACAGATGTGAACAGAATGGATTAATATAAGTATTGTAATAAACTATATATTTAAATATATATTTTTTGTAGTTAATACCTATACATTTTCCTACCATCCTTCATAATTTATAATATTTAACTTTAGGATTAAAAAGAAGTCGCAGGTATAAAAATTCACAATGTAAGTAGTATGTTCAAATAATTACAAAGAAGTGATATACGTTTGTTATATAACATTTACGTAACAATATCTATACATGGGATGTGATGTCTCGTAGACGATGTTGCGGACACATGCACTTTCCAGGAATGTTATTCGGTATGTAACATATAATACGAGTTATATCTATATTACGTAATAAGGACGTAACTGTGTTTGCTGGGATTCTATACAATAATAAATGGAACAAGGTATAAAATGTCTTTAGTCGCATATCATTTAATTCGTACACCTGCTTTGTTTCTATTTTGGAATTATTAGAACGTCATATTTTTCAAACATTGTTATTTAAGGGTTATAAGACCGTATTAAATACAGAGATTAGATATCTATAGGTCACGAGCAGACACGTGACTTAAGCGCCCTTGAGGTGCTTGGAATCAGCTATTTGTGTGTGCTTGTCACTTTGACAAGAATTACATGTATTTAAATTTTTACCTTCCGTCACCTTTAGGTAAGGAAGGTATTGTCTTTGGTCAAAAAATTCGGTGGTGAGTTTTTGATGAATAAGCACGTTTTAGGGTCCCTAGAATACGTTTTTACTATTTTTACGATGATGTCTGTATGTGTCTGTATGTGTGTGTGTGTGTGTGTGTGTGTGTGTGTGTGTGTGTGTGTGTGTGTGTGTGTTTGTGTGTGTGTGTTTGTGTGTGTGTGTGTGTGTGTCCGTGTGTGTGTGTATGTAACAAAATTTTCGTCTACGATAACTTCCATACTAGAATTCTAAAAATTATAACTCTTTCGTATTTCTCTTCGTTACATCAATGTGAAGAGCTGATTAGATTTTGGTTAGAATTGGACAACCGGAAGTACCTTCATTTGAAGATTTTAACAGTTTTTCTTGAAAAAACTATATTAAATATCATTTTTTCACATTTAATGTTATTATAAATATTAAAGAATATTTTATTTTCTATACTATTTGACTACATTTTATACTTAATATTAAATGGATATAGAGTTAAAAAAATATAAAGAAATTAAATCTCATAAAGTAGCCATAGCTATGGAAACAGCTACTATATTAAGAAAATTTTGATTGAAAGATGTCAGTGTCAAGTGATATTGACATAGTGTGTTTGTCTTATAATTTTACTGGAAATATAGGATCTTTTGCTATAAATTTTCTGTATGGAATTTGCATAAAATACATACAACTGCCGGAAGGTAAAGTACAAGAAATAGAATCTTTAGCAAGGAACTTTCTGTATGAAATTTGTACAAAATACATAGAACTGACGGAAGGTAATGTGCTGGCCACGTCAGATTTTTTTTACATTGGACGTTTTCTTAACAAGAAATTATTATCTACACCCTACCTCCAGAAGACGGAATCTAGCTTACACCATTAAATTTAGTAATGAAATTTCAGTAAATAAAATGCCTCTTTAAAGTATGTCTTAAAAAAAATTAAATATGCTTCTATAATAACGTTAGCTGTATAAAAATGATATTTAAATTTTAAAATGAAAGAATTTTTAAAATAAAATCTCCAGAGAGCTTGAAGTTCCATATTCGGTTTTCGGATGTACGTGAAAATCTAATGGGCTATTCACATTTGAGTAAAAAAGTTTAAATGCCAATTGTTTTAAAGTGTATACACGAACCCTATTCACATACACACTTATGTATATACACATCCACAGATATAACCGTGAAAATCGAACTTCAGGGACTTTAAAACGTTTATCCATGAAAATCTAATTATGCGTTTTTAACATTGACGTTACAATTCTCTTATTTAGGGTAGGCATGTAGTAAAAAAATATTGATACTACTTTATGGAAAATTACATAATTATTCGTACACCTTACTTTTCTCAGTAAAATGTAAAATTAAAAAAGTTTCCAAAAATGAAATTAAATTTAAAAAATGTTTAGTTGTTAATTATACCAAGTTTACACATCGAAGTATTAAAAAAATATTTATATTACAACATATTATACTCTCTCAAAAAATTGTTTATCCGTCAGTAATCAAAATTTAAAATAAATGAAATAATAAAAATGATCTAAATAGCAAACATAGGTACATAATAACGTAAAATATTTATATGTATGTATACTTATGACATTATCATAATTTTAATTCAACAAAAAATATTGGAGATATAAAATATTGCTATGGATTTTTCAATAAATTTGTTATCTATTGTGATACACAACATTTAAAAAATTCAAAATGACATTGCTCATTATTTATTTTATAAACCTATACCTACATAATTTGTATATTGTTATTGACAACTTATTTTTATTTTGGAGAGTCAGCCCACTCGACAGGACAGATGTTCCAATAAAGACTTGGCACAAATATATGATTTATTTCACTCTAAATTGAGACTTTAGCAATGAGAATTAAAAGCTCATTTATTTATTGAGTTATTAACACATATTGAATAAGTTGTTATTACTTTGTATTAATTGGGTTTTTTTTTATAGATTTTGAAGTGAGTGTTTTTGTGTTGGGTAAAATTTGCCCAGCCCTATTTATATTACTAATAAGTCACGCGATACAAGTGTAACTTTTCTCATGTGACTAGACTAATATAATTAACACACGTGTCATACAAAACTTTATCTAGTAGTATATCATTAAATGGTATAAAATGTATTTAATTTGTAATTATTTTGACATTTCATTAAGAGTAGGCTATGCACAGTTACTATGTTTATCTCATGGTGCTAATAGTACCATGACATGAGTTTTAGCTCACTGATGCCCGGTTTTATGGGGTCTCGTGGCCGCATGCCTAAGTGTCAGGTCGCGAATCTGGAAAACCGGGTTCGATCCGGACCGACGCCAAATATTTCCAATTTTAAATGGCATAAAATTGACCCCTGTGGTGCACTCTCCACGCCAGCAATGAGTGCCCGTGAGGTGACGCCTGGTAAGTGCCCGCACGGTGTAAATATTTCATCATTACCGAATTCTGTATACAAAGCAGATTGGCACACCCAGCAATGGGTAATAAGCCGTGATGATATATTTATTTATGCCCGGTTTTATACAGGCGAATTAAATTTTTATCCACGATTACAATTATAATCCAGGATTTTGTATATATTATTACATATACAAAATCCCGGATTTTGAAATCCGAGTACAAATTTTGTTTATGAAACCGGGCATGAGAGAAGTATAACATTATTTATTTAAAATAACCATAGTCATCATTTAAATACAAAAGTTATTTAATTAACATGTGTAAAAAGTTTATATTTATTGTACAAGGCATGCAAGTAAATAAATAAATAGAATATAGTAACACCGATGGAATAAATTCAACACACAGTACAAAATTGGAAAATGGGTTGATTGCATTGTCAAACACAAATGTCAAATACAAAGTTAAATATTTAGTTAGTAACTGCATTGCTTTCATATCTATTTAATTTCTCGTTGACTCTAGTAAAGTGGAATAAAAATAACTTTTTGCACCCTCTGCATAACAGCAGACTACTACTATCAGAGCCGGATCTAACTATTTTAACACCTGAGACAAAAGGAAAGATTACACCCCCCCCCCACTAATGTATATATATATACCTTTAAAATAGACACACGGTATATATATATATATATATATATATATATATATATATATATATATATATATATATACCGTGTGTCTATTTTAAAGGTGTACATAGGAGATTAACATGGGAAATCAGTTTTTTACAATTTCCTGCTCGCCTAATTATTTTAAGCAAAAATGCATCAAATAAAAGTTTTAGGGTATAAAATTCTACATCTAAAACAATAAACCGAATTACCTTTACATGCTTTATAACAACAGAAATTAAATATGAAAATGTCGAAAATTACGTTAAAATATCGACAGCCATGGAATAAAAATAAATAAATGCTTGACGTTTTATCTGTCACAACGTAAGTTAACTTATTTGACGTTTCTGACAATTTGATTTGAACAAATATCATTAATTATGGCAATAATAGAAATATAAAATTAATAAATAAAATTAAGAAAATACAGTTTTGTTTAAATAATACGAATATATCAAAAATTCAACATTGCGTAACAAAATTATTATGTATGATGCTGTTATGTACTATCAATTCATTTCCAATACATCTACCTTAGTACTACAGAAGGGATCTACAGTTATTATTCCTAACACTCTTTCTTAGAGTAGGTAACGCATGTTCTGCTCGTCCTATATTCTGATTACGCGGCTCACGTGTATTTTTTGAAGACACATTAGCAGTCTTTCCAAATTTTGTCACGAATTTAGCTCTTCATTCTTATAAATGTTCATTTTTTAATCATTTCAGACAATAAAACTAGAGATAAAATGAATTTGTCAGAAATATCAAATAAGTTAACTTACGTTGTGACAGATAAAACGTCAAGCATTTATTTATAATTTGTTCAATTCCATGGCTGTCGATATTTTCAACGTAATTTTCGATATTTTCATATTTAATTTCTGTCGTTACAATGCATGGAAAGGTAATTCTGTTTATTGATTTAGATGCAGAATTTTATGCTCTAAAACTTTTATTTGACGCATTTTTGCTTAAATAATTAGGCGAGCAGGAAATTGCCAAAAACTGATTTTCCATGTTAATCTCCTATGTACACCTTTATGACAGACACACGGTATATATATATATATATATATATATATATATATATATATATATATATATATATATATATATATATATATATATATATATTTATAAAACTAAGGCGTAACAGCGAAAATGGTAGTTAGAACTTAGACTTTTTTTGGATACATTGAAAAAAATGTTTAGGACAAATGTTGTAGTAGATGATAGTTTAAGGATTTTATAAATTTTACTTTCGAAAATCGATGACGTGGTTATCAAAAAATCTTGTTTTGAATTTTTTTATCGATCGACATTTTGTCATTTGAAAAAATAAAATAAATAAATATATCATCACGGCTTATTACCCATTGATGGGTGTGCCAATCTACTTTGTACACAGATATTGGTAATGATGAAATATTTGCACCGTGCGGGCGCTTACCAGGCGTCACCTCACGGGCATTCATTGCTGGCGTGGAGAGTGCACCACAGGGATCAGTTTTGTGCCATTTAAAATTGGCGTCGGTCGTGATCGAACCCGGTTCCCTAGATTCGCGCACTGACAAAAGTTTTACAGGGCTTAAAGGTAATACGATTTTTTTTTTCAATAGCCCTTAAAATAAGGGAGATATGACTATTTTTCGAAAAACAAAAGAACTACGAACCGGGACACCAAATCAAAAATTGGAACTAAGAAAAGTTGTTTGCTTGAATGAGTTCTAACAACCATTTGTTGGTGTGACGACTTAGTATTTGCACCATGTATATATATATATATATATATATATATATATATATATGTATATAGACCAGTAATTTGAGTAAGGGAGCTAACTTTGGGTTCATCATTTTTATGTAGTGTAAACAAGACTAGATATTATTTTTCACACTACTTATAACTGACCTAAACAACAAGTAACATGTAAGAGTAAAAAGTAGATAAACACAGACACGGCTCGAAATTAGCCGATTTTGACGGATATAACCGACGATCCGGCGGCTAGAATTCCAGCGATCCGGCAAGTTTTAAGCCAGAATTCCGGGATTCGGTAATCCAATCTTTCCACAACACATGCCATCACTAAAAGTAATAAACACTTACAATCAAAATAAATACATAAAACAATTCATTCCATCCATTTAAAAGGCTCGAAACTTTTCCATAAATATATAAACATGAACCCATCCCTACCTGTCTCCACATCTGATACTCTCGCTGTAGCTGACGGCGAGCTCACTGCACTATCCAGTCCCAGTCCTTTCCAGGACGCAGCCGGAGCCAGACTGGAAAACAGAATCGGGTGGAGATCCAGCCTGCATGGAGCATGCGTGCTGGGAGACCGGGCAGAGATGAGACGACGCTGGATGCTGGATGAAGATGAAGATGAAGAATGGATAAGTGGAAAGTTGTGGATGGAGAATGGAATGGATAGATGTATGGAAGAAATGGTTACCTATGTAGGTGTGGTAGGTCTGGAGATGTATGGATAGGTATTTTTCAAATCAAATGTCCACAGTGCCATAAAACGATTTAGAAATTGCGGCAATCGCTTAACAAAGGGCCCTATTGGTGTGCGGTTTTGGACACGCCATAAAATTTACAAGTAGTCTACTCCAGAGCGCTGTATCCCGATGTAACACGAGGGGGTGCGGAAGATGATGCTACTAATTACTGATGTAGCAACTTTTCGGATGAATAAGAGTAAAACGTTACTCTCATTATCCTACCGACTGCGCCACTGTTGCGTACCTAGGGCGGGGCAAACAGGGCAGGTGCCCTGGGCGCCAGAACCAAGGGGGCGCTGCTTGGAGCCCTTGGTATCCGTATGTAACTTGGGTGCCTGAATTTGAAGTGATAAAACTGTTGATTACTGTGCGTATTGACATTTTTCGGAACTGTTGAAGCTCTCTATCTGTTTAAATACTCAAAAACGCTGTGCCCATAGTTATTAAAACTGAGTTTAAAACAATATGGAGTTCAAAAGTGGAAGCTGTGAAGCCCATAAACAACTACCTTGACGGCATACTCTAAGTTCTCGAGACTATAATGGATGAAGCAAATGAAACGAGTTAAACAAGAAGTGATGCTACGCAATTGTACAACCGATTTTCTGACTCTACTTGAATTTTGGACGGGAGTACTCATTCCTATTGATAGAGTTCAGAAAAGACTGCAAGATATAAATATGAACTTCCATGATGCCGCCTTAGATTTGAAAGGTTTTTAAGATATTATTTACGCAATGAAAGAGAAACTTTGATGACTGAAGTTCTGGAAATTGGACTTAGTCTCTGTCAAAACTGGGATGATGAAACCGAAAAACGCTAACGGCGAAAAATCTTCGAATATCCATGCAAATAATGTTTTGCAGTTTCCATCGTTAGCTGTGAAAGATGTTTTAACAAATTAAAACTAGTCTTAAATTATCTGAGAGTCTCCATGGGTCTAGATCTATTAAGTGATCTTGCTTTGATGAGCGTTAAAAGAGAAGAAAATGAAAAAATATTTCGAGCATGTTGCCATTTTTTGAGCGTAATGACCCCCGGAATATATGGTATAAGTTTGTCGGTTGAGTCACGGAACACCCGTATATTGATAATTATTTTGTTATTGTGCTGTTCATTCATGGTTGAAATTATATATATATATATATATATATATATATATATATATATATATATATATATATATATATATATAACACGAGGGAGTCTCCTAAGATGATGACAATACTAATACTGCTACTCCTTATACCCCCCTCTCGACGCCCTTGATGACAGACTGATTACAGGATCAACATACTAAACCGAATTTTTCTGATTTTACTCAAACTTTTTACGTCTCTGGTTCACATATATCTCGTGGAATTTCGCAAGATAACTTCACAATGTACAGTGTCACAGCACTATATTTGAAATGAAATATGTTATGAAAGTTTTTTCTCACGGCCACATAAGAAACATATTGTTTCCACATGATTATCTAGGTGCGAAAATTGACAATATCTTTAAAGGAAAATTTCTTGGGGATGTCAGTCTAGGGATTTTATAATAATTTTAATTTTTCGTTTCGATTTGTGGACAAGTTTCACAGTCAACGTTAACAAATTGGTTTTACACATTTACATGAAAAGTAACATGGATACAAATGAACAAAAGAAACTATTCTAATTGTTGTACTACTGTTTCATCTAAATTATTTTATTTTTATCAGTTTTAATAAATAAAATATATCATCACGGCATGTTACCCATTGCTGAGTGTGCCAATATTCTTTGTACATAGATTTCGGTAATGATGATGACATATTTGCTGGCGTTTATTTATTTCAATATTCAACAATATTTCTTACAAGATAATGTTGTTAATTTAAATGTAGAAATTTTTACAATTGTCATTATTTTCCATTGCGAAAAGTCGTAAACAAGGAAAGTGATTCCTAGATTATTTCTTTTCTTATCTATCTCTTCAAATATCTGGGTTACTTGATAGCTCATTCCATTGTGTTCTAGAGTTTTATGGTCGAAATAAATTAAAGAATGTAATCGTAGTCTCGTTTTATGATGTGGCAACTCTATCACGTATATTTTATGTTGTTTTCACTGTTACAATAGTTTAAAGATATCATCTTAATTTCCGAATTAATAGTTATTTTTATAATAAAAGAAAAAGTGGTAAATTCAAATATCTCTTACGAATTCTATTTATACAGAGTCGACTGTATTTGCAAACGGATAAAATCTAACACCTAATAAAACGCTTTAATAGTAATAATTTTAATAATAAAATATTATTATTTTCCAGATCGCCTTTCCGTTCTGTTGGGGATCGCATTCTTCCTTTCTTCTAAACTCTGGTGAGTACTCATTGCACTAAATTACATGTTTTAAGGTCCCTAGAATCCAATTTTAACATTTTCACAATGATGTCTGTGTATATGTGTGTGTGTGGATCCTCCACTCTAACTCAAATAATATCATTCAGAAAATTTTGAAACCTTGTAAGTATTTCCAACTTTTTCTGTAATGGAAAGAGCCCATTAGATTTTGGTGATAATCGGATAACCAGAAATGTCACTTTACAAGAAGCTCAAAATAGTTTTTCTTCGAAAAATACCTTTAAATATTATTTTTTCGAGATTAATGTTATTATAAAAATTAAAGATTATTAAATTTTCTATAGATTTGCATGAATGCTTTTTCTATATATTTTATGGATAAATTTATCTATAATTTAAATCCCAGAGCCTACGCTTTAAATAAACAAAATGCAGTTATTCAAATATATGTAACTGACAGATAAATGTAATATCAAAGAATTAATCATTTCAAAATAATATTAGTAACGTTTTAAACAGAAAAAAGTAAATGGAACAATAGAAAAGGAATTCAATACAGTTTCCAGCATAAGTAAATATGTAGGTATGTATTTATCCTAATAAAAATTAACGGTTCACAAAAATATTTAAGCTAATCCTCATTTTTGGATAAGTGAATTCTATTCTATCCCGGTATTTAAAATTTAATCTTCATTTTATTATAGTTTCGGTGGCTCAATGGTTAGAGCAACGCCTCATGTCATGAGTGCCCTCGGGGCTCTGGGTTCGAATCCCACTAAGGCTTGGATGTGTGTGAATGTTAACCCACTCTGTAATTGGGATTTAATCCTGTTGAGGAGTTTAAAAAAGGTAGTTACTTGGGTTAAATTAGACTATAATTTAAGAAATATACTGTCAAAATTAGAGTAAAATTCGCTAATCCAAAAAACTTAATCTTTTTTGTGACTCGGGCTGTAAATGGCGGGAGGTATTGTGTTGGCCACACCAGATTTTTTTATTATTACATCACTTCTGAGACAGCCTAACCTGTAGAATTGTACGTGTACTTGGCGTTTAAATTAAAATTTTATATTTTTTCATAATGTAAATTTATAAGTTACATTAAGAATTAACAGAATACACATTTTTTTCTTAAAATTTGGTTACCTGGCCCTGGCAGCAACTCCCATATTAAAACTCTCATTTACTCGTATTATTTCTGATGTAAATTTCAAATTTAAATTTCTCGTTTATTTTTAATTATTTTTGCAAACTGATACGGAATTTTTTATATTGCTCAAAGGGAGCTTTCAATATTATTTTTAATATAACATTCCATTCGGAAAAATACTTTTAGTTATAACTCGCTAATTTGGTTTCAATTTAATACCATTCAATTTGTTGGAAAAATTGGCATAT
Source organism: Harpalus rubripes (assembly GCA_963082715.1). Taxonomy (NCBI): domain Eukaryota; kingdom Metazoa; phylum Arthropoda; class Insecta; order Coleoptera; family Carabidae; genus Harpalus; species Harpalus rubripes. Next base: position 42,361,833 of record OY720461.1, on the reverse strand, counting down.
TTTTTCCTATTTAACAGATTCATTAAAATAATTTTATTTTATGTTCATCTGTTTCAAAAAGTAGTAATACAGGGTGACTCATCGGTCTGTCCTCTCTTTATAACTCTTTTATTTTAAGTCAGATAGAAAAACTCTTCAAATATAATTTATATGATATAGTATTATCTATCTACGTACCATATCCATTTGTATACAGGGTGCTCCATTTAAGCGCAACAATATGTAACTTTATATTTCTTAATGGAGCACCCTATATTTATTTATTTATTTTGATAGTAAATTGGATTCCCTTTAAAAAAACATTAAGTAATAAGGGGTCTAAAATTATAAATTAAGAAGTTATTTACCTTTATTTGTTGAATGATATGTTTCTATTATGTTATTATTAACAAAGTAAGCTATGGATAATTTGATCAGTTGTTTCGAATTTAAACAAACAAGTTGTCCAAGTACTCTTAGTTTATCATTGTTGATATTGATGTGAAAATGAATAATACAAATTTTAGTAAAGATGAGATGGCTAATATAATATTTATAATAGAAAAATTTATTGAAGTTGAAGGACAAGTTTTCGAGCATTTATTATAATTTTGCATTATTTAGTCTGTCACTAAATTTTAATAGCTTCTTTGGAATTAGTGTAATGTTTAAAATAAGTATTAATAAAAAAGGATCAAAATTTTGTATTACATATTATGGTTATTTCCACTCTGAACTACTTTTTTCATAACGTAAATAACTTCTTAATTTATAATTTTAGACTCCTTATTACTTAATGCTTTTTTAAAGGGAATCTAATTTACTATCAAAATAAATAAATAAATATAGGGTATCCCATTAAGAAATATAAAGTTACATATTGTTGCGCTTAAATGGAGCACCCTGTATACAAATGGATATAGTACGTAGATAGATAATACTATATCATATAAATTGTATTTGAAGAGTTTTTCTATCTGACTTAAAATAAAAGAGTTATAAAGAGAGGACAGACCGATGAATCACCCTGTATATTCATAAATATTAATATTATCTTTCTCAAAGAATTCGCCATTTGATATAATACCACTGGCGGATCTATGGGGGTGGAAAAGAGAGTAATTACCCCCCCCCCTAAGAAAATTGAAAATATATTGTTTTTATTATGAAGTATTATTATTTTAAATGGGAATGCATACAAATTCCTAAATGCGCACATATCACTCTGTATATTCCTTGGCATATATATTTTTCTATCGTCCCTTGAAGTTATATTGCTCTATACATTTCTCGCCTTGTACTTTTGTCACTGTGTACAAATCTATACCATGAAGTTGCTATGTATCAAAATATTCAAACTTGACGCGTTCACTACATTCCGAATTACACTTCTAAAACAAAACGTATTTTAATTTAAACATGTGTAATATTTGCGTTATGTTTTAGGATAGGTTTACGTTTATACTATTTTACACGATGGGGTTTTTTAATGTTTAGCGATAGGGTTTCTAAGACAGATAGGTTATATATATACAGAGAATTTATTTTAAAATGCAACATATAGTTTATCACTTCCATGGTTACACACTACTGTCAAAAAATGACAGCAATGTAATATTTGTCCATTTTAAAATGCAACATTATAAATAGTATTGAAGCACAGGAGATACCTCCAGAGCACATCACAAATGGTGACAATTCTTTCTACGAGCGACTAGGATATTGCCTCAGTGTTAATGGAGGTATTTTTAAACATTTATTACATTAAAATTATGAATTTTTGTCAGCCAAAATTTGTTAAGATGTGCTTCATTAAAGTTTTGATTTTGTGTTAATAGTATGTAGGCTATTTATTGGATATTAGTATTGAAAATACATAACTACAAATTTTTGTATGTTGCATTTTAAAATGGACAAATATTACATTGCTGTCATTTTTTGACAGTAGTGTAGTAACCATGGAAGTGATTGACTATATGTTGCACGTTAAAATAAATTCCCTGTATATTACTGAACGGTAAGTAAATAAAAACAACAATCGAAGGTTACTTTCAAAATGACAACTAAATTTTTTTAATGTGTCAAAATAATTTTCAAATCTATGTTTTTACCTTCCGTCACCTTTAGGTAAGGAAGGTATTGTCTTTGGTCAAAAAATTCGGTGGTGAGTTTTTAATGAATAAGCACGTTTTAGGGTCCCTACAATACGATTTTACTATTTTTACGATGATGTCTGTATGTGTGTGTGTGTGTGTGTGTGTGTGTGTGTATGTATGTGTGTCCGTGTGTGTGTATGTAACAAAATTTTCGTCTACGATAACTTCCATACTACAATTCTAAAAATTATAATTCTTTCGTATTTCTCTTCGTTACATCCATGTGAAGAGCTGATTAGATTTTGGTTAGAATTGGACAACCGGAAGTACCATCATTTGAAGATTTTAATAGTTTTTCTTGAAAAAACTATGTTAAATATAATTTTTTCACTTTTGATGTTATTATAAATATTAAAGAATATTTTATTCTCTATACGATTTGACTGCATTTTATACTTAATATTAAATGGATATAGAGTTAAAAAATTATAAAGAAATTAAATTTCATAAAGTAGTCATAGCTGTGGAAACAGCTACTATATTAAGAAAATTCTGATTGAAAGATGTCAGTGTCAAGTGAAATTGACATAGTGTGTCTGTCTTATAATTTTACTGGAAATATAGGATTTTTTGCTTTCTGTATGGAATTTGTATAAAATACATACAACTGCTTTAAGGTAATGTACAAGAAATAATAATAATAATAAATCTTTTATTTCTGCAGATACATTACACTGTATATAGAAAACGTCACAAAATAATAATTTTCTGTATGAAATTTGCATAAAATACATGCAACTGCCGGAAGGTAATGTACAAGAAATAGAATATGTATTTAATTTAACAAGGAACTTTCCGTATGAAATTTGTACAAAATACATAGAACTGACGGAAGGTAATGTGCTGGCCACATCAGATTTTTTTAATTTTGTGCGTCGATCGTGCAAAAAATGTTATAAGCGTTACGAACGTTAAGGAATTACCGATCTCAGACAAAAATAGAGTCGTCTTATTCTTTGTGATTCACTTTATAAATAAATCATATTCTATTCTCTGGTAAACAAGATTCTTTGTATAGAGTTAACTCCCTGGGACATTGTGACATTTGACTCCTTAGGTGCGAAGTCGACTGATTTTGTTTTCTTCTGTTTATTCTCAGCACACTCAGATTTATTTTTTAATGTTTCACTCAAGGGGAAAGTTTAGGAAAAGGGTTGAATTTTCTATGTGAAACAAGGGTAGAAATATGTTATATTTGAGGAGAAATATGTTTGTTGTCTGTGAAATAGAATTTTATATGGCAAGACAAATTACAACTGTTAGGATAAATATTTTAACAATGTTTTATCCCAAATTGAATAAAGTTGCTCTCTTTGAAACAGATTTCAGTTCTAGACAAAATAGCAAAGAGAATAATTGAAAGTATTGGTTGCATTGCAAATTTAGAAATCTCTTATTTTATTTGTATTGCTTACGGAAAGTTTTATAAGATTTTTACCTCCCGCTTACCCTTGGTAAGAGAGGTATTGGGATCGTGCTAAAAATCGCATATCGAGATTTTGCTAACACGTTTTAAAGTCCTTAGAATCCAATTTTATCATTTTCACGGTGATGTCTGTGTGTATGTATGTGTGGATCCTCCACTCAAATGCTATCGTTCAGAAAATTTTTAAACCTTGTATTTCTACCTAATTCTAATATGGGAAGAAGCCATTAGATTTTGGTGTAAATCAGATAACCGGAAAAGCTAAAAATAGTTTTTCTTCTTCCTTTATGTTATTATAAAAATTAAAGATTATTAATTTTAAATCCCGGAGCCTACGCTTTAAACAAACACAACTCTTTCATTACACAGTTTATATCTCAATATATATAACTGACAGATAAATATCACTGTCAAAGAACTAATCATTATAAATTAATAATAGTAACGTTTTAAAAAGAAAAATGTAAATAGAACAATAGGAAAGGAAATCATTACAGTTTCCAGCATATCTAAATATGTAGGTATGTATTTAGATTAATAAAAATTAACGATTCACCAAAAAGTTTAAGCTAATTATCATTTTTGGATTAGTGAATTCTATTTTATCGAGGTATTTAAAATTTAATCTTCATTTTATTATCAAAAATGTAGTTACTTGGATTAGATTAGACTATAGTTCAAGAAATAAACTGCCGAAATTAGAGTAAAATTCGCTAATCTAAAAATAAGTAAATAAATAAATATATCATCACGGCTTATTACCCATTGCTGGGTGTGCCAATCTGCTTTGTACACAGATATCGGTAATGATGAAATATTTGCACCGTGTGGGCACTTAACAGGCGTCACCTCACGGGCACTCATTGCTGGCGTGGAGAGTGCACCACAGGGGTCAATTTTGTGCCTTTTAAAATTGGAAATATTTGGCTTTGGTCGGCATTAAACCCAGTTCCCCAGATTCGCGACCTGGCACTCAGGCACGCGGCTACGAGACCCTATGGGCTCTCAAAAATAAAGATTAGCTTAATCTTTTCTGTGACTCGAGCGGTACATGGCGGGTATTGTGTTGGCCACACCAAATTTTTTGATTTGATGTTATGATTTTCTAGGTACATATGTCCAGAATTAAAGAATTTTTAATTTTATTAAGTAATTTTAAAGATTACTAAACGTGACTGATTGCTTCCATTTGTTGACGAGATTTATACCAATTTACTGTGGAATTCATCATTAGATTGTCTATCTGTATATATTTTGAAATTAGTGAAAATTAGTGGAAATTACAAAGAAGTTTGAGAGAGGTAGAAATATATGTAGAGAGCCACTCGTTTGAAAGAGGGGGAGTCCCTCTACACGGCATTGATGCCAACTTTCCGAAACAAAATTTCCCCAGGCCACCTAGTGCCTTTGTTTCTTTATTTTTGGACGTATGTTTAAAAATGACATGACAAATCCAATTTAGCGCTAATTTTGTTGATAAAGAATTTTGAATCTAATACCCATTTGTTAAAGTTTTTTAAATCACGTTGTATACGTATAATTATAAAACACTATCGGCGGAGCCCTAAAGGAAGCTCGGCGTAGCCGAGTTTTCGCTAGTACGTATACTATAACTTTAAAAAAGTGCTTGTATATGTATATCGTTGTTCATGTTAGTAGTTTAAAGTTTAAACCAAACACCAAACTTCCATCGCTTGAAGAATAAGAATATCGTAGTGGCATAACATCAACTATACTTCTATTCGATCTGCGGTATAAAATGATTATAACTTTATCTGTTTGAGTTTATATTTGGGACATCAAACACAACCAACTACAACTGCTCTCCAATCGTATCGTATGAATACGAAGAGTGGAGTTTATTTATATATTATGCTAAATTTATCTAGAGAGCCTTGGTAATACTGGTGTCCCACGCGACTTTGCCATTCAGCGTTCATAGTCCCTGTGAATTCTACTGTTTTCCACAGCAGCTTGGATTATTTCTCCGTGAGAATGGATGTACTCGCAAGAGACTCGTCCGTTTCGCGTGCAAAAACAAAAACAACGTCGCGAAAAAATGGAAAACCTCCCAGCAGGCGTTTGTTTCACGTGACGGGCTTGTAAAAATTGCGCGATCGATCTTGGAAACGACTTTGGATTGCTTCGTTGCGCTGGTGTTTTATTTGCAACAAATGCCACTTAGGGCGCTGTCTTCCTTACTTTGCTCTTGAATGAGGTGCTGAAGCCGAAGTCACGATTATTTTAGTTTCAACAGAAGATGAAATATACATAAGAGTTAAAACTTATTTTCAACAAATTATAGAAACTTCAGCAACTTTTTTTTGCTTTTAATATTGCCTACATACTTGACAATCATAATGATGGGCACCCTTTTTGCAATTTTTTTATTCATTTCATTATCTGCTGAATTATATTTTATTTTTAAGCTTTAATACATGCCTACATACCTATTTAACAATCGTAATGATGGGCACTTTTTTTATAATTTTTGTTATTCATTTTCATTACCTGCTGAATTATATTTTACTTTTATGCTTTTAATACATGCCTACATACTTGACAATTGTAATGATGGACACCCTTTTTGCAGTTTTCGTTATTCATTTTCATTATCTGCTTAATTATATTTTAATTTTATACTTTTAATATATACCTACATACTTGACAATCGTAATGATGGGCACCCTTTTCATAATTTTTGTTATTCATTTTCATTATCTGCTGAATTATATTTTATTTTAATGCTTTTAATACATGCCTACATACTTGACAATCGTAATGATGGGCACCCTTTTTGCAATTTTTGTTATTCATTTTCATTATCTGTTGAATTATATTTTATTTTTATGTTTTCAATACTTGCCTAATGCCGCCTAACATTCTAGTGTTATTTAGTACAATTGTAATCTTCTCTAATGGAATACATAAGGGTTAGTTTCCTTTCAAATCAAATATAGGGAAAAGTTTCAAAACAAACCATATCTATTAAATAATTTAAACGTCAACTTTCATTCGTTAGTCATACTATTGCTCTGGTAAGTCAGTAACTACAAACTTGGTTCCTTTTACTCAGTATTTAGCTGAAAGTATGGATAAACGGAAATAAGTAGATGTTATATACACCGACTTTACCAAAGCGTTTGATCGAGTGAATCATGATAAATTAATCGACAAATTAGGCAAATATGATATCCATGGATCCTTATAACGATAGATAGATTCTTATTTAAGAAATAGGTCACAAATTGTTGTATTGGGAGGTCATTGTTCTAAAGAAATAGATGTTTCTTCGGGGATGCCGCAAGGCAGTCATCTAGGCCCTTTACTCTATAATCTATATGTTAATTCCATATCAGATTGTTTTCAAAATAGCAAATGCCTTTTATTCGCGGATGACTTAAAGTTCTTTAGGCCTATAGACAATCTTGAGGACTGCCGAAAACTACAATCAGATCTGAACAACCTTTGCAACTATTGTAAAGAAAATGTCCTCTCCTTAAATGTTAAAAAATGTCATTCTATATGCATCTATGTGTAACTGTTATATTATTGTAAATTTATAATTTGTAAATAACTATGTTTTTTATGCATTTACATTTTTTGTAAATTCGCGGGGACCTGTTTGGCTTAGGCTGTTGGTTCTCCTAAATAAAATAAATAAATATACTTATACAGGTGTCGGCTCTGTTCGGATGCTGCTCGGGTAATATTCTTTTTTCTTTGTTTTTGTAAAAATAATAATGAAATGTGGTATTACAATTTACATTACATTATTGTATAATTTGCTCAATATTTTTTCGTAAGTCTGTGAACCACTGTTTGTTTACTTCTGGTATACTCACGTTACCTACGTCACAAAGCAAATTTAAAATTCGGAGCTTAATATTTCGCTTATTTGAAGGAATTTTTAACTCGAACTTTCACGGGTGGTCCTATATTCTTACGTACTTCAAAAAAATAAATAAATAAATATCGTGGGATAGCCTGCGAGATGTAAGGTACTGAGTGCTTTAAGTACGTGAATTGTACCTAGAGATGATTGGTCAAGTCTATACAATAACAAAATTGACTATGTTAACGCGAAATAAGAAAAAAATATTTTCCAAGTGATTGTTGATTCGAACCTTAGCCACCAATTAAAATTCAAGATGTCGGGTGAATTATTTATTCTCTCATTTACTCGTACCGCAGAGCGCAGAATAAATAATCGGCGCAGAAAACAAACATAGGGACAACATTCCTGCTGATATTGTTTAGTCAAACAAGCAAACTACAGTTTCGGTTCGCAAACTGAGATCAGTCTGGCTCATTCCCCTGAGTATCAAATACAAATAGTCGAAGATTCTTCCGCACAACAGTCGATAGAATTAAATGTCTGCTATACAACTTCCGTCAGATAGAATAAGTCAATATATCATCCACCTTTAACGTTCGCTGCTACCTTCACTCTTCTACGAACGATAGATGAAAAGAATGTTATTACACTTTTGTAAAAATAAGCAATATACTTGTTGAATACACATTGAAGGGCTGCATGGTTAAGTGAAAACGGGTATCATATATCATGAGAACTATACTGGGTGATTTTAAAAAAAGTAGGGAGAATTAAGTATCATTCACAACAAAAAAATTAACGTAGCGGTAGAATTAGTGGCAGTCGTAGTGGCTTGGGTAAAAGATTGATTGCGTTATAGCAAATGTATTCGTTCACATTCAAAAATTAAGAAAATTAGTAGTAGCGCAGTGGCAACGGCAGCGGTAGGAGTTTGCAGTCTCCAAACTTCTACGTTGCCACTACGCTACCACTTCATTTTTTTGACAGTTTTGACGTTTATTGATATCTGATTTCTGATTTCATCAGATAAAATGAGCAATAGAAAAATGATCATTTTGTGGTGTGCCTCAGACGTTGCTCTATATTATCAAACAGACTTATTAATAAACTTTGCACAATTAAAAGTGAACACGTAACTTACCATTTTCGCTTATTTCAAAGGCAATTTCTGCCCACACATTTTCTTTTTTTTTAAATAATTTTAAATTCTTTTAATCTCTTTGCTTATCTCACACAATGGATTGCTTGTGGATAAGTGTAATTAATAAGTCATCATCTATGTCAGTTGCTTTTTGTGCAAAAATAAAATGACAGCTATAACTGTCAACATTGCACCCTAGTAATTTATAATAAAAAATTCCTAGAAACTATAATTTCAATAATTTTTCATTGTGAACGGAAATAGTTTTTACTATAAATTTTTTACGCTACCGATGCCACTAATTCTTACGCTACCGCTATTTTTTTTATTCTGAATGGGCCTTTATACTTCCAGCTCCCCTAGAGGCAATATCATTGTTGATTTTTTAAATTGAATAATATACATAACTAATTAAAATTCACAAATTTTGCAGACAAAATAGAACCTTCCAACCAAAAGAACATCATATCAATCAAATATGGTCATTGTGACTAAATATTGTCTAGACATCTCAACAAAAAAGGCATTATCAATAATAATATTTTAAATGCAGACCATAGTGCCCTTTGCAATCATTATCAAACTGACCACAAATATAATATCAAAGAGTTTAAAACTTTGAAAAAAATATCAAATTACATAACAAAGGTAATAGCATTAACAATCAAACACACTACAAATACAGGCTGTCTCACAACTCGCGCCCCAGAGCGAATGAGGAAAGACGAGACTGCACTCGGATGTGTAATTTGGAAGAAAAAAAAATCTAGCTTAAAAGATATTCGAGAAAAGACATCTTAAAATTGACCAATCCGAGACCTACACCTTTAACGTGTGTTTGCCGTAATTTTATGTTACTAGGGTTTTATACAAATCAAATCTTCTTTAAAATGTGTGGGCGACTGTAGTTTTCGAAAAATGTCAGTGTCAAATTAAATATGACAAGGTGAATAAAAAATTCAAATTCTTACCATGTATTCAGCCGATTATTACTTAGAAATGATTATAATTTTCGGAGAATGGGGACGTAACGCCAGAGAGGCAGCACGAGTCTATTCGGAACGTTTTCCGGATATAAATGATGATATCGGATGACACCTTCGCTAACCTAATTTTGTTAACAGTGAAAAGTCAATTCTAAAGTGTCAAAATTACAGTAAGTCAAACAAATTTTGTAACTCACTAGTAGTATTTTTAAAACGTAGCAACCAGTTTTATTTTGTAATAATATCATAACACCTCAAGATATCCTTCTGGGATTGGTGGATTAAAAAGTCTTGTAACTCCGTTATGCAAGCAGCCGCAAATTATTTTCTTCTATTTGTTGGCAACCTATTGTCGTCGGCAAGTGTCAGTTTCATCTGGGGCGCGAGTTGTGAGACAGCCTGTATAATTTAATTCATTTCAGAAACATATTCAATAGTTTTTTGTTTTATCGCTACTACGATTTTGTTTGGTTACTTTTCGTTCGATCAGCTTGTGTTTGTTTATACTACCTATATTTACATATTTGATTATTCAAATAATATCTAAAATAAATGACATTTTCATTTAAAAATTTAACACTCTATATTTTATTATTTATATTGTGTTGACATATTTTTATGCATCAATGAAAATTTATTAAAACAATATTTCTAAATTAGCATATACGTTCTGCGTATATATGAAATGTAAACTAAATTTAATTAAAATTGATAATTCACAACCTAATATTTTTCTCATATATTTTTTTCGTATTATATTAAAATTAAAATACAGTGTGTCTCACAACTCGCGCCCCGGACGAAACTCACACTTGCCGACGACAATAGGTTGCCAACAAATAGAAGGAAATAATTTGCGGCTGCTTGCATAACGGAGTTACAAGACTTTTTAATCCACCAATCCCGGAAGGATATCTTGAGGTGTGATGATATTATTACAAAATAAAACTGGTTGCTGAGTTTTAAAAATACTACTAGTGAGTTACAAAATTTGTTTGACTTACTGTAATTTTGACACTTTGGAGTTGACTTTTCACTGTCAACAAATTTAGGTTACCGAAGATGTCATCCGAGATAATCATTTATATCGTACAGTGCAACATATTGCAGCAGCTGTGTAAAATGTTTTAAACAAAAATATTATTATCATTTGAATTCTTTGACCGGTCTCATGCGTCCTTGCGATGGCTCTCAATATCACTTTATGATGACAAGATTTCTATCCGGAAAACGTTCCGAATAGACTCGTGCTGCCTCTCTGGCGTTACGTCCACATTCTCCGAAAATTATAATCATTTTTAAGTAATCAGCGGCTGAACATATGGTAAGAATTTGCCTTTTTTATTCACCTTGTCAAATATAATTTGACATTGACATTTTTTGAAAACTACAGTCGCCCACACATTTTAAAGAAGATTTGATTTGTATAAAACCCTAGTAACGTAAAATTACGGCAAACACACGGTAAAGGTGTAGGTCTCTGATTGATCAATTTTAAGACGTCTTTTCTCGAAAATCTTTTAAGCTAGATTTTTTTTTCTTCGAAATTACACATCCGAGTGAAGTCTCGTGTTTCCTCATTCGCTCTGGGGCGCGAGTTATGAGACAGCCTATATATATATATATATATATATATATATATATATATATATATATATATATATATATATATATATATATATATATATATTGACACTTTAGAGTTGACTTTTCACTGTCAACAAATTTAGGTAAGCGAGGTGTCATCCGAGATCATCATTTATATCGTACAATGCAACATGTTGTAGCAGCTGTGTAAAATGTGTTAAACGAAAATATTATTGTCATTTGATCTGGCATAACTTGACCGATCTCATGCGTCCTTGCGATGGCTCTCAATATCACTTTATGATCCACAAGATTTCTATTCGGAAAATGTTCCGAAATAGACTCGTGCTGCCTCTCTGGCGTTACGTCCACATTCTCCGAAAATTATAATCATTTCTAAGTAATCAGGGGCTGAATACATGGTAAGAATTTGCCTTTTGTATTCACCTTGTCAAATTTAATTTGACACTGACATTTTTTGAAAACTACAGTCGCCCACAGATTTTAAAGAAGATTTGATTTGTATGAAACCCGAGTAACGTAAAATTACGGCAAACACATGTTAAAGGTGTAGGTCTCTGATTGGTCAATTTTAAGTCGTCTTTTTTCGAATATCTTTTAAGCTAGATATTTTTTTCTTCGAAATTACACATCCGAGTGCAGTCTCGTGTTTCCTCATTCGCTCTGAGGCGCGAGTTGTGAGACAGCATGTATGTCTATTATATCCGTAGACGCAAAGTAGCTCAGACCATCATACTGGATAGGAAGGCACTGGGTTCAAATCCCTGTTAAATATATGAATTTTTCACAAAAATAATTCTTCAATATGAGTAATTGAAATATTCACAGTTATGAAAGTAATAAAAATAACCGTGTAAAATAGTTTGTAATATATGTCTAATTTTTGAATTACTTTTCCTAGTTGAAAAATAATTTTAGGTCATAGAACTATTATCGTAATACTTTCAATAAAACTTTATTTTATAGTAAACATTAAAACCATTGAAATAATACGACTGCCACTTGCAAAACTACTTTATAAATGCCGTAATACATTTCTTTCTTTTGTAAAACTGTAAGCTTATTTCGATTTCTTTCCGACTTTGCAACAAGGCTCATTTTTCTCAATTACATTCCGTTGTTTCGCTTGCTGTCAAAAAAATAATTCCCAGCAAAATTTATTACTTGAATTTATTTTACTTTGTAATTTCTTTTCTTGTTTCACATTAAAATGGTTTATCTTTTCGGATGCTACTCCGAAGAAAATTTTATTAAGACTTTAGAGTTATTTGGAATATTGATTAATACTAGATAGAGAAGTTTATTCAATCTGGAAACTTTCAATCATAAAATTTTTCTTTGAGAATTATTGAATCGAATGAGAAAATTGATTAAGTAGGCGACGAGACCGATCGTGTGATTTTTGTCTTTGTTTTATTTCAATAACTTTAATTTTTAGTTTAACCTCGGGGCATCATTTGTTCTATCGCCTTTCTGAGCTTTCAAATAAATAAAATTCTTGAGAAATTTACTCGCCTTTGTCGATGTTCGAACTATGTATTTAACAATGACAATTAATTATCTTTTTGTTGTGACATACCCGGTAGAGCAAATGACAAAAAAGAAAAAAATCTGATGTGGCCAGCACATTACCTTCCGTCAGTTCTATGTATTTTGTACAAATTTCATACAGAAAGTACCTTGCTAAAGATTATATTTCTTGTACTTTACCTTCCGGCATTTGCATGTATTTTATGCAAATTCCATACAGAAAATTTTATAGCAAAAGATCCTACATTTCCAGCACGATTTCCATTAAAATTATAAGACAAACAAACTATGTCAATTTCACTTGACACTGACATATTTCAATCAAAATTTTCTTAATATAGTAGCTGTTTCCATAGCTATAGCTACTTTATGAAATTTAATTTCTTTATAATTTTTTAACTCTATATCCATTTAATATGAAGTATAAAATGCAGTCAAATCGTATAGAGAATAAAATATTCTTTAATATGTATAATAACATTAAATGTGAAAAAATGATATTTAACATAGTTTTTTCAAGAAAAACTGTTAAATTTTCAAATGAGGGTACTTCCGGTTGTCCAATTCTAACCAAAATCTAATCAGCTCTTCACATGGATGTAACGAGGAGAAATACGAAAGAATTGTAATTTTTAGAATTGTAGTATGGAAGTTATCGTAGACACACACACACACACACACACACACACACACACACACGCACACACATCACACACACACACACACACACACACACACACACACACACAGAGAGAGAGAGAGAGAGAGAGACACACAAACAGACACACACGCGCACACACACGCGCGCTCACACACGCACACACACACACACACACACACACACACACACACACACAGGGAGAGAGAGAGAGAGAGAGAAAGAGAGAGAGAGAGACGCGCGCGCACACGCACACACACAGACACACACACGCACACACAGAGAGAGAGAGAGAGAGACACACACACGCGCGCGCACGCACACACACACACATACAGAGAGAGAGAGAGAAACGCGCGCGCGCGCACACACACACACACGCAACACACACACACTCACACACACACACACACACACAATTGTCCAATTCTAACCAAAATCTAATCAGCTCTTCACATGGATGTAACGAGGAGAAATACCAAAGAATTATAATTTTTAAAACTGTAGTATTGAAGTTGTCGTAGACACACACACACACACACACACACACACACACACACACACACACACGCACTCACACACACACACACACTCACACACACACACACATATATATACAGACATCATCGTAAAAATAGTAAAATCGTATATATATATATATATATATATATATATATATATATATATATATATATATATATATATATATATATATATATATATATATATATATATATATATATATATATAATATTTTGACCAAAAGCAATACCTTCCTTACCTAAAGGTGACGGAAGGTAAAAAACATTGATATTCTCATTACCTATTTCTTGAACAAGTATTTTCTGTTTCGGTTATTGTTTCATTATTGATTATTAGTATTCTTATGAAATTATAAAATCAAATACCTTGGGAATTATTAGAGGGACGAACAATTCAAATTAAACTGTATTTAAAACAAAGATGTTATTTACATTCATTAGCATTCTGAAAATTTGCATCATGAAAGTCTGAAATTATTGTTTACATTTCACTAATTACATTAAAAACGTCTTGCATTTTTACACAAATATATTTTTAATTCTTTCTACTAATTTGCAGTTGCAATCTGCTTTCTGAGATTTTTTAAATTAGAAATTTCATCTCACGGTAGAAAAATTCTCAGAAAGTCTGTGAAAATGTTAAAATTTTGCAGCATTGCTATGTATAAAGTACGAGAACGTATAAATTTAGCTAGAGTTGAAATGCAGCTAATAAATATGAATGTAGATGTCACCAGTGTATTGCGAAAACTGGCCGCTAGAGACCATATGTGCAAATTGATACAACGAGGAATCGGACGCATATTTTCAAATCCTACTTTACTCCATACTAACTTTTTTAAAAACTTGTTATAAGGAGTTATTTAAGCTATAAAATTGTGTGTAAGAAATGAATGCTACAAAATACTTATAATACATTTTAAACAAGATGCTACTGACTAATTAACTGTTGAAATTCATTGTTTGTGTTTAAGGATTCTTAACCCAAAAACGGGTAGTGGGATAAAAAAGTTATGTTCAGATTCGAAATCCACAGACATTTTTACATATGTGCACCAAGTTTCAAAATTTTCTGAAACTTGATACAGATTTCGTAAAAGATTATTTGAAAAATGAACTGGTATCAAATATTTATTAATTTTATAAGGGGTATATTTGTCTTTCCGGGTTCATAAACCCCAAATTAGGGGTTGATCACTTTTGTACCATACATATTTTTATTCTACGGACTTTTTTATATATGTCCACCAGGATTCAGTCAAATCGATGAGGGATCCATTTTTGCTATGAAACAATAAAGATTAACATATTTTTAAGGGTTCACATCCCCTTTTTGGGGTTGTACCTCCGAATCCCGTTGAAATTCATAAAATCTGTGAGCGCCATTGAACTCAGCACCCTTCAGTTAGTATGTGCACCAATTTTCATAATATTTTAAGCATTGGTTCAAAAGTTATGCACCCTTTAATTTGAAACATTTTGTAACGAAATTTTTAACAATTTTTCCTATAGAAATTTCTGAAGATTCCGGGGATTCCCCATGGTTACGAGGGGAATCCCCGTCTTATCAGGTGTAGATCGTGGCTTTTTAAGTAGACAGAAGGGGATAAATTTTTGACAAATTTAAAAATTCATAACTCCGAAACGGTTTGAGATATCGGTATGAAATTTGGATATGACCCTTTTGGGACTTTTGGGCATCGATTCATAATTAGACCAAATAATTAATTAAACCAGGGGTACCAAAAATTTTGGGGTAAATTTTAAGTGGTGTTACTTTAGTACCGTTTGAAATATGGGGATGAAATTTAGTATAGGGATCATTAATACTTAAGACATTAATTGAGTAATTAATTTATTAATGACTTATACCAGTGGCACAAAAAATGTGGCACCAAAAATGTAAAATGGTGTAGCTTTTGAACCATTTGAGAGATAGGGTTGTAATTAAGTATGTATATTTGGTATATCTTTGCAATTAGGGTAGTTTATAAAGTAGCCCAGTGGCTCTAAAAATGTAGAACAAAAAATTTAAAAAATTCTCAATTTTAAGCATTGATCATACAGGGTTATAATTTAATAGATGTACCTAGAATATTTTTACAATTAGGGTGAATCATTGAGTAGACCAGTGTCTCTAAAAATGTTGGGCAAAATATATAAAATGGTGTTATTTTTTAACCATTTGAGATATAATGTTGTAATTTGATATGTGTACAAGTTAGTACTTCGACATATTTATTTAGAAACACAAGCAGCATCTCTGAATTTAATTCCGAAGGTATCACAAAGCTTAAATTACTGACAAGTCCTAGATGACAGCTGTCATTGAGTAAATATAACGAAAATTTGAAGTAGCCGAAATTACATTGGGTAAACTTGTGTCTTCTCTCTAATTTCAACCAATCAGAAAGGTCAAAACTATTCCCTATGCTCCGCAATATTGAATGGCTTAAATGGAACAAGGTATATAATGTTAAATTATTTAAATAATAAAATAATTTTGTAAATTTGCTTTTTATTTTTATTAAAACTCAAAAATGAGTAATAATTTCTCCATGACTTCAATTATTATACTCTCTCTTCTAATATTGTACATTAGTTATTTCAAAAAAACCATAATAAGTCGGTGTTGAAAAAAAAATTATATCTAATTTATTTAAAAAGTATAAATTAACGCCTGTATGTATTACGAAACTTTTCATTAACCCCATAAATTAAAAATACTCGTCTGGCTCATTTGTTAACTGCATTTTGGTGTATTTGAACTTATATTTGTGTAGAGGCGAACAACAGTCTACTAGAACCAATGTCCCAATGTTAGTTGTTAGTTCTTAAGCTCTTTTTCTTACATTAATTAATTTTCTAAATATCATAAAATATGGGAAGTGTTGTTTTGAAAACAACTATAGACAATTTCGGTTTTTTCAACTGTACCATAAAATATCTCTATAATTAAATAATTTAAAAGTTTATTTATGATTTTGTTTTAGGTGCCGAAGTACTGGTAATGGGAGAGTTGGACGTCTTGACTATGACAACATCAATATCCTGAAACTTCAACTTCCAGCGACGGTAACAGGGCTACTCATTGGAAAATTAAATGTGCAATGTAAGTTAATTTTTTTATTCGTGTTTGTCATTCGATTTTATGGACTTGTCCCAATATACTGAAAATCTTTATTATAAAAACATATTATCACTTAATAACTAACGCTAATTAAATGTTAATTGATTACATCTTTTATGCTTTGGCGCTAAAATAAACAATTTGTTTGTTTTCAGGTTCCGCGAAGGGCAGTACTACATTCAGCGCTAGAATACAACACTAGACGATAATATATGTTTGTTATAAGTATAAATAAATAAAAGAGTTCTTTTCTTTACCTTTCCTATGTAATAACAAAAGGGGCAGCGAAGTAATCTAACATTTAAGGATTTTCCCCTAATTTATCTCTTTTAGTATTAAGTAAACTAGCTACAATCCGATAGGAGTCCGCCCTTTTACAAAGGGTAGAGGGCTTATTCGAGCCGGAAAATCTGACCACGGATTTCAATTATATAGATCCAAGTAAGTTTAACAATACTTGTCTGGCCTTTCTAGCTCATTTAATTAATTTTTCACACCCCTTACCGGTTACCCCAGAATTTTGGTAATATTTATATGAATGCACTGTTAGCTAACTAACATAGATATAATGTTTTAAATTTTTATGTCGTATAGTACAGGAAATAATTAAATATATCTGAAATATTTTCATGTAAACACCCCTTACCGGTTACCCCAAAATTTTGGTAATTTTTTTGTGAATGCATTGTAAGGTAACTAACGTAGATATAAAGATTTAAATTTTTATGTTTTATAGTATAGGAAATAATTAAATATAACTTAAAAATTTTTCATGTAAACACCCCTTACCGGTTACCTCAAAATTTTGGTAATTTTTTTGTGAATGCATTGTAAGGTAACTAACGTAGATATAAAGATTTAAATTTTTATGTCTTATAGTACAGGAAATAATTAAATATAATTGAAATTTTTTCATGTAAACACCCCTTACCGGTTACTCCAAAATTTTGGTAATTTTTTTGTGAATGCATTGTAAGGTAGCTAACGTAGATATAAAGATTTAAATTTTTATGTTTTATAGTACAGGAAATAATTAAATATAACTAAAAATTTTTCATGTAAACACCCCTTACCGGTTACCCCAAAATTTTGGTAATTTTTTTGTGAATGCATTGTAAGGTAACTAACGTAGATATAAAGATTTAAATTTTTATGTCTTATAGTACAGGAAATAATTAAATATAACTAAAATTTTTTCATGTAAACACCCCTTACCGGTTACCCCAAAATTTTGGTAATTTTTTTATGAATGCATTTTAAGGTAACTAACGTAGCTTTAAAGATTTAAATTTTATGTCTTATAGTACAGGAAATAATTAAATATAACTGAAATTTTTTCATGTAAACACCCCTTACCGGTTACCCCAAAATTTTGGAAATTTTTTTCTGAATGCATTGTAAGGTAACTAACGTAGATATAAAGATTTAAATTTTTTATGTCTTATAGTACAGGAAATAATTAAATATAACTGAAATTTTTTCATGTAAACACCCCTTACCGTTTACCCCAGAATTTTGGTAATATTTTTATGAATGCACTGTTAGCTAACTAACATAGATATAATGTTTTAAATTTTTATGTCGTATAGTACAGGAAATAATTAAATATATCTGAAATATTTTCATGTAAACACCCCTTACCGGTTACTCCAAAATTTTGGTAATTTTTTTATGAATGCATTGTAAGATAACTAACGTAGATATAAAGATTTAAATTTTTATGTTTTATAGTGCAGGAAATAATTAAATATAACTGAAATTTTTTCATGTAAACACCCCTTACCGGTTACGCCAAAATTTTAGTAATTTTTTTGTGAATGCACTGTAAGGTAACTAACATAGATATAAAGATTTAAATTTTTATGTCTTATAGTATAGAAAATAATTAAATATAACTAAAAATTTTTCATGTAAACACCCCTTACCGGTTACCCCAGAATTTTGGTATTTTTTTGTGAATGCATTGTTGGTTAACTAATGTAGATATAAAGTATCAAATTTTTATCTTTTATAGTACAGGAAATAATTAAATATAACTTAAATTTTTTTATGTAAACACCCCTTACCGGTTACCCCAGAATTTTGGTAATTTTTTGCTGATTGCATTGTTGGTTAACTAACATAGATATAAAGTATCAAATTTTTATCTTTTATAGTACAGGAAACAATTAAATATAACTGAAATTTTTTCATGTAAACACCCCTTACCGGTTACCCCAGAATTTTGGTAATTTTTTTATGAATGCATTGTGGGTTAACTAATGTAGATATAAAGTATCAAATTTTTATCTCTTATAGTACAGGAAATAATTAAATATAACTGAAATTTTTTAATGTAAACACCCCTTACTTGTTTTCCCAGAATTTTGGTATTTTTTTATGAATGCATTGTTGGTTAACTAACATAGATATAAAGTTTTAAATTTTTATGTCTTATAGTACAGGAAATAATTAAATATAATTGAAATTTTCTCATGTAAACATCCTTTACCAGTTTCCCCAGAATTTTGGTAATATGTTGTAAATGTTGAATAAATACATACTTCCCTCTTTTTGTTGTAGTATTTTCCCCTGAAATAAAGGGTTGTTAGTTAATAAATTGTATTAGTTTAAGTAATATTTATTGTTTATTTGTAATACATTGTTGTCTTTATTATGTTCATAGCTTAAATTGTATTTATTTTCATTATTCTTTGTATTTTATAAATATGTATACTTACCCGTGTCCTGAAAAATTAGAAATAGGGATGTTTAAATAATAGTTTTTATTAATTTTACATGTATTAATTGTTTATTTGTATTTTACATTGTTGTATTTCATGCAATTACCCTAAATGTATAATATTTTATAGAATAAATATTTATTAAAATATAATTTGTCTATTCCTTACTCCACACACGTATGTAGTTTTTAAAACGGCCACAAGGGTGCAGCAGCTGTCGATAAACGTTGCTATTCAAGTAAAAACGGTGCCCGTCATATGTCTTTGCGCCTAAAATATAGGCAACCAGAATTTCATAAGGTAGCATCTATACTCGATTTTTTTACAAAATTTGGGCCATAGATGCTACATCTGGGTAGCATCTATGTACGAATTTTTACAAAATTTGGTACCTAGATGCTACTTTAAGGTAGCATCTATGCACGAATTTTTTACAAAATTTGGTTCATGGATGCTTCTTTTTTACTCGATTAAAATTCCCAATAGGTATATCTTTGAAGCATCCTTGCACGATTTACTGAGTTTAAATTCCCATTAGGTATACGCTGTTTCCGACAGGTGCTGCCCCCTGGCGGCTGTTTTAAGAACTATATACGTAATATGATCACCACAATTAGAAACTATATACTTACGTGTCTGAAGGGTGTATTTAAAAATCAAAACTCTATACTTACGTGTGTATGAGGGATGTGTTATAAAAAATAAGACTAACTATTAGAAAATTAGTCATTTTTAAATCAATTTTACAGTTTATTAACAATATATAATTACAAATATATTTAAAATATATACATTAACATTTTATTACAATATATACACATAGCTACTTACAAATAAAAATTATTTTTTTAAATATTATAAAAATACGAGTTTTTATAAAAATATATACATATTACTAGATTTATTAACAAATTTAGTAACAATTACGAATAGAATTATAACACAACACAAAAGAAACGTACATTTGTGTTTAAATTATTTCATACTGTTTGTTACCAAATTATATAATATTTATTAAAACATAGCTTCGATTACAATAAATGCTTAAAATCCAATTTACCCTAACCGCGTCTAAATACTAATAATTACAATTTTTACTAAAACTACCTACTGTACGACTAATGTGACGGGTTTAAATTAAAATAAACAGAACATAATGTGACAGGTTTAGAATAAAATGAAATATTTGTATCGAAAGGATAGAATATAAGTGATGTAAATATTAAAAATACAATAAATCAATATAGAGGACATGAGCGAATGAGATTCCGTTTAAAATGTGACCTTGACGGCCAGAGTCGCAAGGTCCCATGGTGTAATGGTTAGCACTCTGGACTTTGAATCCAGCGATCCGAGTTCAAATCTCGGTGGGACCTCAATTTTTCATTTTTTTCTTTTACAAACTATACTTTGTCAATTTATGTAATTGTAATAATTATGGAATGTATTTATTATTTCATTATATTCTAATAGTTTATTTAGTTAATTATTTTTGCCATGAATCAATATAAAACAAAGTTAAATTATTATTAAATATAATAATAAATCAATTTAATATTTGTTTAAACAATAAATGCTACGGATGTCTGTTTTTTATAAACCATAGGAAATACAACAGTAAAATTTTCATGTAAAAAAAGTTATCACTGGTATAAAATTATAAAATAAATGAAATCCATAAAATTAAAACAGGAAACAGTAAAGGAGTACACATATTTATAGAAATTATTGTATTTATCACAGTTTCCTCTCAAAAAAATTATAACTATTACAAAATATTACATTATTTTCAACAATTCTACATGCAGGTACTACAATTTGATTCGCCAAGCATAACAACTGATTACGTCTCTCACTCAAAAATATTCTTATTTCTATTTGGCAAGCGTAAATGATCAAAAATTGTGCGCAAGCAGATTTTTACTCCTTACAAATGTTACAAATTTCTACTTGGACCTCGTATACGTATTATATTAATTTTGTCTCTCTGTATACAGGTACAATGTAAATTCAATTCCAAAGTTTTAAAAATAAATTATTTACAATATTTTACAAGGGCGGAATAAAGCAAATTCTAACTATATAAACAATTGATCTTATTGACTTGGTTCTATGTGAGCAAAGGACGTTTTTGTTTACCAAGTAGAACATTTTTTCAGTGGATTCATTGGTGAGCCGATGGGACAGCTGAAGGCGTCGGAAAAACTAGGCGAATTCATCATTATGCCGTTTACTCTGTAAAATCAATATTTTTTATTTTCTTTGTGTAATATTTGTGTTGCAAATTAATTTAAAAATAAATAAAAGTGTACATCTGTTTCCGCCCGGGATCGAACCGGGGACCTTGTGCGTGTGAAGCACACGTGATAACCACTACACTACGGAAACTTGTTAGTGTATATATACGAGTTCCAATAAGAAACCCATTCATTTTAATTTTTAAATATACCGTGTGTCTATCTTAAAGGTGTACATAGGAGTTTAACATGGGAAATCAGTTTTTTGCAATTTCCTGCTCGCCTAATTATTTTAAGCAAAAACGCTGCAGAATTTTATGCCCTAAAACTTTTATTTGACGCGTTTTTGCTTAAAATAATTAGGCGAGCAGGAAATTGCAAAAAACTGATTTCCCATGTTAATCTCCTATGTACACCTTTAAGATAGACACACGGTATATTATTATAATTTCTTTTAATTGCATTTCATAAACTGTAAGTGCTTACAACTGTGACAAATGAATATGACAAAAGTTACCATAGGAGGGCAATTTCAGTGATGCTTTTGTTTTTCCAAAAAAAATGCATATGTCACTAGATATTGATATGTTTATTATGTTTATAAAATAATTTTTTTCCTATTTTCTTACCTTTCGGGATATGGAGCATGAAAATCCACCTCAACAGACATAATATAGTTCTCTGCTGAAATAACAGAGCAATACATTTGCGCTGCACTGACAAAAAACAGCTGCCTGGGCCCTAAGCTTACACCAGGGAGTCTTTCAGGCACTGCCCCGGGGCCCCGTGAGATCTGGGCGCGTCTCCAAGCTTGCTGGGCGGTTTGTAGGGCCCCTATGTCGGCCATGTTTTCGTTTCGGGTGATGTTCCAGTCAAACTAATAAAAAAAATATTTTTATAAATTAAAATTGATCTCTAGAATATAACGAAGAGTAGCAGTAATATTTCCACTAGCAGCACAAGGCCCATTAGCTCAGTTGGTTAGAGCGTCGTGCTAATAACGCGAAGGTCGCGGGTTCGATCCCCTCATGGGCCATATTTTTTTAATTTATAAATATTTCACATTCATAAAATTTTATATGTTGACCAGTTTACATTGTCTCTATATACCGTCTGTCTGTTTTAAAGGTGTGCATAGGAGATTAACATGGGAAATCAGTTTTATGCAATTTCTTGCCCACCTAATTATTTTAAGCAAAACTGCGCCAAATAAAAGTTTTAGGGCATAAAATTCTGCATCCAAATCAATAAACAGAATTACCTCTACACGCTTTATAACGACAGAAATTAAATATGAAAATGTCGAAAATTACGTTACAAATATCGATAGCCATGGAATTGAACAGAAAATAAATAAATGCTTGACGTTTAATTTGTCAATCTGTCACAACGTAAGTTAACTTATTTGACGTTTCTAACAATGACAATTTGATTTGAACTATATAATATCGTTAATTATGACAACAATAGGAATGTTAGATTAATAAATAAAGTTTTGTCTAAATAATATAAATTTATTAAAAAGTCAATATTACTTAACGAATGTATGTATGATGCTGTGATGTACTCTCAACTCATTTCCAATACATCTAGTATTACAGAAGAGATCTGCACTTATCATTCCTAACACTCTTTCTTCCAGTAATACATATTCTGCTCTTCCTACATTCTGATTATGCGGCTCACGTTGCAGTCTTTCCAAATTTTGCCACGAATTTAGCATTTGTGAAAACACGCTTTTCATTAGTGTAAATATTCATTTTTTAATAATCTCAACGTCAAATAAGTTAACTTACGTTGTGACAGATAAAACGTCAAGCATTTATTTATTTTTTGTTCAATTCCATGGCTGTCGATATTTGTAACGTAATTTTCGACATTTTCATATTTAATTTCTGTCGTTATCAAACATGGAAAAGTAATTCTGATTATTGATTTAGATGCAGAATTTTATGCTCTAAATTTTTTATTTGAAGCGTTTTTGCGTAAAATAATTAGGCGAGCAGGAATTTGCGAAAAACTGATTTCCCATGTTAATCTCCTATGTACACCTTTAAGACAGACACACGGTATGTATTTTCTATAATAAGTGTTTTATCCAGGGCACAAAAAACAAATGAATGGGAGATAGTCTTACTTTTGACCTTCAAAATATAGTCACTATATAGACAGATAAACTGGCTATGTCGGATCCGGCAATAAAACTATAAATATCGTAATCGAAAGGAAACCACGTCTATCAAAAAATTTAAACGTCAACTTTCATTTGCTAGTCATACATATCACTTCGCACAGAATTTTTAATTCCGTTATTCTCGTATTCAAGGTCACATACTCCATTCTTAGGGTAGTTGCATCCTTTTAAAAATAAATAACAATTTGGAGATTTTACCAAAGCAAAATGCTATACTGAACAGTTTAAAAAAGCTGATAACACATTTTTTTTTTTTTAATGACATATCTTTCTCACCTGTATATCAACCTTATTTCCCATAAACTTGACCTGCCTTCTGAACACCCGCGAATATTGCCTAGCTAGGCAATCCACCCTCGCTTCTAGGCCAAGCCTGGCTTCTGGTGCTAACCAATCCCTCAGGCGTCCATGGGCGTCGTACCTAGCTCCGTGTAGGTCAAAACCATGCAGCAACTCATGGGCCAAAATACTACCCAAGGTTCCATGCACGATACAAGAAGGAATGTCCGACCGGAACTGGGGTTGCGTTAATAAGGCCAAGGGTATCACTGCAAAAGAAGGAATTGTTAAATTACATTTTCAACCCCGCCATTAAATTGAAAATATGTTAGACATATGTACAAACGTCCATAGAATCGAATGGCACAGGCCCCGTGCCTCTAAGATTTACTGTTCAATAGCTACGGACCGCCGAAGTCAAAAAATCTTGTAAGTTTTCATTAAAAATAAAAATTTCTATTTTGGATTCTAAGCCCTAGGGAATTTTTTCATTATTTTTCCCGTAACCAGCGGATCCGAGTTAGGGGAAAATGATACTTTTCATTTATGTACAGGGTGTTTTAATTTTTAGTAGACTACTGAATATTTGTAGGTACAATATTTTGGTGTTTTTGTCTTGTAATTCAGTATCAGCCAAATACAAAATTTTAAAATATGTAAGACATATGTAGAAACGTCCATAGAATCGAATGGCCAAGGCCCCGTGCCTCTAACATTTACTGTTCAATCGCTACAGACCGCCAAAGTCAAAAAATCTTGTAAGTTTTCATTAAAAATAAAAATTTCTATTTTGGATTCTAAGCCCTAGGGAATTTTTTCATTATTTTTCCCGTAACCAGCAGATCCTAATTAGGGGAAAATGATACTTTTCATTTATATACAGGGTCGTTTAATTTTTAGTAGACTACTGAATATTTATAGGTACAATATTTTGGTTTTTTGTCTTGTAATACAGTATCAGCCAAAAACAAAAATTGAAAATATGTTAGACATATGAAGAAACGTCCATAGAATCGAATGGCTCAGGCCCCGTGCCTCTAACATTTACTGTTCAATAGCTACAGACCGCCAAAGTCAAAAAATCTTGTAAGTTTTCATTAAAAATAAAAATTTCTATTTTGGATTGTAAGCCCTAGGGAATTTTTTCATTATTTTTCTCGTAACCAGCATATCCTAATTAGGGGAAAATGATACTTTTCATTTATATACAGGCTGGTTTAATTTTTAGTAGACTACTGAATATTTGTAGGTACAATATTTTGGTTTTTTGTCTTGTAATACAGTATCAGCCAAAAACAAAAATTGAAAATATGTTAGACATATGTAGAAACGTCCATAGAATCGAATGGCTCAGGCCCCGTGCCTCTAACATTTACTGTTCAATAGCTACAGACCGCCAAAATCAAAAAATCTTGTAAGTTTTCATTAAAAATAAAAATTTCTATTTTGGATTCTAAGCCCTAGGGAATTTTTTCATTATTTTTCCCGTAACCAGCAGATCCTAATTAGGGGAAAATGATACTTTTCATTTATATACCGGGTGGTTTAATTTTTAGTAGACTACTGAATATTTGTAGGTACAGTATTTTGGTTTTTTGTCTTGTAATACAGTATCAGCCAAAAACAAAAATTGAAAATATGTTAGAGATATGTAGAAACGTCCATAGAATCGAATGGCTCAGGCCCCGTGCCTCTAACATTTACTGTTCAATAGCTACAGACCGCCAAATTCAAAAAATCTTGTAAGTTTTCATTAAAAATAATAATTTCTATTTTGGATTCTAAGCCCTAGGGAATTTTTTCATTATTTTTCCCGTAACCAGAATATCCTAATTAGGGGAAAATGATACTTTTCATTTATATACAGGCTGGTTTAATTTTTAGTAGACTACTGAATATTTGTAGGTACAATATTTTGGTTTTTTGTCTTGTAATACAGTATCAGCCAAAAACAAAAATTGAAAATATGTTAGACATATGTAGAAACGTCCACAGAATCGAATGGCTCAGGCCCCGTGCCTCTAACATTTACTGTTCAATAGCTACAGACCGCCAAAGTCAAAAAATCTTGTAAGTTTTCATTAAAAATAAAAATTTCTATTTTGGATTCTAAGCCCTAGGAAATTTTTACATTATTTTTCCCGTAACCAGCATATCCTAATTAGGAGAAAATAATACTTTTCATTTATATACAGGCTGGTTTAATTTTTAGTAAACTACTGAATATTTGTAGGTACAATATTCTGGTTTTTAGTCTTGTAATACAGTATCAGCCAAAAACAAAAATTGAAAATATGTTAGACATATGTAGAAACGTCCATAGAATCAAATGGCTCAGGCCCCGTGCCTCTAACATTTACTGTTCAATAGCTACAGACCGCCAAATTCAAAAATTTTTGTAAGTTTTCATTAAAAATAAAAAATTCTATTTTGGATTCTACGCCCTAGGGAATTTTTACATTATTTTTCCCGTAACCAGCATATCCTACTTATGGGAAAATGATACTTTTCATTTATATACAGGCTGGTTTAATTTTTAGTAAACTACTGAATATTTGTAGGTACAATATTTTGGTTTTTTGTCTTGTAATACAGTATCAGCCAAAAACAAAAATTGAAAATATGTTAGACATATGTAGAAACGTCCATAGAATCGAATGGCTCAGGCCCCGTGCCTCTAACATTTACTGTTCAATAGCTACAGACCGCCAAATTCAAAAAAACTTATAAGTTTTCATTAAAAATAAAAATTTCTATTTTGGATTCTAAGCCCTAGGGAATTTTTTCATTATATTTCCCGTAACCAGCATATCCTAATTAGGGGAAAATGATACTTTTCATTTATATACAGGCTGGTTTAATTTTTAGTAGACTACTGAATATTTGTAGGTACAATATTTTGGTTTTTTGTCTTGTAATACAGTACCAGCCAAAAACAAAAATTGAAAATATGTTAGACATATGTAGAAACGTCCATAGAATCGAATGGCTCAGGCCCCATGCCTCTAACATTTACTGTTCAATAGCTACAGACCGCCAAAGTCAAAAAATCTTGTAAGTTTTCATTAAAAATAAAAATTTCTATTTTGGATTCTAAGCCGTAGGGAATTTTTTCATTATTTTTCCCGTAACCAGCAGATCGTAATTAGGGGAAAATGATACTTTTCATTTATATACAGGCTGGTTTAATTTTTAGTAGACTACTGAATATTTGTAGGTACAATATTTTGGTTTTTTGTCTTGTAATACAGTATCAGCCAAAAACAAAAATTGAAAATATGTTAGACATATGTAGAAACGTCCATAGAATCGAATGGCTCAGGCCCCGTGCCTCTAACATTTACTGTTCAATAGCTACAGACCGCCAAAAATCAAAAAATCTTGTAAGTTTTTATTAAAAATAAAAATTTCTATTTTGGATTCTAAGCCCGAGGGAATTTTTTCATTATTTTTCCCGTAACCAGCAGATCTTAATTAGGGGGGAATGATACTTTTCATTTATATACAGGGTGGTTTAATTTTTAGTAGACTACTGAATATTTGTAGGTACAATATTTTGTTTTTTTGTCTTGTAATACAGTATCAGCCAAAAACAAAAATTGAAAATATGCTAGACATATGTAGAAGCGTCCATAGAATCGAATGGCTCAGGCCCCGTGCCTCTAACATTTACTGTTCAATAGCTACAGACCGCCAAAGTCAAAAAACCTTGTAAGTTTTCATTAAAAATAAAAATTTCTATTTTGGATTCTAAGCCCTAGGGAATTTTTTCATTATTTTTCCCGTAACCAGCAGATCCTAATTAGGGGAAAATGATACTTTTCATTTATATACAGGCTGGTTTAATTTTTAGTAGACTACTGAATATTTGTAGGTACAATATTTTGGTTTTTTGTCTTGTAATACAGTATCAGCCAAAAACAAAAATTGAAAATATGTCAGACATATGTAGAAACGTCCATAGAATCGAATGGCTCAGGCCCCGTGTCTCTAACATTTACTGTTCAATAGCTACAGACCGCCAAAGTCAAAAAATCTTGTAAGTTTTCATTAAAAATAAAAATTTCTATTTTGGATTCTAAGCCCTAGGGAATTTTTTCATTATTTTTCCCGTAACCAGCAGATCGTAATTAGGGGAAAATGATACTTTTCATTTATATACAGAGTGGTTTAATTATTAGTATACTGAATATTTGTAGGTACAATATTTTGGTTTTTTGTCTTGTAATACAGTATCAGCCAAAAACAAAAATTGAAAATATGTTGGACATATGTAGAAACGTCCATAGAATCGAATGGCTCAGGCCCCGTGCCTCTAACATTTACTGTTCAATAGCTACAGACCGCCAAAATCAAAAAATCTTGTAAGTTTTCATTAAAAATAAAAATTTGTATTTTGGATTCTAAGCCCTAGGGAATTTTTTCATTATTTTTCTCGTAACCAGCATATCCTAATTAGGGGAAAATGATACTTTTTATTTATATACCGGGTGGTTTAATTTTAAGTAGACTACTGAATATTTGTAGGTACAATATTTTGGTTTTTTGTCTTGTAATACAGTATCAGCCAAAAACAAAATTGAAAATATGTTAGCCATATGTAGAAACGGCCATAGAATCGAATGGCTTAGGCCCCGTTCCTCTAACATTTACTGTTCAATAGCTACAGACCGCCAAAGTCAAAAAATCTTGTAAGTTTTCATTAAAAATAAAAATTTATATTTTGGATTCTAAGCCGTAGGGAATTTTTTCATTATTTTTCCCGTAACCAGCAGATCGTAATTAGGGGAAAATGATACTTTTCATTTATATACAGGGTGGTTTAATTTTTAATATACTACTGAATATTTGTAGGTACAATATTTTGGTTTTTTGTCTTGTAATACAGTATCAGCCAAAAACAAAAATTGAAAATATGTTAGACATATGTAGAAACGTCCATAGAATCGAATGGCTCAGGCCCCGTGCCTCTAACATTTACTGTTCAATAGCTACAGACCGCCAAAATCAAAAAATCTTGTAAGTTTTCATTAAAAATTAAAATTTCTATTTTGGATTCTAAGCCCTAGGGAATTTTTTCATTATTTTTCCCGTAACCAGCAGATCGTAATTAGGGGAAAATGATACTTTTCATTTATATACAGGATGGTTTAATTTTTAGTACACTGAATATTTGTAGGTACAATATTTTGGTTTTTTGTCTTGTAATACAGTATCAGCCAAAAACAAAAATTGAAAATATGTTAGACATATGTAGAAACGTCCATAGAATCGAATGGCTCAGGCCCCGTGCCTCTAACATTTACTGTTCAATAGCTACAGACCGCCAAAATCAAAAAATCTTGTAAGTTTTCATTAAAAATAAAAATTTCTATTTTGGATTCTAAGCCCTAGGGAATTTTTTCATTATTTTTCCCGTAACCAGCAGATCCTAATTAGGGGAAAATGATACTTTTCATTTATATACAGGCTGGTTTAATTTTTATTAGACTACTGAATATTTGTAGGTACAATGTTTTGTTTTTTTGTCTTGTAATACAGTATCAGCCAAAAACAAAAATTGAAAATATGCTAGACATATGTAGAAACGTCCATAGAATCGAATGGCTTAGGCCCCGTGCCTCTAACATTTACTGTTCAATAGCTACAGACCGCCAAAGTCAAAAAATCTTGTAAGTTTTCATTAAAAATAAAAATTTCTATTTTGGATTCTAAGCCCTAGGGAATTTTTTCATTATTTTTCCCGTAACCAGCAGATCCTAATTAGGGGAAAATGATACTTTTCATTTATATACAGGCTGGTTTAATTTTTAGTAGACTACTGAATATTTGTAGGTACAATATTTTGGTTTTTTGTCTTGTAATACAGTATCAGCCAAAAACAAAAATTGAAAATATGTTAGACATATGAAGAAACGTCCATAGAATCGAATGGCTCAGGCCCCGTGCCTCTAACATTTACTGTTCAATAGCTACAGACCGCCAAAGTCAAAAAATCTTGTAAGTTTTCATTAAAAATAAAAATTTCTATTTTGGATTCTAAGCCCTAGGGAATTTTTTCATTATTTTTCCCGTAACCAGCATATCCTAATTAGGGGAAAATGATACTTTTCATTTATATACAGGCTGGTTTAATTTTTAGTAGACTACTGAATATTTGTATGTACAATATTTTGGTTTTTTGTCTTGTAATACAGTATCAGCCAAAAACAAAAATTGAAAATATGTTAGACATATGTAGAAACGTCCATAGAATCGAATGGCTCAGGCCCCGTGCCTCTAACATTTACTGTTCAATAGCTACAGACCGCCAAAATCAAAAAATCTTGTAAGTTTTCATTAAAAATAAAAATTTCTATTTTGGATTCTAAGCCCTAGGGAATTTTTTCATTATTTTTCCCGTAACCAGCAGATCGTAATTAGGGGAAAATGATACTTTTCATTTATATACAGGGTGGTTTAATTTTTAGTATACTGAATATTTGTAGGTACAATATTTTGGTTTTTTGTCTTGTAATACAGTATCAGCCAAAAACAAAAATTGAAAATATGTTAGACATATGTAGAAACGTCCATAGAATCGAATGGCTCAGGCCCCGTGCCTCTAACATTTACTGTTCAATAGCTACAGACCGCCAAAGTCAAAAAATCTTGTAAGTTTTCATTAAAAATAAAAATTTCTATTTTGGATTCTAAGCCCTAGGGAATTTTTTCATTATTTTTCCCGTAACCAGCAGATTCTAATTAGGCGAAAATGATACTTTTCATTTATATACAGGCTGGTTTAATTTTTAGTAGACTACTGAATATTTGTAGGTACAATATTTTGGTTTTTTGTCTTGTAATACAGTATCAGCCAAAAACAAAAATTTAAAATATGTTAGACATATGTAGAAACGTCCATAGAATCGAATGGCTCAGGCCCCGTGCCTCTAACATTTACTGTTCAATAGCTACAGACCGCCAAATTCAAAAAATCTTGTAAGTTTTCATTAAAAATAAAAATTTCTATTTTGGATTCTAAGCCCTAGGGAATTTTTTCATTATTTTTCCCGTAACCAGCATATCCTAATTAGGGGAAAATGATACTTTTCATTTATATACAGGCTGGTTTAATTTTTAGTAGACTACTGAATATTTGTAGGTACAATATTTTGGTTTTTTGTCTTGTAATACAGTATCAGCCAAAAACAAAAATTTAAAATATGTTAGACATATGTAGAAACGTCCATAGAATCGAATGGCTCAGGCCCCGTGCCTCTAACATTTACTGTTCAATAGCAACAGACCGCCAAAGTCAAAAAATCTTGTAAGTTTTTATTAAAAATAAAAATTTCTATTTTGGATTCTAAGCCCTAGGGAATTTTTTCATTATTTTTCCCGTAACCAGCATATCCTAATTAGGGGAAAATGATACTTTTCATTTATATACAGGGTGGTTTAATTTTTAGTAGACTACTGAATATTTGTAGGTACAATATTTTGGTTTTTTGTCTTGTAATACAGTATCAGCCAAAAACAAAAATTGAAAATATGTTAGACATATGTAGAAACGTCCATAGAATCGAATGGCTCAGGCCCCGTGCCTCTAACATTTACTGTTCAATAGCTACAGACCGCCAAAGTCAAAAAATCTTGTAAGTTTTCATTAAAAATAAAAATTTCTATTTTGGATTCTAAGCCCTAGGGAATTTTTTCATTATTTTTCCCGTAACCAGCATATCCTAATTAGGGGAAAATGATACTTTTCATTTATATACAGGCTGGTTTAATTTTTAGTAGACTATTGAATATTTGTAGGTACAATATTTTGGTTTTTTGTCTTGTAATACAGTATCAGCCAAAAACAAAAATTGAAAATATGTTAGACATATGTAGAAACGGCCATAGAATCGAATGGCTCAGGCCCCGTGCCTCTAACATTTACTGTTCAATAGCTACAGACCGCCAAATTCAAAAAATCTTGTAAGTTTTTATTAAAAATAAAAATTTCTATTTTGGATTCTAAGCCCTAGGGAATTTTTTCATTATTTTTCCCGTAACCAGCAGATTCTAATTAGGGGAAAATGATACTTTTCATTTATATACAGGCTGGTTTAATTTTTAGTAGACTATTGAATATTTGTAGGTACAATATTTTGGTTTTTTGTCTTGTAATACAGTATCAGCCAAAAACAAAAATTGAAAATACGTTAGACATATGTAGAAACGTCCATAGAATCGAATGGTTCAGGCCCCGTGTCTCTAACATTTACTGTTCAATAGCTACAGACCGCCAAATTCAAAAAATCTTGTAAGTTTTCATTAAAAATAAAAATTTCTATTTTGGATTCTAAGCCCTAGGGAATTTTTTCATTATTTTTCCCGTAACCAGCAGATCCTAATTAAGGGAAAATGATACTTTTCATTTATATACAGGGTGGTTTAATTTTTAGTAGACTATTGAATATTTGTAGGTACAATATTTTGGTTTTTTGTCTTGTAATACAGTATCAGCCAAAAACAAAAATTGAAAATATGTTAGACATATGTAGAAACGTCCATAGAATCGAATGGCTCAGGCTCCGTGCCTCTAACATTTACTGTTCAATAGCTACAGACCGCCAAAAATCAAAAAATCTTGTAAGTTTTTATTAAAAATAAAAATTTCTATTTTGGATTCTAAGCCCTAGGGAATTTTTTCATTATTTTTCCCGTAACCAGCAGATCCTAATTAGGGGAAAATGATACTTTTCATTTATATACCGGGTGGTTTAATTTTTAGTAGACTACTGAATATTTGTAGGTACAATATTTTGGTTTTTTGTCTTGTAATACAGTATCAGCCAAAAACAAAAATTGAAAATATGTTAGACATATGTAGAAACGTCCATAAAATCGAATGGCTCAGGCCCCGTGCCTCTAACATTTACTGTTCAATAGCTACAGACCGCCAAAGTCAAAAAATCTTGTAAGTTTTCATTAAAAATAAAAATTTCTATTTTGGATTCTAAGCCCTAGGGAATTTTTTCATTATTTTTCCCGTAACCAGCATATCCTAATTAGGGGAAAATGATACTTTTCATTTATATACAGGCTGGTTTAATTTTTAGTAGACTATTGAATATTTGTAGGTACAATATTTTGGTTTTTTGTCTTGTAATACAGTATCAGCCAAAAACAAAAATTGAAAATATGTTAGTCATATGTAGAAACGGCCATAGAATCGAATGGCTCAGGCCCCGTGCCTCTAACATTTACTGTTCAATAGCTACAGACCGCCAAATTCAAAAAATCTTGTAAGTTTTTATTAAAAATAAAAATTTCTATTTTGGATTCTAAGCCCTAGGGAATTTTTTCATTATTTTTCCCGTAACCAGCAGATCCTAATTAGGGGAAAATGATACTTTTCATTTATATACAGGGTGGTTTAATTTTTAGTAGACTACTGAATATTTGTAGGTACAATATTTTGGTTTTTTGTCTTGTAATACAGTATCAGCCAAAAACAAAAATTGAAAATATTTTAGACATATGTAGAAACGTCCATAGAATCGAATGGTTCAGGCCCCGTGTCTCTAACATTTACTGTTCAATAGCTACAGACCGCCAAATTCAAAAAATCTTGTAAGTTTTCATTAAAAATAAAAATTTCTATTTTGGATTCTAAGCCCTAGGGAATTTTTTCATTATTTTTCCCGTAACCAGCAGATCTTAATTAAGGGGGAATGATACTTTTCATTTATATACAGGGTGGTTTAATTTTTAGTAGACTACTGAATATTTGTAGGTACAATATTTTGGTTTTTTGTCTTGTAATACAGTATCAGCCAAAAACAAAAATTGAAAATATGTTAGACATATGTAGAAACGTCCATAGAATCGAATGGCTCAGGCCCCGTGCCTCTAACATTTACTGTTCAATAGCTACAGACCGCCAAATTCAAAAAATCTTGTAAGTTTTCATTAAAAATAAAAATTTCTATTTTGGATTCTAAGCCCTAGGGAATTTTTTCATTATTTTTCCCGTAACCAACAGATCGTAATTAGGGGAAAATGATACTTTTCATTTATATACAGGGTGGTTTAATTATTAGTATACTGAATATTTGTAGGTACAATATTTTGGTTTTTTGTCTTGTAATACAGTATCAGCCAAAAACAAAAATTGAAAATATGTTAGACATATGTAGAAACGTCCATAGAATCGAATGGCTCAGGCCCCGTGCCTCTAACATTTACTGTTCAATAGCTACAGACCGCCAAAAATCAAAAAATCTTGTAAGTTTTTATTAAAAATAAAAATTTCTATTTTGGATTCTAAGCCCTAGGGAATTTTTTCATTATCTTTCTCGTAACCAGCAGATCTTAATTAGGGGGGAATGATACTTTTCATTTATATACAGGGTGGTTTAATTTTTAGTAGACTACTGAATATTTGTAGGTACAATATTTTGGTTTTTTGTCTTGTAATACAGTATCAGCCAAAAACAAAAATTGAAAATATGTTAGACATATGTAGAAACGTCCATAGAATCGAGTGGCTCAGGCCCCGTGCCTCTAACATTTACTGTTCAATAGCTACAGACCGCCAAAGTCAAAAAATCTTGTAAGTTTTCATTAAAAATAAAAATTTCTATTTTGGATTCTAAGCCCTAGGGAATTTTTTCATTATTTTTCCCGTAACCAGCATATCCTAATTAGGGGAAAATGATACTTTTCATTTATATACAGGCTGGTTTAATTTTTAGTAGACTACTGAATATTTGTAGGTACAATATTTTGGTTTTTTGTCTTGTAATACAGTATCAGCCAAAAACAAAAATTGAAAATATGTTAGACATATCTAGAAACGTCCATAGAATCGAATAAATCAGGCTCCGTGCCTCTAACATTTACTGTTCAATAGCTACAGACCGCCAAAAATCAAAAAATCTTGTAAGTTTTTATTAAAAATAAAAATTTCTATTTTGGATTCTAAGCCCTAGGGAATTTTTTCATTATTTTTCCCGTAACCAGCAGATCTTAATTAAGGGGGAATGATACTTTTCATTTATATACAGGGTGGTTTAATTTTTAGTAGACTACTGAATATTTGTAGGTACAATATTTTGGTTTTTTGTCTTGTAATACAGTATCAGCCAAAAACAAAAATTGAAAATATGTTAGACATATGTAGAAACGTCCATAGAATCGAATGGCTCAGGCCCCGTGCCTCTAACATTTACTGTTCAATAGCTACAGACCGCCAAATTCAAAAAATCTTGTAAGTTTTCATTAAAAATAAAAATTTCTATTTTGGATTCTAAGCCCTAGGGAATTTTTTCATTATTTTTCCCGTAACCAGCATATCCTAGTTAGGGGAAAATGATACTTTTCATTTATATACAGGCTGGTTTAATTTTTAGTAGACTATTGAATATTTGTAGGTACAATATTTTGGTTTTTTGTCTTGTAATACAGTATCAGCCAAAAACAAAAATTGAAAATATGTTAGACATATGTAGAAACGGCCATAGAATCGAATGGCTCAGGCCCCGTGCCTCTAACATTTACTGTTCAATAGCTACAGACCGCCAAATTCAAAAAATCTTGTAAGTTTTTATTAAAAATAAAAATTTCTATTTTGGATTCTAAGCCCTAGGGAATTTTTTCATTATTTTTCCCGTAACCAGCAGATCCTAATTAGGGGAAAATGATACTTTTCATTTATATACAGGGTGGTTTAATTCTTAGTAGACTACTGAATATTTGTAGGTACAATATTTTGGTTTTTTGTCTTGTAATACAGTATCAGCCAAAAACAAAAATTGAAAATATGTTAGACATATGTAGAAACGTCCATAGAATCGAATGGCTCAGGCCCCGTGCCTCTAACATTTACTGTTCAATAGCTACAGACCGCCAAATTCAAAAAATCTTGTAAGTTTTCATTAAAAATAAAAATTTCTATTTTGGCTTCTAAGCCCTAGGGAATTTTTTCATTATTTTTCCCGTAACCAGCATATCCTAATTAGGGAAAAATGATACTGTTCATTTATATACAGGCTGGTTTAATTTTTAGTAGACTACTGAATATTTGTAGGTACAATATTTTGGTTTTTTGTCTTGTAATACAGTATCAGCCAAAAACAAAAATTGAAAATTTTTCAGACATATGTAGAAACGTCCATAGAATCGAATGGCTCAGGCCCCGTGCCTCTAACATTTACTGTTCAATAGCTACAGACCGCCGAAATCAAAAAATCTTGTAAGTTTTCATTAAAAATAAAAATTTCTATTTTGGATTCTAAGCCCTAGGGAATTTTTTCATTATTTTTCCCGTAACCAACAGATCCTAATTAGGGGAAAATGATACTTTTCATTTATATACCGGGTGGTTTAATTTTTAGTAGACTACTGAATATTTGTAGGTACAATATTTTGGTTTTTTGTCTTGTAATACAGTATCAGCAAAAAAAAAAAATTTAAAATATGTTAGACATATGTAGAAACGTCCATAGAATCGAATGGCTCAGGCCCCGTGCCTCTAACATTTACTGTTCAATAGCTACAGACCACCAAAAACAAAAAATCTTGTAAGTTTTCATTAAAAATAAAAATTTCTATTTTGGATTCTAAGCCCTAGGGAATTTTTTCATTATTTTTCCCGTAACCAGCATATCCTAATTAGGATAAAATGATACTTTTCATTTATATACCGGGTGGTTTAATTTTTAGTAGACTACTGAATATTTGTAGGTACAATATTTTGGTTTTTTGTCTTGTAATACAGTATCAGCCAAAAACAAAAATTGAAAATATGTTAGACATATGTAGAAACGTCCATAGAATCGAATGGCTCAGGCCCCGTGCCTCTAGTATTTACTGTTCAATAGCTACAGACCGCCAAAATCAAAAAATCTTGTAAGTTTTCATTAAAAATAAAAATTTCTATTTTGGATTCTAAGCCCTAGGGAATTTTTTCATTATTTTTCCCGTAACCAGCAGATCCTAATTAGGGGAAAATGATACTTTTCATTTATATACCGGGTGGTTTAATTTTTAGTAGACTACTGAATATTTGTAGGTACAATATTTTGGTTTTTTGTCTTGTAATACAGTATCAGCCAAAAACAAAAATTTAAAATATGTCAGACATATGTAGAAACGTCCATAGAATCGAATGGCTCAGGCCCCGTGCCTCTACCATTTACTGTTCAATAGCTACAGACCGCCAAATTCAAAAAATCTTGTAAGTTTTCATTAAAAATAAAGATTTCTATTTTGGATTCTAAGCCCTAGGGAATTTTTTCATTATTTTTCCCGTAACCAGCAGATCCTAATTAGGGGAAAATGATACTTTTCATTTATATACCGGGTGGTTTAATTTTTAGTAGACTACTGAATATTTGTAGGTACAATATTTTGTTTTTTTGTCTTGTAATACAGTATCAGCCAAAAACAAAAATTGAAAATATGTTAGACATATGTAGAAACGTCCATAGAATCGAATGGCTCTGGCCCGGTGCCTCTAACATTTACTGTTCAATAGCTACAGACCGCGAAAATCAAAAAATCTTGTAAGTTTTCATTAAAAATAAAAATTTCTATTTTGGATTCTAAGCCCTAGGGAATTTTTTCATTATTTTTCCCCTAACCAGCATATCCTAATTAGGGGAAAATGATACTTTTCATTTATATACAGAGTGGTTTAATTTTTAGTAGACTACTGAATATTTGTAGGTACAATATTTTGTTTTTTTGTCTTGTAATACAGTATCAGCCAAAAACAAAAATTGAAAATATGTTAGACATATGTAGAAACGTCCATAGAATCGAATGGCTCAGGCCCCGTGCCTCTAACATTTACTGTTCAATAGCTACAGACCGCCAAATTCAAAAAATCTTGTAAGTTTTCATTAAAAATAAAAATTTCTATTTTGGAT
Organism: Harpalus rubripes; assembly: GCA_963082715.1. Classification (NCBI taxonomy): domain Eukaryota; kingdom Metazoa; phylum Arthropoda; class Insecta; order Coleoptera; family Carabidae; genus Harpalus; species Harpalus rubripes. Next base: position 42,323,499 of record OY720461.1, on the reverse strand, counting down.
TCTAAGCCCTAGGGAATTTTTTCATTATTTTTCCCGTAACCAACAGATCCTAATTAGGGGAAAATGATACTTTTCACTTATATACCGGGTGGTTTAATTTTTAGTAGACTACTGAATATTTGTAGGTACAATATTTTGGTTTTTTGTCTTGTAATACAGTATCAGCCAAAAACAAAAATTTAAAATATGTTAGACATATGTAGAAACGTCCATAGAATCGAATGGCTCAGGCCCCGTGCCTCTAACATTTACTGTTCAATAGCTACAGACCACCAAAGACAAAAAATCTTGTAAGTTTTCATTAAAAATAAAAATTTCTATTTTGGATTCTAAGCCCTAGGGAATTTTTTCATTATTTTTCCCGTAACCAGCATATCCTAATTAGGGGAAAATGATACTTTTCATTTATATACAGGGTGGTTTAATTTTTAGTAGACTACTGAATATTTGTAGGTACAATATTTTGGTTTTTTTGTCTTGTAATACAGTATCAGCCAAAAACAAAAATTTAAAATATGTTAGACATATGTAGAAACGTCCATAGAATCGAATGGCTCAGGCCCCATGCCTCTAACATTTACTGTTCAATAGCTACAGACCACCAAAGACAAAAAATCTTGTAAGTTTTCATTAAAAATAAAAATTTCTATTTTGGATTCTAAGCCCTAGGGAATTTTTTCATTATTTTTCCCGTAACCAGCATATCCTAATTAGGGGAAAATGATACTTTTCATTTATATACAGGGTGGTTTAATTTTTAGTAGACTACTGAATATTTGTAGGTACAATATTTTGGTTTTTTGTCTTGTAATACAGTATCAGCCAAAAACAAAAATTGAAAATATGTTAGACATATATAGAAACGTCCATAGAATCGAATGGCTCAGGCCCCGTGCCTCTAACATTTACAGTTCAATAGCTACAGACCACCAAAAACAAAAAATCTTGTAAGTTTTCATTAAAAATAAAAATTTCTATTTTGGATTCTAAGCCCTAGAGAATTTTTTCATTATTTTTCCCGTAACCAGCATATCCTAATTAGGGGAAAATGATACTTTTCATTTATATACAGGGTGGTTTAATTTTTAGTAGACTACTGAATATTTGTAGGTACAATATTTTGGTTTTTTGTCTTGTAATACAGTATCAGCCAAAAACAAAAATTGAAAATATTTCAGACATATGTAGAAACGTCCATAGAATCGAATGGCTCAGGCCCCGTGCCTCTAACATTTACAGTTCAATAGCTACAGACCACCAAAAACAAAAAATCTTGTAAGTTTTCATTAAAAATAAAAATTTCTATTTTGGATTCTAAGCCCTAGAGAATTTTTTCATTATTTTTCCCGTAACCAGCATATCCTAATTAGGGGAAAATGATACTTTTCATTTATATACAGGGTGGTTTAATTTTTAGTAGACTACTGAATATTTGTAGGTACAATATTTTGGTTTTTTGTCTTGTAATACAGTATCAGCCAAAAACAAAAATTGAAAATATGTTAGACATATGTAGAAACGTCCATAGAATCGAATGGCTCAGGCCCCGTGCCTCTAACATTTACAGTTCAATAGCTACAGACCACCAAAGACAAAAAATCTTGTAAGTTTTCATTAAAAATAAAAATTTCTATTTTGGATTCTAAGCCCTAGAGAATTTTTTCATTATTTTTCCCGTAACCAGCATATCCTAATTAGGGGAAAATGATACTTTTCATTTATATACAGGCTGGTTTAATTTTTAGTAGACTACTGAATATTTGTAGGTACAATATTTTGGTTTTTTGTCTTGTAATACAGTATCAGCCAAAAACAAAAATTGAAAATATTTCAAACATATGTAGAAACGTCCATAGAATCGAATGGCTCAGGCCCCGTGCCTCTAACATTTACTGTTCAATAGCTACAGACCGCCAAATTCAAAAAATCTTGTAAGTTTTCATTAAAAATAAAAATTTCTATTTTGGATTCTAAGCCCTAGGGAATTTTTTCATTATTTTTCCCGTAACCAGCAGATCTTAGTTAGGGGGGAATGATACTTTTCATTTATATACAGGGTGGTTTAATTTTTAGTAGACTACTGAATATTTGTAGGTACAATATTTTGTTTTTTTGTCTTGTAATACAGTATCAGCCAAAAACAAAAATTGAAAATATGTTAGACATATGTAGAAACGTCCATAGAATCGAATGGCTCTGGCCCGGTGCCTCTAACATTTACTGTTCAATAGCTACAGACCGCGAAAATCAAAAAATCTTGTAAGTTTTCATTAAAAATAAAAATTTCTATTTTGGATTCTAAGCCCTAGGGAATTTTTTCATTATTTTTCCCGTAACCAGCATATCCTAATTAGGAGAAAATGATACTTTTCATTTATATACAGGGTGGTTTAATTTTTAGTAGACTACTGAATATTTGTAGGTACAATATTTTGGTTTTTTGTCTTGTAATACAGTATCAGCCAAAAACAAAAATTGAAAATATTTCAGACATATGTAGAAACGTCCATAGAATCGAATGGCTCAGGCCCCGTGCCTCTAACATTTACTGTTCAATAGCTACAGACCGCCAAATTCAAAAAATCTTGTAAGTTTTCATTAAAAATAAAAATTTCTATTTTGGATTCTAAGCCCTAGGGAATTTTTTCATTATTTTTCCCGTAACCAACAGATCCTAATTAGGGGAAAATGATACTTTTCACTTATATACCGGGTGGTTTAATTTTTAGTAGACTACTGAATATTTGTAGGTACAATATTTGTTTTTTTGTCTTGTAATACAGTATCAGCCAAAAACAAAAATTTAAAATATGTTAGACATATGTAGAAACGTCCATAGAATCGAATGGCTCAGGCCCCGTGCCTCTAACATTTACAGTTCAATAGCTACAGACCACCAAAGACAAAAAATCTTGTAAGTATTCATTAAAAATAAAAATTTCTATTTTGGATTCTAAGCCCTAGGGAATTTTTTCATTATTTTTCCCGTAACCAGCATATCCTAATTAGGGGAAAATGATACTTTTCATTTATATACAGGGTGGTTTAATTTTTAGTAGACTACTGAATATTTGTAGGTACAATATTTTGGTTTTTTGTCTTGTAATACAGTATCAGCCAAAAACAAAAATTTAAAATATGTTAGACATATGTAGAAACGTCCATAGAATCGAATGGCTCAGGCCCCGTGCCTCTAGTATTTACTGTTCAATAGCTACAGACCGCCAAAATCAAAAAATCTTGTAAGTTTTCATTAAAAATAAAAATTTCTATTTTGGATTCTAAGCCCTAGGGAATTTTTTCATTATTTTTCCCGTAACCAGCAGATCCTAGTTAGGGGAAAATGATACTTTTCATTTATATACCGGGTGGTTTAATTTTTAGTAGACTACTGAATATTTGTAGGTACAATATTTTGGTTTTTTGTCTTGTAATACAGTATCAGCCAAAAACAAAAATTTAAAATATGTTAGACATATGTAGAAACGTCCATAGAATCGAATGGCTCAGGCCCCGTGCCTCTACCATTTACTGTTCAATAGCTACAGACCGCCAAATTCAAAAAATCTTGTAAGTTTTCATTAAAAATAAAGATTTCTATTTTGGATTCTAAGCCCTAGGGAATTTTTTCATTATTTTTCCCGTAACCAGCAGATCCTAATTAGGGGAAAATGATACTTTTCATTTATATACCGGGTGGTTTAATTTTTAGTAGACTACTGAATATTTGTAGGTACAATATTTTGGTTTTTTGTCTTGTAATACAGTATCAGCCAAAAACAAAAATTGAAAATATGTTAGACATATGTAGAAACGTCTATAGAATCGAATGGCTCAGGCCCCGTGCCTCTAACATTTACTGTTCAATAGCTACAGACCGACAAAGTCAAAAAATCTTGTAAGTTTTCATTAAAAATAAAAATTTCTATTTTGGATTCTAAGCCCTAGGGAATTTTTTTATTATTTTTCCCGTAACCAGCAGATCCTAATTAGGGGAAAATGATACTTTTCATTTATATACAGGGTGGTTTAATTTTTAGTAGACTACTGAATATTTGTAGGTACAGTATTTTGGTTTTTTGTCTTGTAATACAGTATCAGCCAAAAACAAAAATTAAAAATATGTTAGACATATGTAGAAACGTCCATAGAATCGAATGGCTCAGGCCACGTGCCTCTAACATTTACTGTTCAATAGCTACAGACCGCCAAATTCAAAAAATCTTGTAAGTTTTCATTAAAAATAAAAATTTCTATTTTGGCTTCTAAGCCCTAGGGAATTTTTTCATTATTTTTCCCGTAACCAGCAGATCCTAGTTATGGGAAAGTGATACTTTTCATTTATATACAAGGTGGTTTAATTTTTAGTAGAGTACTGAATATTTGTAGGTACAATATTTTGGTTTTTTGTCTTGTAATACAGTATCAGCCAAAAACAAAAATTGAAAATATGTTAGACATATGTAGAAACGTCCATAGAATCGAATGGCTCAGGCCCCGTGCCTCTAACATTTACTGTTCAATAGCTACAGACCGCCAAATTCAAAAAATCTTGTAAGTTTTCATTAAAAATAAAAATTTCTATTTTGGATTCTAAGCCCTAGGGAATTTTTTCATTATTTTTCCCGTAACCAGCAGATCCTAATTAGGGGAAAATGATACTTTTTATTTATATACAGGGTGGTTTAATTTTTAGTAGACTACTGAATATTTGTAGGTACAGTATTTTGGTTTTTTGTCTTGTAATACAGTATCAGCCAAAAACAAAAATTTAAAATATGTTAGACATATGTAGAAACGTCCATAGAATCGAATGGCTCAGGCCCCGTGCCTCTAACATTTACTGTTCAATAGCTACAGACCACCAAAAACAAAAAATCTTGTAAGTTTTCATTAAAAATAAAAATTTCTATTTTGGATTCTAAGCCCTAGGGAATTTTTTCATTATTTTTCCCGTAACCAGCATATCCTAATTAGGGGAAAATGATACTTTTCATTTATATACAGGGTGGTTTAATTTTAAGTAGACTACTGAATATTTGTAGGTACAATATTTTGGTTTTTTGTCTTGTAATACAGTATCAGCCAAAAACAAAAATTGAAAATATGTTAGACATATGTAGAAACGTCCATAGAATCGAATGGCTCAGGCCCCGTGCCTCTAACATTTACTGTTCAATAGCTACAGACCGCCAAATTCAAAAAATCTTGTAAGTTTTCATTAAAAATAAAAATTTCTATTTTGGATTCTAAACCCTAGCGAATTTTTTCATTATTTTTCCCGTAACCAGCAGATCCTAATTAGGGGAAAATGATACTTTTCATTTATATACAGGGTGGTTTAATTTTTAGTAGACTACAGAATATTTGTAGGTACAGTATTTTGGTTTTTTGTCTTGTAATACAGTATCAGCCAAAAACAATAATTGAAAATATGTTAGACATATGTAGAAACGTCCATAGAATCGAATGGCTTAAGCCCCGTGCCTCTAACATTTACAGTTCAATAGCTACAGACCACCAAAGACAAAAAATCTTGTAAGTTTTCATTAAAAATAAAAATTTCTATTTTGGATTCTAAGCCCTAGGGAATTTTTTCATTATTTTTCCCGTAACCAGCATATCCTAATTAGGGGAAAATGATACTTTTCATTTATATACAGGGTGGTTTAATTTTTAGTAGACTACTGAATATTTGTAGGTACAATATTTTGGTTTTTTGTCTTGTAATACAGTATCAGCCAAAAACAAAAATTGAAAATATGTTAGACATATGTAGAAACGTCCATAGAATCGAATGGCTTAAGCCCCGTGCCTCTAACATTTACAGTTCAATAGCTACAGACCACCAAAGACAAAAAATCTTGTAAGTTTTCATTAAAAATAAAAATTTCTATTTTGGATTCTAAGCCGTAGGGAATTTTTTCATTATTTTTCCCGTAACCAGCAGATCCTAATTAGGGGAAAATGATACTTTTCATTTATATACCGGGTGGTTTAATTTTTAGTAGACTACTGAATATTTGTAGGTACAATATTTTGGTTTTTTGTCTTGTAATACAGTATCAGCCAAAAACAAAAATTTAAAATATGTTAGACATATGTAGAAACGTCCATAGAATCGAATGGCTCAGGCCCCGTGCCTCTACCATTTACTGTTCAATAGCTACAGACCGCCAAATTCAAAAAATCTTGTAAGTTTTCATTAAAAATAAAGATTTCTATTTTGGATTCTAAGCCCTAGGGAATTTTTTCATTATTTTTCCCGTAACCAGCAGATCCTAATTAGGGGAAAATGATACTTTTCATTTATATACCGGGTGGTTTAATTTTTAGTAGACTACTGAATATTTGTAGGTACAATATTTTGTTTTTTTGTCTTGTAATACAGTATCAGCCAAAAACAAAAATTGAAAATATGTTAGACATATGAAGAAACGTCTATAGAATCGAATGGCTCAGGCCCCGTGCCTCTAACATTTACTGTTTAATAGCTACAGACCGACAAAGTCAAAAAATCTTGTAAGTTTTCATTAAAAATAAAAATTTCTATTTTGGATTCTAAGCCCTAGGGAATTTTTTTATTATTTTTCCCGTAACCAGCAGATCCTAATTAGGGGAAAATGATACTTTTCATTTATATACAGGGTGGTTTAATTTTTAGTAGACTACTGAATATTTGTAGGTACAGTATTTTGGTTTTTTGTCTTGTAATACAGTATCAGCCAAAAACAAAAATTAAAAATATGTTAGACATATGTAGAAACGTCCATAGAATCGAATGGCTCAGGCCCCGTGCCTCTAACATTTACTGTTCAATAGCTACAGACCGCCAAATTCAAAAAATCTTGTAAGTTTTCATTAAAAATAAAAATTTCTATTTTGGCTTCTAAGCCCTAGGGAATTTTTTCATTATTTTTCCCGTAACCAGCAGATCCTAGTTATGGGAAAGTGATACTTTTCATTTATATACAAGGTGGTTTAATTTTTAGTAGAGTACTGAATATTTGTAGGTACAATATTTTGGTTTTTTGTCTTGTAATACAGTATCAGCCAAAAACAAAAATTGAAAATATGTTAGACATATGTAGAAACGTCCCTAGAATCGAATGGCTCAGGCCCCGTGCCTCTAACATTTACTGTTCAATAGCTACAGACCGCCAAATTCAAAAAATCTTGTAAGTTTTCATTAAAAATAAAAATTTCTATTTTGGATTCTAAGCCCTAGGGAATTTTTTCATTATTTTTCCCGTAACCAGCAGATCCTAATTAGGGGAAAATGATACTTTTTATTTATATACAGGGTGGTTTAATTTTTAGTAGACTACTGAATATTTGTAGGTACAGTATTTTGGTTTTTTGTCTTGTAATACAGTATCAGCCAAAAACAAAAATTTAAAATATGTTAGACATATGTAGAAACGTCCATAGAATCGAATGGCTCAGGCCCCGTGCCTCTAACATTTACTGTTCAATAGCTACAGACCGCCAAATTCAAAAAATCTTGTAAGTTTTCATTAAAAATAAAAATTTCTATTTTGGATTCTAAACCCTAGCGAATTTTTTCATTATTTTTCCCGTAACCAGCAGATCCTAATTAGGGGAAAATGATACTTTTCATTTATATACAGGGTGGTTTAATTTTTAGTAGACTACAGAATATTTGTAGGTACAGTATTTTGGTTTTTTGTCTTGTAATACAGTATCAGCCAAAAACAAAAATTGAAAATATGTTAGACATATGTAGAAACGTCCATAGAATCGAATGGCTCAGGCCCCGTGCCTCTAACATTTACAGTTCAATAGCTACAGACCACCAAAGACAAAAAATCTTGTAAGTTTTCATTAAAAATAAAAATTTCTATTTTGGATTCTAAGCCCTAGAGAATTTTTTCATTATTTTTCCCGTAACCAGCATATCCTAATTAGGGGAAAATGATACTTTTCATTTATATACAGGGTGGTTTAATTTTTAGTAGACTACTGAATATTTGTAGGTACAATATTTTGGTTTTTTGTCTTGTAATACAGTATCAGCCAAAAACAAAAATTGAAAATATTTCAGACATATGTAGAAACGTCCATAGAATCGAATGGCTCAGGCCCCGTGCCTCTAACATTTACAGTTCAATAGCTACAGACCACCAAAGACAAAAAATCTTGTAAGTTTTCATTAAAAATAAAAATTTCTATTTTGGATTCTAAGCCCTAGGGAATTTTTTCATTATTTTTCCCGTAACCAACAGATCCTAATTAGGGGAAAATGATACTTTTCATTTATATACCGGGTGGTTTAATTTTTAGTAGACTACTGAATATTTGTAGGTACAATATTTTGTTTTTTTGTCTTGTAATACAGTATCAGCCAAAAACAAAAATTTAAAATATGTTAGACATATGTAGAAACGTCCATAGAATCGAATGGCTCAGGCCCCGTGCCTCTAACATTTACAGTTCAATAGCTACAGACCACCAAAGACAAAAAATCTTGTAAGTTTTCATTAAAAATAAAAATTTCTATTTTGGATTCTAAGCCCTAGGGAATTTTTTCATTATTTTTCCCGTAACCAGCATATCCTAGTTAGGAGAAAATGATACTTTTCATTTATATACAGGGTGGTTTAATTTTTAGTAGACTACTGAATATTTGTAGGTACAATATTTTGGTTTTTTGTCTTGTAATACAGTATCAGCCAAAAACAAAAATTGAAAATATTTCAGACATATGTAGAAACGTCCATAGAATCGAATGGCTCAGGCCCCGTGCCTCTAACATTTACTGTTCAATAGCTACAGACCGCCAAATTCAAAAAATCTTGTAAGTTTTCATTAAAAATAAAAATTTCTATTTTGGATTCTAAGCCCTAGGGAATTTTTTCATTATTTTTCCCGTAACCAACAGATCCTAATTAGGAGAAAATGATACTTTTCATTTATATACCGGGTGGTTTAATTTTTAGTAGACTACTGAATATTTGTAGGTACAATATTTTGTTTTTTTGTCTTGTAATACAGTATCAGCCAAAAACAAAAATTGAAAATATGTTAGACATATGTAGAAACGTCCATAGAATCGAATGGCTCAGGCCCGGTGCCTCTAACATTTACTGTTCAATAGCTACAGACCGCGAAAATCAAAAAATCTTGTAACTTTTCATTAAAAATAAAAATTTCTATTTTGGATTGTAAGCCCTAGGGATTTTTTTCATTATTTTTCTCGTAACCAGCATATCCTAATTAGGGGAAAATGATACTTTTCATTTATATACAGGGTGGTTTAATTTTTAGTAGACTACTGAATATTTGTAGGTACAATATTTTGGTTTTTTGTCTTGTAATACAGTATCAGCCAAAAACAAAAATTGAAAATATTTCAGACATATGTAGAAACGTCCATAGAATCGAATGGCTCAGGCCCCGTGCCTCTAACATTTACTGTTCAATAGCTACAGACCGCCAAATTCAAAAAATCTTGTAAGTTTTCATTAAAAATAAAAATTTCTATTTTGGATTCTAAGCCCTAGGGAATTTTTTCATTATTTTTTCCGTAACCAACAGATCCTAATTAGGGGAAAATGATACTTTTCATTTATATACCGGGTGGTTTATTTTTAGTAGACTACTGAATATTTGTAGGTACAATATTTTGGTTTTTTGTCTTGTAATACAGTATCAGCCAAAAACAAAAAATGAAAATATGTTAGACATGTGTAGAAACGTCCATAGAATCGAATGGCTCAGGCCCCGTGCCTCTAACATTTACTGTTCAATAGCTACAGACCGCCAAAAATCAAAAAATCTTGTAAGTTTTTATTAAAAATAAAAATTTCTATTTTGGATTCTAAGCCCTAGGGAATTTTTTCATTATTTTTCCCGTAACCAGCAGATCTTAATTAGGGGGGAATGATACTTTTCATTTATATACAGGGTGGTTTAATTTTTAGTAGACTACTGAATATTTGTAGGTACAATATTTTGGTTTTTTGTCTTGTAATACAGTATCAGCCAAAAACAAAAATTGAAAATATGTTAGACATATGTAGAAACGTCCATAAAATCGAATGGCTCAGGCCCCGTGCCTCTAACATTTACTGTTCAATAGCTACAGACCGCCAAAAATCAAAAAATCTTGTAAGTTTTTATTAAAAATAAAAATTTCTATTTTGGATTCTAAGCCCTAGGGAATTTTTTCATTATTTTTCCCGTAACCAGCAGATCTTAATTAGGGGGGAATGATACTTTTCATTTATATACAGGGTGGTTTAATTTTTAGTAGACTACTGAATATTTGTAGGTACAATATTTTGGTTTTTTGTCTTGTAATACAGTATCAGCCAAAAACAAAAATTGAAAATATGTTAGACATATGTAGAAACGTCCATAGAATCGAATGGCTCAGGCCCCGTGCCTCTAACATTTACTGTTCAATAGCTACAGACCGCCAAAGTCAAAAAATCTTGTAAGTTTTCATTAAAAATAAAAATTTCTATTTTGGATTCTAAGCCCTAGGGAATTTTTTCATTATTTTTCCCGTAACCAGCATATCCTAATTAGGGGAAAATGATACTTTTCATTTATATACAGGCTGGTTTAATTTTTAGTAGACTACTGAATATTTGTAGGTACAATATTTTGGTTTTTTGTCTTGTAATACAGTATCAGCCAAAAACAAAAATTGAAAATATGTTAGACATATGTAGAAACGTCCATAGAATCGAATGGCTTAGGCCCCGTGCCTATAACATTTACTGTTCAATAGCTATAGACCGCCAAATTCAAAAAATCTTGTAAGTTTTCATTAAAAATAAAAATTTCTATTTTGGATTCTAAGCCCTAGGGAATTTTTTCATTATTTTTCCCGTAACCAGCATATCCTAATTAGGGGAAAATGATACTTTTCATTTATATACAGGCTGGTTTAATTTTTAGTAGACTACTGAATATTTGTAGGTACAATATTTTGGTTTTTTGTCTTGTAATACAGTATCAGCCAAAAACAAAAATTGAAAATATGTTAGACATATCTAGAAACGTCCATAGAATCGAATAAAACAGGCTCCATGCCTCTAACATTTACTGTTCAATAGCTACAGACCGCCAAAAATCAAAAAATCTTGTAAGTTTTTATTAAAAATAAAAATTTCTATTTTGGATTCTAAGCCCTAGGGAATTTTTTCATTATTTTTCCTGTAACCAGCAGATCTTAATTAAGGGGGAATGATACTTTTCATTTATATACAGGGTGGTTTAATTTTTAGTAGACTACTGAATATTTGTAGGTACAATATTTTGGTTTTTTGTCTTGTAATACAGTATCAGCCAAAAACAAAAATTGAAAATATGTTAGACATATGTAGAAACGTCCATAGAATCGAATGGCTCAGGCCCCGTGCCTCTAACATTTACTGTTCAATAGCTACAGACCGCCAAATTCAAAAAATCTTGTAAGTTTTCATTAAAAATAAAAATTTCTATTTTGGATTCTAAGCCCTAGGGAATTTTTTCATTATTTTTCCCGTAACCAGCATATGCTAGTTAGGGGAAAATGATACTTTTCATTTATATACAGGCTGGTTTAATTTTTAGTAGACTATTGAATATTTGTAGGTACAATATTTTGGTTTTTTGTCTTGTAATACAGTATCAGCCAAAAACAAAAATTGAAAATATGTTAGACATATGTAGAAACGGCCATAGAATCGAATGGCTCAGGCCCCGTGCCTCTAACATTTACTGTTCAATAGCTACAGACCGCCAAATTCAAAAAATCTTGTAAGTTTTTATTAAAAATAAAAATTTCTATTTTGGATTCTAAGCCCTAGGGAATTTTTTCATTATTTTTCCCGTAACCAGCAGATCCTAATTAGGGGAAAATGATACTTTTCATTTATATACAGGGTGGTTTAATTTTTAGTAGACTACTGAATATTTGTAGGTACAATATTTTGGTTTTTTGTCTTGTAATACAGTATCAGCCAAAAACAAAAATTGAAAATATGTTAGACATATGTAGAAACGTCCATAGAATCGAATGGCTCAGGCCCCGTGTCTCTAACATTTACTGTTCAATAGCTACAGACCGCCAAATTCAAAAAATCTTGTAAGTTTTCATTAAAAATAAAAATTTCTATTTTGGATTCTAAGCCCTAGGGAATTTTTTCATTATTTTTCCCGTAATCAGCATATCCTAATTAGGGGAGAATGATACTTTTCATTTATATACAGGCTGGTTTAATTTTTAGTAGACTACTGAATATTTGTAGGTACAATATTTTGGTTTTTTGTCTTGTAATACAGTATCAGCCAAAAACAAAAATTGAAAATATGTTAGACATATCTAGAAACGTCCATAGAATCAAATAAATCAGGCTCCGTGCCTCTAACATTTACTGTTCAATAGCTACAGACCGCCAAAAATCAAAAAATCTTGTAAGTTTTTATTAAAAATAAAAATTTCTATTTTGGATTCTAAGCCCTAGGGAATTTTTTCATTATTTTTCCTGTAACCAGCAGATCTTAATTAAGGGGGAATGATACTTTTAATTTATATACAGGGTGGTTTAATTTTTAGTAGACTACTGAATATTTGTAGGTACAATATTTTGGTTTTTTGTCTTGTAATACAGTATCAGCCAAAAACAAAAATTGAAAATATGTTAGACATATGTAGAAACGTCCATAGAATCGAATGGCTCAGGCCCCGTGCCTCTAACATTTACTGTTCAATAGCTACAGACCGCCAAATTCAAAAAATCTTGTAAGTTTTCATTAAAAATAAAAATTTCTATTTTGGATTCTAAGCCCTAGGGAATTTTTTCATTATTTTTCCCGTAACCAACATATGCTAGTTAGGGGAAAATGATACTTTTCATTTATATACAGGCTGGTTTAATTTTTAGTAGACTATTGAATATTTGTAGGTACAATATTTTGGTTTTTTGTCTTGTAATACAGTATCAGCCAAAAACAAAAATTGAAAATATGTTAGACATATGTAGAAACGGCCATAGAATCGAATGGCTCAGGCCCCGTGCCTCTAACATTTACTGTTCAATAGCTACAGACCGCCAAATTCAAAAAATCTTGTAAGTTTTTATTAAAAATAAAAATTTCTATTTTGGATTCTAAGCCCTAGGGAATTTTTTCATTATTTTTCCCGTAACCAGCAGATCCTAATTAGGGGAAAATGATACTTTTCATTTATATACAGGGTGGTTTAATTTTTAGTAGACTACTGAATATTTGTAGGTACAATATTTTGGTTTTTTGTCTTGTAATACAGTATCAGCCAAAAACAAAAATTGAAAATATGTTAGACATATGTAGAAACGTCCATAGAATCGAATGGCTCAGGCCCCGTGTCTCTAACATTTACTGTTCAATAGCTACAGACCGCCAAATTCAAAAAATCTTGTAAGTTTTCATTAAAAATAAAAATTTCTATTTTGGATTCTAAGCCCTAGGGAATTTTTTCATTATTTTTCCCGTAATCAGCATATCCTAATTAGGGGAGAATGATACTTTTCATTTATATACAGGCTGGTTTAATTTTTAGTAGACTACTGAATATTTGTAGGTACAATATTTTGGTTTTTTGTCTTGTAATACAGTATCAGCCAAAAACAAAAATTGAAAATATGTTAGACATATCTAGAAACGTCCATAGAATCAAATAAATCAGGCTCCGTGCGTCTAACATTTACTGTTCAATAGCTACAGACCGCCAAAAATCAAAAAATCTTGTAAGTTTTTATTAAAAATAAAAATTTCTATTTTGGATTCTAAGCCCTAGGGAATTTTTTCATTATTTTTCCCGTAACCAGCAGATCCTAATTAGGGGAAAATGATACTTTTCATTTATATACAGGGTGGTTTAATTTTTAGTAGACTACTGAATATTTGTAGGTACAATATTTTGGTTTTTTGTCTTGTAATACAGTATCAGCCAAAAACAAAAATTGAAAATATGTTAGCCATATGTAGAAACGTCCATAGAATCGAATGGCTCAGGCCCCGTGTCTCTAACATTTACTGTTCAATAGCTACAGACCGCCAAAGTCAAAAAATCTTGTAAGTTTTCATTAAAAATAAAAATTTCTATTTTGGATTCTAAGCCCTAGGGAATTTTTTCATTATTTTTCCCGTAACCAGCAGATCCTAATTAGGGGAAAATGATACTTCTCATTTATATACAGGGTGGTTTAATTTTTAGTAGACTACTGAATATTTGTAGGTACAATATTTTGGTTTTTTGTCTTGTAATACAGTATCAGCCAAAAACAAAAATTGAAAATATGTTAGACATATGTAGAAACGTCCATAGAAACGAATGGCTCAGGCCCCGTGTCTCTAACATTTACTGTTCAATAGCTACAGACCGCCAAAATCAAAAAATCTTGTAAGTTTTCATTAAAAATAAAAATTTCTATTTTGGATTCTAAGCCCTAGGGAATTTTTTCATTATTTTTCCCGTAACCAGCAGATCGTAATTAGGGGAAAATGATACTTTTCATTTATATACAGGGTGGTTTAATTATTAGTATACTGAATATTTGTAGGTACAATATTTTGGTTTTTTATCTTGTAATACAGTATCAGCCAAAAACAAAAATTGAAAATATGTTAGACATATGTAGAAACGTCCATAGAATCGAATGGCTCAGGCCCCGTGCCTCTACCATTTACTGTTCAATAGCTACAGACCGCCAAATTCAAAAAATCTTGTAAGTTTTCATTAAAAATAAAAATTTCTATTTTGGATTCTAAGCCCTAGGGAATTTTTTCATTATTTTTCCCGTAACCAGCATATCCTAATTAGGGGAAAATGATACCTTTCATTTATATACAGGCTGGTTTAATTTTTAGTAGACTACTGAATATTTGTAGGTACAATATTTTGGTTTTTTGTCTTGTAATACAGTATCAGCCAAAAACAAAAATTTAAAATATGTTAGACATATGTAGAAACGTCCATAGAATCGAATGGCTCAGGCCCCGTGCCTCTACCATTTACTGTTCAATAGCTACAGACCGCCAAATTCAAAAAATCTTGTAAGTTTTCATTAAAAATAAAGATTTCTATTTTGGATTCTAAGCCCTAGGGAATTTTTTCATTATTTTTCCCGTAACCAGCAGATCCTAATTAGGGGAAAATGATACTTTTCATTTATATACCGGGTGGTTTAATTTTTAGTAGACTACTGAATATTTGTAGGTACAATATTTTGTTTTTTTGTCTTGTAATACAGTATCAGCCAAAAACAAAAATTGAAAATATGTTAGACATATGAAGAAACGTCTATAGAATCGAATGGCTCAGGCCCCGTGCCTCTAACATTTACTGTTCAATAGCTACAGACCGACAAAGTCAAAAAATCTTGTAAGTTTTCATTAAAAATAAAAATTTCTATTTTGGATTCTAAGCCCTAGGGAATTTTTTTATTATTTTTCCCGTAACCAGCAGATCCTAATTAGGGGAAAATGATACTTTTCATTTATATACAGGGTGGTTTAATTTTTAGTAGACTACTGAATATTTGTAGGTACAGTATTTTGGTTTTTTGTCTTGTAATACAGTATCAGCCAAAAACAAAAATTAAAAATATGTTAGACAAATGTAGAAACGTCCATAGAATCGAATGGCTCAGGCCCCGTGCCTCTAACATTTACTGTTCAATAGCTACAGACCGCCAAATTCAAAAAATCTTGTAAGTTTTCATTAAAAATAAAAATTTCTATTTTGGCTTCTAAGCCCTAGGGAATTTTTTCATTATTTTTCCCGTAACCAGCAGATCCTAGTTATGGGAAAGTGATACTTTTCATTTATATACAAGGTGGTTTAATTTTTAGTAGAGTACTGAATATTTGTAGGTACAATATTTTGGTTTTTTGTCTTGTAATACAGTATCAGCCAAAAACAAAAATTGAAAATATGTTAGACATATGTAGAAACGTCCATAGAATCGAATGGCTCAGGCCCCGTGCCTCTAACATTTACTGTTCAATAGCTACAGACCGCCAAATTCAAAAAATCTTGTAAGTTTTCATTAAAAATAAAAATTTCTATTTTGGATTCTAAGCCCTAGGGAATTTTTTCATTATTTTTCCCGTAACCAGCAGATCCTAATTAGGGGAAAATGATACTTTTTATTTATATACAGGGTGGTTAAATTTTTAGTAGACTACTGAATATTTGTAGGTACAGTATTTTGGTTTTTTGTCTTGTAATACAGTATCAGCCAAAAACAAAAATTTAAAATATGTTAGACATATGTAGAAACGTCCATAGAATCGAATGGCTCAGGCCCCGTGCCTCTAACATTTACTGTTCAATAGCTACAGACCGCCAAATTCAAAAAATCTTGTAAGTTTTCATTAAAAATAAAAATTTCTATTTTGGATTCTAAACTCTAGCGAATTTTTTCATTATTTTTCCCGTAACCAGCAGATCCTAATTAGGGGAAAATGATACTTTTCATTTATATACAGGGTGGTTTAATTTTTAGTAGACTACAGAATATTTGTAGGTACAGTATTTTGGTTTTTTGTCTTGTAATACAGTATCAGCCAAAAACAAAAATTGAAAATATGTTAGACATATGTAGAAACGTCCATAGAATCGAATGGCTCAGGCCCCGTGCCTCTAACATTTACAGTTCAATAGCTACAGACCACCAAAGACAAAAAATCTTGTAAGTTTTCATTAAAAATAAAAATTTCTATTTTGGATTCTAAGCCCTAGAGAATTTTTTCATTATTTTTCCCGTAACCAGCATATCCTAATTAGGGGAAAATGATACTTTTCATTTATATACAGGGTGGTTTAATTTTTAGTAGACTACTGAATATTTGTAGGTACAATATTTTGGTTTTTTGTCTTGTAATACAGTATCAGCCAAAAACAAAAATTGAAAATATTTCAGACATATGTAGAAACGTCCATAGAATCGAATGGCTCAGGCCCGGTGCCTCTAACATTTACTGTTCAATAGCTACAGACCGCGAAAATCAAAAAATCTTGTAACTTTTCATTAAAAATAAAAATTTCTATTTTGGATTGTAAGCCCTAGGGATTTTTTTCATTATTTTTCTCGTAACCAGCATATCCTAATTAGGAGAAAATGATACTTTTCATTTATATACAGGGTGGTTTAATTTTTAGTAGACTACTGAATATTTGTAGGTACAATATTTTGTTTTTTTGTCTTGTAATACAGTATCAGCCAAAAACAAAAATTGAAAATATGTTAGACATATGTAGAAACGTCCATAGAATCGAATGGCTCAGGCCCGGTGCCTCTAACATTTACTGTTCAATAGCTACAGACCGCGAAAATCAAAAAATCTTGTAACTTTTCATTAAAAATAAAAATTTCTATTTTGGATTGTAAGCCCTAGGGATTTTTTTCATTATTTTTCTCGTAACCAGCATATCCTAATTAGGGGAAAATGATACTTTTCATTTATATACAGGGTGGTTTAATTTTTAGTAGACTACTGAATATTTGTAGGTACAATATTTTGGTTTTTTGTCTTGTAATACAGTATCAGCCAAAAACAAAAATTGAAAATATTTCAGACATATGTAGAAACGTCCATAGAATCGAATGGCTCAGGCCCCGTGCCTCTAACATTTACTGTTCAATAGCTACAGACCGCCAAATTCAAAAAATCTTGTAAGTTTTCATTAAAAATAAAAATTTCTATTTTGGATTCTAAGCCCTAGGGAATTTTTTCATTATTTTTTCCGTAACCAACAGATCCTAATTAGGGGAAAATGATACTTTTCATTTATATACCGGGTGGTTTATTTTTAGTAGACTACTGAATATTTGTAGGTACAATATTTTGGTTTTTTGTCTTGTAATACAGTATCAGCCAAAAACAAAAATTGAAAATATGTTAGACATGTGTAGAAACGTCCATAGAATCGAATGGCTCAGGCCCCGTGCCTCTAACATTTACTGTTCAATAGCTACAGACCGCCAAAAATCAAAAAATCTTGTAAGTTTTTATTAAAAATAAAAATTTCTATTTTGGATTCTAAGCCCTAGGGAATTTTTTCATTATTTTTCCCGTAACCAGCAGATCTTAATTAGGGGGGAATGATACTTTTCATTTATATACAGGGTGGTTTAATTTTTAGTAGACTACTGAATATTTGTAGGTACAATATTTTGGTTTTTTGTCTTGTAATACAGTATCAGCCAAAAACAAAAATTGAAAATATGTTAGACATATGTAGAAACGTCCATAGAATCGAATGGCTCAGGCCCCGTGCCTCTAACATTTACTGTTCAATAGCTACAGACCGCCAAAAATCAAAAAATCTTGTAAGTTTTTATTAAAAATAAAAATTTCTATTTTGGATTCTAAGCCCTAGGGAATTTTTTCATTATTTTTCCCGTAACCAGCAGATCTTAATTAGGGGGGAATGATACTTTTCATTTATATACAGGGTGGTTTAATTTTTAGTAGACTACTGAATATTTGTAGGTACAATATTTTGGTTTTTTGTCTTGTAATACAGTATCAGCCAAAAACAAAAATTGAAAATATGTTAGACATATGTAGAAACGTCCATAGAATCGAATGGCTCAGGCCCCGTGCCTCTAACATTTACTGTTCAATAGCTACAGACCGCCAAAGTCAAAAAATCTTGTAAGTTTTCATTAAAAATAAAAATTTCTATTTTGGATTCTAAGCCCTAGGGAATTTTTTCATTATTTTTCCCGTAACCAGCATATCCTAATTAGGGGAAAATGATACTTTTCATTTATATACAGGCTGGTTTAATTTTTAGTAGACTACTGAATATTTGTAGGTACAATATTTTGGTTTTTTGTCTTGTAATACAGTATCAGCCAAAAACAAAAATTGAAAATATGTTAGACATATGTAGAAACGTCCATAGAATCGAATGGCTTAGGCCCCGTGCCTATAACATTTACTGTTCAATAGCTATAGACCGCCAAATTCAAAAAATCTTGTAAGTTTTCATTAAAAATAAAAATTTCTATTTTGGATTCTAAGCCCTAGGGAATTTTTTCATTATTTTTCCCGTAACCACCAGATCCTAATTAGGGGAAAATGATACTTTTCATTTATATACAGGCTGGTTTAATTTTTAGTAGACTACTGAATATTTGTAGGTACAATATTTTGTTTTTTTGTCTTGTAATACAGTATCAGCCAAATACAAAAACTGAAAATATGTAAGACATATGTAGAAACGTCCATAGAATCGAATGGCTCAGGCCCCGTGCCTCTAACATTTACTGTTCAATAGCTACAGACCGCCAAAAATCAAAAAATCTTGTAAGTTTTTATTAAAAATAAAAATTTCTATTTTGGATTCTAAGCCTTAGGGAATTTTTTCATTATTTTTCTCGTAACCAGCAGATCTTAATTAGGGGGGAATGATACTTTTCATTTATATACAGGGTGGTTTAATTTTTAGTAGACTACTGAATATTTGTAGGTACAATATTTTGGTTTTTTGTCTTGTAATACAGTATCAGCCAAAAACAAAAATTGAAAATATGTTAGACATATGTAGAAACGTCCATAGAATCGAGTGGCTTAGGCCCCGTGCCTCTAACATTTACTGTTCAATAGCTACAGACCGCCAAAGTCAAAAAATCTTGTAAGTTTTCATTAAAAATAAAAATTTCTATTTTGGATTCTAAGCCCTAGGGAATTTTTTCATTATTTTTCCCGTAACCAGCATATCCTAATTAGGGGAAAATGATACTTTTCATTTATATACAGGCTGGTTTAATTTATAGTAGACTACTGAATATTTGTAGGTACAATATTTTGGTTTTTTGTCTTGTAATACAGTATCAGCCAAAAACAAAAATTGAAAATATGTTAGACATATCTAGAAACGTCCATAGAATCGAATAAATCAGGCTCCATGCCTCTAACATTTACTGTTCAATAGCTACAGACCGCCAAAAATCAAAAAATCTTGTAAGTTTTTATTAAAAATAAAAATTTCTATTTTGGATTCTAAGCCCTAGGGAATTTTTTCATTATTTTTCCTGTAACCAGCAGATCTTAATTAAGGGGGAATGATACTTTTCATTTATATACAGGGTGGTTTAATTTTTAGTAGACTACTGAATATTTGTAGGTACAATATTTTGGTTTTTTGTCTTGTAATACAGTATCAGCCAAAAACAAAAATTGAAAATATGTTAGACATATGTAGAAACGTCCATAGAATCGAATGGCTCAGGCCCCGTGCCTCTAACATTTACTATTCAATAGCTACAGACCGCCAAATTCAAAAAATCTTGTAAGTTTTCATTAAAAATAAAAATTTCTATTTTGGATTTTAAGCCCTAGGGAATTTTTTCATTATTTTTCCCGTAACCAGCATATGCTAGTTAGGGGAAAATGATACTTTTCATTTATATACAGGCTGGTTTAATTTTTAGTAGACTATTGAATATTTGTAGGTACAATATTTTGGTTTTTTGTCTTGTAATACAGTATCAGCCAAAAACAAAAATTGAAAATATGTTAGACATATGTAGAAACGGCCATAGAATCGAATGGCTCAGGCCCCGTGCCTCTAACATTTACTGTTCAATAGCTACAGACCGCCAAATTCAAAAAATCTTGTAAGTTTTTATTAAAAATAAAAATTTCTATTTTGGATTCTAAGCCCTAGGGAATTTTTTCATTATTTTTCCCGTAACCAGCAGATCCTAATTAGGGGAAAATGATACTTTTCATTTATATACAGGGTGGTTTAATTTTTAGTAGACTACTGAATATTTGTAGGTACAATATTTTGGTTTTTTGTCTTGTAATACAGTATCAGCCAAAAACAAAAAATGAAAATATGTTAGACATATGTAGAAACGTCCATAGAATCGAATGGCTCAGGCCCCGTGTCTCTAACATTTACTGTTCAATAGCTACAGACCGCCAAATTCAAAAAATCTTGTAAGTTTTCATTAAAAATAAAAATTTCTATTTTGGATTCTAAGCCCTAGGGAATTTTTTCATTATTTTTACCGTAATCAGCATATCCTAATTAGGGGAGAATGATACTTTTCATTTATATACAGGCTGGTTTAATTTTTAGTAGACTACTGAATATTTGTAGGTACAATATTTTGGTTTTTTGTCTTGTAATACAGTATCAGCCAAAAACAAAAATTGAAAATATGTTAGACATATCTAGAAACGTCCATAGAATCAAATAAATCAGGCTCCGTGCCTCTAACATTTACTGTTCAATAGCTACAGACCGCCAAAAATCAAAAAATCTTGTAAGTTTTTATTAAAAATAAAAATTTCTATTTTGGATTCTAAGCCCTAGGGAATTTTTTCATTATTTTTCCTGTAACCAGCAGATCTTAATTAAGGGGGAATGATACTTTTAATTTATATACAGGGTGGTTTAATTTTTAGTAGACTACTGAATATTTGTAGGTACAATATTTTGGTTTTTTGTCTTGTAATACAGTATCAGCCAAAAACAAAAATTGAAAATATGTTAGACATATGTAGAAACGTCCATAGAATCGAATGGCTCAGGCCCCGTGCCTCTAACATTTACTGTTCAATAGCTACAGACCGCCAAATTCAAAAAATCTTGTAAGTTTTCATTAAAAATAAAAATTTCTATTTTGGATTCTAAGCCCTAGGGAATTTTTTCATTATTTTTCCCGTAACCAACATATGCTAGTTAGGGGAAAATGATACTTTTCATTTATATACAGGCTGGTTTAATTTTTAGTAGACTATTGAATATTTGTAGGTACAATATTTTGGTTTTTTGTCTTGTAATACAGTATCAGCCAAAAACAAAAATTGAAAATATGTTAGACATATGTAGAAACGGCCATAGAATCGAATGGCTCAGGCCCCGTGCCTCTAACATTTACTGTTCAATAGCTACAGACCGCCAAATTCAAAAAATCTTGTAAGTTTTTATTAAAAATAAAAATTTCTATTTTGGATTCTAAGCCCTAGGGAATTTTTTCATTATTTTTCCCGTAACCAGCAGATCCTAATTAGGGGAAAATGATACTTTTCATTTATATACAGGGTGGTTTAATTTTTAGTAGACTACTGAATATTTGTAGGTACAATATTTTGGTTTTTTGTCTTGTAATACAGTATCAGCCAAAAACAAAAATTGAAAATATGTTAGACATATGTAGAAACGTCCATAGAATCGAATGGCTCAGGCCCCGTGTCTCTAACATTTACTGTTCAATAGCTACAGACCGCCAAATTCAAAAAATCTTGTAAGTTTTCATTAAAAATAAAAATTTCTATTTTGGATTCTAAGCCCTAGGGAATTTTTTCATTATTTTTCCCGTAATCAGCATATCCTAATTAGGGGAGAATGATACTTTTCATTTATATACAGGCTGGTTTAATTTTTAGTAGACTACTGAATATTTGTAGGTACAATATTTTGGTTTTTTGTCTTGTAATACAGTATCAGCCAAAAACAAAAATTGAAAATATGTTAGACATATCTAGAAACGTCCATAGAATCAAATAAATCAGGCTCCGTGCGTCTAACGTTTACTGTTCAATAGCTACAGACCGCCAAATATCAAAAAATCTTGTAAGTTTTTATTAAAAATAAAAATTTCTATTTTGGATTCTAAGCCCTAGGGAATTTTTTCATTATTTTTCCCGTAACCAGCAGATCCTAATTAGGGGAAAATGATACTTTTCATTTATATACAGGGTGGTTTAATTTTTAGTAGACTACTGAATATTTGTAGGTACAATATTTTGGTTTTTTGTCTTGTAATACAGTATCAGCCAAAAACAAAAATTGAAAATATGTTAGCCATATGTAGAAACGTCCATAGAATCGAATGGCTCAGGCCCCGTGTCTCTAACATTTACTGTTCAATAGCTACAGACCGCCAAAGTCAAAAAATCTTGTAAGTTTTCATTAAAAATAAAAATTTCTATTTTGGATTCTAAGCCCTAGGGAATTTTTTCATTATTTTTCCCGTAACCAGCAGATCCTAATTAGGGGAAAATGATACTTCTCATTTATATACAGGGTGGTTTAATTTTTAGTAGACTACTGAATATTTGTAGGTACAATATTTTGGTTTTTTGTCTTGTAATACAGTATCAGCCAAAAACAAAAATTGAAAATATGTTAGACATATGTAGAAACGTCCATAGAAACGAATGGCTCAGGCCCCGTGTCTCTAACATTTACTGTTCAATAGCTACAGACCGCCAAAATCAAAAAATCTTGTAAGTTTTCATTAAAAATAAAAATTTCTATTTTGGATTCTAAGCCCTAGGGAATTTTTTCATTATTTTTCCCGTAACCAGCAGATCGTAATTAGGGGAAAATGATACTTTTCATTTATATACAGGGTAGTTTAATTATTAGTATACTGAATATTTGTAGGTACAATATTTTGGTTTTTTATCTTGTAATACAGTATCAGCCAAAAACAAAAATTGAAAATATGTTAGACATATGTAGAAACGTCCATAGAATCGAATGGCTCAGGCCCCGTGCCTCTACCATTTACTGTTCAATAGCTACAGACCGCCAAATTCAAAAAATCTTGTAAGTTTTCATTAAAAATAAAAATTTCTATTTTGGATTCTAAGCCCTAGGGAATTTTTTCATTATTTTTCCCGTAACCAGCAGATCCTAATTAGGGGAAAATGATACTTTTCATTTATATACAGGGTGGTTTAATTTTTAGTAGACTACTGAATATTTGTAGGTACAATATTTTGGTTTTTTGTCTTGTAATACAGTATCAGCCAAAAACAAAAATTGAAAATATGTTAGACATATGTAGAAACGTCCATAGAATCGAATGGCTCAGGCCCCGTGTCTCTAACATTTACTGTTCAATAGCTACAGACCGCCAAATTCAAAAAATCTTGTAAGTTTTCATTAAAAATAAAAATTTCTATTTTGGATTCTAAGCCCTAGGGAATTTTTTCATTATTTTTCCCGTAATCAGCATATCCTAATTAGGGGAGAATGATACTTTTCATTTATATACAGGCTGGTTTAATTTTTAGTAGACTACTGAATATTTGTAGGTACAATATTTTGGTTTTTTGTCTTGTAATACAGTATCAGCCAAAAACAAAAATTGAAAATATGTTAGACATATCTAGAAACGTCCATAGAATCAAATAAATCAGGCTCCGTGCGTCTAACATTTACTGTTCAATAGCTACAGACCGCCAAATATCAAAAAATCTTGTAAGTTTTTATTAAAAATAAAAATTTCTATTTTGGATTCTAAGCCCTAGGGAATTTTTTCATTATTTTTCCCGTAACCAGCAGATCCTAATTAGGGGAAAATGATACTTTTCATTTATATACAGGGTGGTTTAATTTTTAGTAGACTACTGAATATTTGTAGGTACAATATTTTGGTTTTTTGTCTTGTAATACAGTATCAGCCAAAAACAAAAATTGAAAATATGTTAGCCATATGTAGAAACGTCCATAGAATCGAATGGCTCAGGCCCCGTGTCTCTAACATTTACTGTTCAATAGCTACAGACCGCCAAAGTCAAAAAATCTTGTAAGTTTTCATTAAAAATAAAAATTTCTATTTTGGATTCTAAGCCCTAGGGAATTTTTTCATTATTTTTCCCGTAACCAGCAGATCCTAATTAGGGGAAAATGATACTTCTCATTTATATACAGGGTGGTTTAATTTTTAGTAGACTACTGAATATTTGTAGGTACAATATTTTGGTTTTTTGTCTTGTAATACAGTATCAGCCAAAAACAAAAATTGAAAATATGTTAGACATATGTAGAAACGTCCATAGAAACGAATGGCTCAGGCCCCGTGTCTCTAACATTTACTGTTCAATAGCTACAGACCGCCAAAATCAAAAAATCTTGTAAGTTTTCATTAAAAATAAAAATTTCTATTTTGGATTCTAAGCCCTAGGGAATTTTTTCATTATTTTTCCCGTAACCAGCAGATCGTAATTAGGGGAAAATGATACTTTTCATTTATATACAGGGTGGTTTAATTATTAGTATACTGAATATTTGTAGGTACAATATTTTGGTTTTTTATCTTGTAATACAGTATCAGCCAAAAACAAAAATTGAAAATATGTTAGACATATGTAGAAACGTCCATAGAATCGAATGGCTCAGGCCCCGTGCCTCTACCATTTACTGTTCAATAGCTACAGACCGCCAAATTCAAAAAATCTTGTAAGTTTTCATTAAAAATAAAAATTTCTATTTTGGATTCTAAGCCCTAGGGAATTTTTTCATTATTTTTCCCGTAACCAGCATATCCTAATTAGGGGAAAATGATACCTTTCATTTATATACAGGCTGGTTTAATTTTTAGTAGACTACTGAATATTTGTAGGTACAATATTTTGGTTTTTTGTCTTGTAATACAGTATCAGCCAAAAACAAAAATTTAAAATATGTTAGACATATGTAGAAACGTCCATAGAATCGAATGGCTCAGGCCCCGTGCCTCTACCATTTACTGTTCAATAGCTACAGACCGCCAAATTCAAAAAATCTTGTAAGTTTTCATTAAAAATAAAAATTTCTATTTTGGATTCTAAGCCCTAGGGAATTTTTTCATTATTTTTCCCGTAACCAACAGATCCTAATTAGGAGAAAATGATACTTTTCATTTATATACCGGGTGGTTTAATTTTTAGTAGACTACTGAATATTTGTAGGTACAATATTTTGGTTTTTTGTCTTGTAATACAGTATCAGCCAAAAACAAAAATTGAAAATTTTTCAGACATATGTAGAAACGTCCATAGAATCGAATGGCTCAGGCCCCGTGCCTCTAACATTTACTGTTCAATAGCTACAGACCGCCAAAATCAAAAAATCTTGTAAGTTTTCATTAAAAATAAAAATTTCTATTTTGGATTCTAAGCCCTAGGGAATTTTTTCATTATTTTTCCCGTAACCAGCATATCCTAATTAGGGGAAAATGATACCTTTCATTTATATACAGGCTGGTTTAATTTTTAGTAGACTACTGAATATTTGTAGGTACAATATTTTGGTTTTTTGTCTTGTAATACAGTATCAGCCAAAAACAAAAATTTAAAATATGTTAGACATATGTAGAAACGTCCATAGAATCGAATGGCTCAGGCCCCGTGCCTCTACCATTTACTGTTCAATAGCTACAGACCGCCAAATTCAAAAAATCTTGTAAGTTTTCATTAAAAATAAAAATTTCTATTTTGGATTCTAAGCCCTAGGGAATTTTTTCATTATTTTTCCCGTAACCAACAGATCCTAATTTGGGGAAAATGATACTTTTCATTTATATACCGGGTGGTTTAATTTTTAGTAGACTACTGAATATTTGTAGGTACAATATTTTGGTTTTTTGTCTTGTAATACAGTATCAGCCAAAAACAAAAATTGAAAATTTTTCAGACATATGTAGAAACGTCCATAGAATCGAATGGCTCAGGCCCCGTGCCTCTAACATTTACTGTTCAATAGCTACAGACCGCCAAAATCAAAAAATCTTGTAAGTTTTCATTAAAAATAAAAATTTCTATTTTGGATTCTAAGCCCTAGGGAATTTTTTCATTATTTTTCCCGTAACCAACAGATCCTAATTAGGGGAAAATGATACTTTTCATTTATATACCGGGTGGTTTAATTTTTAGTAGACTACTGAATATTTGTAGGTACAATATTTTGGTTTTTTGTCTTGTAATACAGTATCAGCCAAAAAGAAAAATTGAAAATATGTTAGACATATGTAGAAACGTCCATAGAATCGAATGGCTCAGGCCCCGTGCCTCTACCATTTACTGTTCAATAGCTACAGACCGCCAAATTCAAAAAATCTTGTAAGTTTTCATTAAAAATAAAAATTTCTATTTTGGATTCTAAGCCCTAGGGAATTTTTTCATTATTTTTCCCGTAACCAGCAGATCCTAATTTGGGGAAAATGATACTTTTCATTTATATACCGGGTGGTTTAATTTTTAGTAGACTACTGAATATTTGTAGGTACAATATTTTGGTTTTTTGTCTTGTAATACAGTATCAGCCAAAAACAAAAATTTAAAATATGTTAGACATATGTAGAAACGTCCATAGAATCGAATGGCTCAGGCCCCGTGCCTCTAGTATTTACTGTTCAATAGCTACAGACCGCGAAAATCAAAAAATCTTGTAAGTTTTCATTAAAAATAAAAATTTCTATTTTGGATTGTAAGCCCTAGGGATTTTTTTCATTATTTTTCTCGTAACCAGCATATTCTAATTAGGGGAAAATGATACTTTTCATTTATATACCGGGTGGTTTAATTTTTAGTAGACTACTGAATATTTGTAGGTACAATATTTTGGTTTTTTGTCTTGTAATACAGTATCAGCCAAAAACAAAAATTTAAAATATGTTAGACATATGTAGAAACGTCCATAGAATCGAATGGCTCAGGCCCCGTGCCTCTACCATTTACTGTTCAATAGCTACAGACCGCCAAATTCAAAAAATCTTGTAAGTTTTCATTAAAAATAAAAATTTCTATTTTGGATTCTAAGCCCTAGGGAATTTTTTCATTATTTTTCCCGTAACCAGCATATCCTAATTAGGGGAAAATGATACTTTTCATTTATATACCGGGTGGTTTAATTTTTAGTAGACTACTGAATATTTGTAGGTACAATATTTTGTTTTTTTGTCTTGTAATACAGTATCAGCCAAAAACAAAAATTGAAAATATGTTAGACATATGTAGAAACGTCCATAGAATCGAATGGTTCTGGCCCGGTGCCTCTAACATTTACTGTTCAATAGCTACAGACCGCGAAAATCAAAAAATCTTGTAAGTTTTCATTAAAAATAAAAATTTCTATTTTGGATTCTAAGCCCTAGGGAATTTTTTCATTATTTTTCCCGTAACCAGCATATCCTATTTAGGGGAAAATGATACTTTTCATTTATATACAGGGTGGTTTAATTTTTAGTAGACTACTGAATATTTGTAGGTACAATATTTTGGTTTTTTGTCTTGTAATACAGTATCAGCCAAAAACAAAAATTGAAAATATTTCAGACATATGTAGAAACGTCCATAGAATCGAATGGCTCAGGCCCCGTGCCTCTAACATTTACTGTTCAATAGCTACAGACCGCCAAATTCAAAATATCTTGTAAGTTTTCATTAAAAATAAAAATTTCTATTTTGGATTCTAAGCCCTAGGGAATTTTTTCATTATTTTTCCCGTAACCAACAGATCCTAATTAGGGGAAAATGATACTTTTCACTTATATACCGGGTGGTTTAATTTTTAGTAGACTACTGAATATTTGTAGGTACAATATTTGTTTTTTTGTCTTGTAATACAGTATCAGCCAAAAACAAAAATTTAAAATATGTTAGACATATGTAGAAACGTCCATAGAATCGAATGGCTCAGGCCCCGTGCCTCTAACATTTACTGTTCAATAGCTACAGACCACCAAAAACAAAAAATCTTGTAAGTTTTCATTAAAAATAAAAATTTCTATTTTGGATTCTAAGCCCTAGGGAATTTTTTCATTATTTTTCCCGTAACCAGCATATCCTAATAAGGGGAAAATGATACTTTTCATTTATATACAGGGTGGTTTAATTTTTAGTAGACTACTGAATATTTGTAGGTACAATATTTTGGTTTTTTGTCTTGTAATACAGTATCAGCCAAAAACAAAAATTTAAAATATGTTAGACATATGTAGAAACGTCCATAGAATCGAATGGCTCAGGCCCCGTGCCTCTAACATTTACTGTTCAATAGCTACAGACCGCCAAATTCAAAAAATCTTGTAAGTTTTCATTAAAAATAAAAATTTCTATTTTGGCTTCTAAGCCCTAGGGAATTTTTTCATTATTTTTCCCGTAACCAGCAGATCCTAGTTATGGGAAAGTGATACTTTTCATTTATATACAAGGTGGTTTAATTTTTAGTAGAGTACTGAATATTTGTAGGTACAATATTTTGGTTTTTTGTCTTGTAATACAGTATCAGCCAAAAACAAAAATTGAAAATATGTTAGACATATGTAGAAACGTCCATAGAATCGAATGGCTCAGGCCCCGTGCCTCTAACATTTACTGTTCAATAGCTACAGACCGCCAAATTCAAAAAATCTTGTAAGTTTTCATTAAAAATAAAAATTTCTATTTTGGATTCTAAGCCCTAGGGAATTTTTTCATTATTTTTCCCGTAACCAGCAGATCCTAATTAGGGGAAAATGATACTTTTTATTTATATACAGGGTGGTTAAATTTTTAGTAGACTACTGAATATTTGTAGGTACAGTATTTTGGTTTTTTGTCTTGTAATACAGTATCAGCCAAAAACAAAAATTTAAAATATGTTAGACATATGTAGAAACGTCCATAGAATCGAATGGCTCAGGCCCCGTGCCTCTAACATTTACTGTTCAATAGCTACAGACCGCCAAATTCAAAAAATCTTGTAAGTTTTCATTAAAAATAAAAATTTCTATTTTGGATTCTAAACTCTAGCGAATTTTTTCATTATTTTTCCCGTAACCAGCAGATCCTAATTAGGGGAAAATGATACTTTTCATTTATATACAGGGTGGTTTAATTTTTAGTAGACTACAGAATATTTGTAGGTACAGTATTTTGGTTTTTTGTCTTGTAATACAGTATCAGCCAAAAACAAAAATTGAAAATATGTTAGACATATGTAGAAACGTCCATAGAATCGAATGGCTCAGGCCCCGTGCCTCTAACATTTACAGTTCAATAGCTACAGACCACCAAAGACAAAAAATCTTGTAAGTTTTCATTAAAAATAAAAATTTCTATTTTGGATTCTAAGCCCTAGAGAATTTTTTCATTATTTTTCCCGTAACCAGCATATCCTAATTAGGGGAAAATGATACTTTTCATTTATATACAGGGTGGTTTAATTTTTAGTAGACTACTGAATATTTGTAGGTACAATATTTTGGTTTTTTGTCTTGTAATACAGTATCAGCCAAAAACAAAAATTGAAAATATTTCAGACATATGTAGAAACGTCCATAGAATCGAATGGCTCAGGCCCGGTGCCTCTAACATTTACTGTTCAATAGCTACAGACCGCGAAAATCAAAAAATCTTGTAACTTTTCATTAAAAATAAAAATTTCTATTTTGGATTGTAAGCCCTAGGGATTTTTTTCATTATTTTTCTCGTAACCAGCATATCCTAATTAGGAGAAAATGATACTTTTCATTTATATACAGGGTGGTTTAATTTTTAGTAGACTACTGAATATTTGTAGGTACAATATTTTGTTTTTTTGTCTTGTAATACAGTATCAGCCAAAAACAAAAATTGAAAATATGTTAGACATATGTAGAAACGTCCATAGAATCGAATGGCTCAGGCCCGGTGCCTCTAACATTTACTGTTCAATAGCTACAGACCGCGAAAATCAAAAAATCTTGTAACTTTTCATTAAAAATAAAAATTTCTATTTTGGATTGTAAGCCCTAGGGATTTTTTTCATTATTTTTCTCGTAACCAGCATATCCTAATTAGGGGAAAATGATACTTTTCATTTATATACAGGGTGGTTTAATTTTTAGTAGACTACTGAATATTTGTAGGTACAATATTTTGGTTTTTTGTCTTGTAATACAGTATCAGCCAAAAACAAAAATTGAAAATATTTCAGACATATGTAGAAACGTCCATAGAATCGAATGGCTCAGGCCCCGTGCCTCTAACATTTACTGTTCAATAGCTACAGACCGCCAAATTCAAAAAATCTTGTAAGTTTTCATTAAAAATAAAAATTTCTATTTTGGATTCTAAGCCCTAGGGAATTTTTTCATTATTTTTTCCGTAACCAACAGATCCTAATTAGGGGAAAATGATACTTTTCATTTATATACCGGGTGGTTTATTTTTAGTAGACTACTGAATATTTGTAGGTACAATATTTTGGTTTTTTGTCTTGTAATACAGTATCAGCCAAAAACAAAAATTGAAAATATGTTAGACATGTGTAGAAACGTCCATAGAATCGAATGGCTCAGGCCCCGTGCCTCTAACATTTACTGTTCAATAGCTACAGACCGCCAAAAATCAAAAAATCTTGTAAGTTTTTATTAAAAATAAAAATTTCTATTTTGGATTCTAAGCCCTAGGGAATTTTTTCATTATTTTTCCCGTAACCAGCAGATCTTAATTAGGGGGGAATGATACTTTTCATTTATATACAGGGTGGTTTAATTTTTAGTAGACTACTGAATATTTGTAGGTACAATATTTTGGTTTTTTGTCTTGTAATACAGTATCAGCCAAAAACAAAAATTGAAAATATGTTAGACATATGTAGAAACGTCCATAGAATCGAATGGCTCAGGCCCCGTGCCTCTAACATTTACTGTTCAATAGCTACAGACCGCCAAAAATCAAAAAATCTTGTAAGTTTTTATTAAAAATAAAAATTTCTATTTTGGATTCTAAGCCCTAGGGAATTTTTTCATTATTTTTCCCGTAACCAGCAGATCTTAATTAGGGGGGAATGATACTTTTCATTTATATACAGGGTGGTTTAATTTTTAGTAGACTACTGAATATTTGTAGGTACAATATTTTGGTTTTTTGTCTTGTAATACAGTATCAGCCAAAAACAAAAATTGAAAATATGTTAGACATATGTAGAAACGTCCATAGAATCGAATGGCTCAGGCCCCGTGCCTCTAACATTTACTGTTCAATAGCTACAGACCGCCAAAGTCAAAAAATCTTGTAAGTTTTCATTAAAAATAAAAATTTCTATTTTGGATTCTAAGCCCTAGGGAATTTTTTCATTATTTTTCCCGTAACCAGCATATCCTAATTAGGGGAAAATGATACTTTTCATTTATATACAGGCTGGTTTAATTTTTAGTAGACTACTGAATATTTGTAGGTACAATATTTTGGTTTTTTGTCTTGTAATACAGTATCAGCCAAAAACAAAAATTGAAAATATGTTAGACATATGTAGAAACGTCCATAGAATCGAATGGCTTAGGCCCCGTGCCTATAACATTTACTGTTCAATAGCTATAGACCGCCAAATTCAAAAAATCTTGTAAGTTTTCATTAAAAATAAAAATTTCTATTTTGGATTCTAAGCCCTAGGGAATTTTTTCATTATTTTTCCCGTAACCACCAGATCCTAATTAGGGGAAAATGATACTTTTCATTTATATACAGGCTGGTTTAATTTTTAGTAGACTACTGAATATTTGTAGGTACAATATTTTGTTTTTTTGTCTTGTAATACAGT
This sequence comes from Harpalus rubripes, assembly GCA_963082715.1. NCBI lineage: Eukaryota > Metazoa > Arthropoda > Insecta > Coleoptera > Carabidae > Harpalus > Harpalus rubripes. Next base: position 42,291,194 of record OY720461.1, on the reverse strand, counting down.
ATCAGCCAAATACAAAAACTGAAAATATGTAAGACATATGTAGAAACGTCCATAGAATCGAATGGCTCAGGCCCCGTGCCTCTAACATTTACTGTTCAATAGCTACAGACCGCCAAAAATCAAAAAATCTTGTAAGTTTTTATTAAAAATAAAAATTTCTATTTTGGATTCTAAGCCTTAGGGAATTTTTTCATTATTTTTCTCGTAACCAGCAGATCTTAATTAGGGGGGAATGATACTTTTCATTTATATACAGGGTGGTTTAATTTTTAGTAGACTACTGAATATTTGTAGGTACAATATTTTGGTTTTTTGTCTTGTAATACAGTATCAGCCAAAAACAAAAATTGAAAATATGTTAGACATATGTAGAAACGTCCATAGAATCGAGTGGCTTAGGCCCCGTGCCTCTAACATTTACTGTTCAATAGCTACAGACCGCCAAAGTCAAAAAATCTTGTAAGTTTTCATTAAAAATAAAAATTTCTATTTTGGATTCTAAGCCCTAGGGAATTTTTTCATTATTTTTCCCGTAACCAGCATATCCTAATTAGGGGAAAATGATACTTTTCATTTATATACAGGCTGGTTTAATTTATAGTAGACTACTGAATATTTGTAGGTACAATATTTTGGTTTTTTGTCTTGTAATACAGTATCAGCCAAAAACAAAAATTGAAAATATGTTAGACATATCTAGAAACGTCCATAGAATCGAATAAATCAGGCTCCATGCCTCTAACATTTACTGTTCAATAGCTACAGACCGCCAAAAATCAAAAAATCTTGTAAGTTTTTATTAAAAATAAAAATTTCTATTTTGGATTCTAAGCCCTAGGGAATTTTTTCATTATTTTTCCTGTAACCAGCAGATCTTAATTAAGGGGGAATGATACTTTTCATTTATATACAGGGTGGTTTAATTTTTAGTAGACTACTGAATATTTGTAGGTACAATATTTTGGTTTTTTGTCTTGTAATACAGTATCAGCCAAAAACAAAAATTGAAAATATGTTAGACATATGTAGAAACGTCCATAGAATCGAATGGCTCAGGCCCCGTGCCTCTAACATTTACTATTCAATAGCTACAGACCGCCAAATTCAAAAAATCTTGTAAGTTTTCATTAAAAATAAAAATTTCTATTTTGGATTTTAAGCCCTAGGGAATTTTTTCATTATTTTTCCCGTAACCAGCATATGCTAGTTAGGGGAAAATGATACTTTTCATTTATATACAGGCTGGTTTAATTTTTAGTAGACTATTGAATATTTGTAGGTACAATATTTTGGTTTTTTGTCTTGTAATACAGTATCAGCCAAAAACAAAAATTGAAAATATGTTAGACATATGTAGAAACGGCCATAGAATCGAATGGCTCAGGCCCCGTGCCTCTAACATTTACTGTTCAATAGCTACAGACCGCCAAATTCAAAAAATCTTGTAAGTTTTTATTAAAAATAAAAATTTCTATTTTGGATTCTAAGCCCTAGGGAATTTTTTCATTATTTTTCCCGTAACCAGCAGATCCTAATTAGGGGAAAATGATACTTTTCATTTATATACAGGGTGGTTTAATTTTTAGTAGACTACTGAATATTTGTAGGTACAATATTTTGGTTTTTTGTCTTGTAATACAGTATCAGCCAAAAACAAAAAATGAAAATATGTTAGACATATGTAGAAACGTCCATAGAATCGAATGGCTCAGGCCCCGTGTCTCTAACATTTACTGTTCAATAGCTACAGACCGCCAAATTCAAAAAATCTTGTAAGTTTTCATTAAAAATAAAAATTTCTATTTTGGATTCTAAGCCCTAGGGAATTTTTTCATTATTTTTCCCGTAATCAGCATATCCTAATTAGGGGAGAATGATACTTTTCATTTATATACAGGCTGGTTTAATTTTTAGTAGACTACTGAATATTTGTAGGTACAATATTTTGGTTTTTTGTCTTGTAATACAGTATCAGCCAAAAACAAAAATTGAAAATATGTTAGACATATCTAGAAACGTCCATAGAATCAAATAAATCAGGCTCCGTGCCTCTAACATTTACTGTTCAATAGCTACAGACCGCCAAAAATCAAAAAATCTTGTAAGTTTTTATTAAAAATAAAAATTTCTATTTTGGATTCTAAGCCCTAGGGAATTTTTTCATTATTTTTCCTGTAACCAGCAGATCTTAATTAAGGGGGAATGATACTTTTAATTTATATACAGGGTGGTTTAATTTTTAGTAGACTACTGAATATTTGTAGGTACAATATTTTGGTTTTTTGTCTTGTAATACAGTATCAGCCAAAAACAAAAATTGAAAATATGTTAGACATATGTAGAAACGTCCATAGAATCGAATGGCTCAGGCCCCGTGCCTCTAACATTTACTGTTCAATAGCTACAGACCGCCAAATTCAAAAAATCTTGTAAGTTTTCATTAAAAATAAAAATTTCTATTTTGGATTCTAAGCCCTAGGGAATTTTTTCATTATTTTTCCCGTAACCAACATATGCTAGTTAGGGGAAAATGATACTTTTCATTTATATACAGGCTGGTTTAATTTTTAGTAGACTATTGAATATTTGTAGGTACAATATTTTGGTTTTTTGTCTTGTAATACAGTATCAGCCAAAAACAAAAATTGAAAATATGTTAGACATATGTAGAAACGGCCATAGAATCGAATGGCTCAGGCCCCGTGCCTCTAACATTTACTGTTCAATAGCTACAGACCGCCAAATTCAAAAAATCTTGTAAGTTTTTATTAAAAATAAAAATTTCTATTTTGGATTCTAAGCCCTAGGGAATTTTTTCATTATTTTTCCCGTAACCAGCAGATCCTAATTAGGGGAAAATGATACTTTTCATTTATATACAGGGTGGTTTAATTTTTAGTAGACTACTGAATATTTGTAGGTACAATATTTTGGTTTTTTGTCTTGTAATACAGTATCAGCCAAAAACAAAAATTGAAAATATGTTAGACATATGTAGAAACGTCCATAGAATCGAATGGCTCAGGCCCCGTGTCTCTAACATTTACTGTTCAATAGCTACAGACCGCCAAATTCAAAAAATCTTGTAAGTTTTCATTAAAAATAAAAATTTCTATTTTGGATTCTAAGCCCTAGGGAATTTTTTCATTATTTTTCCCGTAATCAGCATATCCTAATTAGGGGAGAATGATACTTTTCATTTATATACAGGCTGGTTTAATTTTTAGTAGACTACTGAATATTTGTAGGTACAATATTTTGGTTTTTTGTCTTGTAATACAGTATCAGCCAAAAACAAAAATTGAAAATATGTTAGACATATCTAGAAACGTCCATAGAATCAAATAAATCAGGCTCCGTGCGTCTAACGTTTACTGTTCAATAGCTACAGACCGCCAAATATCAAAAAATCTTGTAAGTTTTTATTAAAAATAAAAATTTCTATTTTGGATTCTAAGCCCTAGGGAATTTTTTCATTATTTTTCCCGTAACCAGCAGATCCTAATTAGGGGAAAATGATACTTTTCATTTATATACAGGGTGGTTTAATTTTTAGTAGACTACTGAATATTTGTAGGTACAATATTTTGGTTTTTTGTCTTGTAATACAGTATCAGCCAAAAACAAAAATTGAAAATATGTTAGCCATATGTAGAAACGTCCATAGAATCGAATGGCTCAGGCCCCGTGTCTCTAACATTTACTGTTCAATAGCTACAGACCGCCAAAGTCAAAAAATCTTGTAAGTTTTCATTAAAAATAAAAATTTCTATTTTGGATTCTAAGCCCTAGGGAATTTTTTCATTATTTTTCCCGTAACCAGCAGATCCTAATTAGGGGAAAATGATACTTCTCATTTATATACAGGGTGGTTTAATTTTTAGTAGACTACTGAATATTTGTAGGTACAATATTTTGGTTTTTTGTCTTGTAATACAGTATCAGCCAAAAACAAAAATTGAAAATATGTTAGACATATGTAGAAACGTCCATAGAAACGAATGGCTCAGGCCCCGTGTCTCTAACATTTACTGTTCAATAGCTACAGACCGCCAAAATCAAAAAATCTTGTAAGTTTTCATTAAAAATAAAAATTTCTATTTTGGATTCTAAGCCCTAGGGAATTTTTTCATTATTTTTCCCGTAACCAGCAGATCGTAATTAGGGGAAAATGATACTTTTCATTTATATACAGGGTAGTTTAATTATTAGTATACTGAATATTTGTAGGTACAATATTTTGGTTTTTTATCTTGTAATACAGTATCAGCCAAAAACAAAAATTGAAAATATGTTAGACATATGTAGAAACGTCCATAGAATCGAATGGCTCAGGCCCCGTGCCTCTACCATTTACTGTTCAATAGCTACAGACCGCCAAATTCAAAAAATCTTGTAAGTTTTCATTAAAAATAAAAATTTCTATTTTGGATTCTAAGCCCTAGGGAATTTTTTCATTATTTTTCCCGTAACCAGCAGATCCTAATTAGGGGAAAATGATACTTTTCATTTATATACAGGGTGGTTTAATTTTTAGTAGACTACTGAATATTTGTAGGTACAATATTTTGGTTTTTTGTCTTGTAATACAGTATCAGCCAAAAACAAAAATTGAAAATATGTTAGACATATGTAGAAACGTCCATAGAATCGAATGGCTCAGGCCCCGTGTCTCTAACATTTACTGTTCAATAGCTACAGACCGCCAAATTCAAAAAATCTTGTAAGTTTTCATTAAAAATAAAAATTTCTATTTTGGATTCTAAGCCCTAGGGAATTTTTTCATTATTTTTCCCGTAATCAGCATATCCTAATTAGGGGAGAATGATACTTTTCATTTATATACAGGCTGGTTTAATTTTTAGTAGACTACTGAATATTTGTAGGTACAATATTTTGGTTTTTTGTCTTGTAATACAGTATCAGCCAAAAACAAAAATTGAAAATATGTTAGACATATCTAGAAACGTCCATAGAATCAAATAAATCAGGCTCCGTGCGTCTAACATTTACTGTTCAATAGCTACAGACCGCCAAATATCAAAAAATCTTGTAAGTTTTTATTAAAAATAAAAATTTCTATTTTGGATTCTAAGCCCTAGGGAATTTTTTCATTATTTTTCCCGTAACCAGCAGATCCTAATTAGGGGAAAATGATACTTTTCATTTATATACAGGGTGGTTTAATTTTTAGTAGACTACTGAATATTTGTAGGTACAATATTTTGGTTTTTTGTCTTGTAATACAGTATCAGCCAAAAACAAAAATTGAAAATATGTTAGCCATATGTAGAAACGTCCATAGAATCGAATGGCTCAGGCCCCGTGTCTCTAACATTTACTGTTCAATAGCTACAGACCGCCAAAGTCAAAAAATCTTGTAAGTTTTCATTAAAAATAAAAATTTCTATTTTGGATTCTAAGCCCTAGGGAATTTTTTCATTATTTTTCCCGTAACCAGCAGATCCTAGTTAGGGGAAAATGATACTTCTCATTTATATACAGGGTGGTTTAATTTTTAGTAGACTACTGAATATTTGTAGGTACAATATTTTGGTTTTTTGTCTTGTAATACAGTATCAGCCAAAAACAAAAATTGAAAATATGTTAGACATATGTAGAAACGTCCATAGAAACGAATGGCTCAGGCCCCGTGTCTCTAACATTTACTGTTCAATAGCTACAGACCGCCAAAATCAAAAAATCTTGTAAGTTTTCATTAAAAATAAAAATTTCTATTTTGGATTCTAAGCCCTAGGGAATTTTTTCATTATTTTTCCCGTAACCAGCAGATCGTAATTAGGGGAAAATGATACTTTTCATTTATATACAGGGTGGTTTAATTATTAGTATACTGAATATTTGTAGGTACAATATTTTGGTTTTTTATCTTGTAATACAGTATCAGCCAAAAACAAAAATTGAAAATATGTTAGACATATGTAGAAACGTCCATAGAATCGAATGGCTCAGGCCCCGTGCCTCTACCATTTACTGTTCAATAGCTACAGACCGCCAAATTCAAAAAATCTTGTAAGTTTTCATTAAAAATAAAAATTTCTATTTTGGATTCTAAGCCCTAGGGAATTTTTTCATTATTTTTCCCGTAACCAGCATATCCTAATTAGGGGAAAATGATACCTTTCATTTATATACAGGCTGGTTTAATTTTTAGTAGACTACTGAATATTTGTAGGTACAATATTTTGGTTTTTTGTCTTGTAATACAGTATCAGCCAAAAACAAAAATTTAAAATATGTTAGACATATGTAGAAACGTCCATAGAATCGAATGGCTCAGGCCCCGTGCCTCTACCATTTACTGTTCAATAGCTACAGACCGCCAAATTCAAAAAATCTTGTAAGTTTTCATTAAAAATAAAAATTTCTATTTTGGATTCTAAGCCCTAGGGAATTTTTTCATTATTTTTCCCGTAACCAACAGATCCTAATTAGGAGAAAATGATACTTTTCATTTATATACCGGGTGGTTTAATTTTTAGTAGACTACTGAATATTTGTAGGTACAATATTTTGGTTTTTTGTCTTGTAATACAGTATCAGCCAAAAACAAAAATTGAAAATTTTTCAGACATATGTAGAAACGTCCATAGAATCGAATGGCTCAGGCCCCGTGCCTCTAACATTTACTGTTCAATAGCTACAGACCGCCAAAATCAAAAAATCTTGTAAGTTTTCATTAAAAATAAAAATTTCTATTTTGGATTCTAAGCCCTAGGGAATTTTTTCATTATTTTTCCCGTAACCAGCATATCCTAATTAGGGGAAAATGATACCTTTCATTTATATACAGGCTGGTTTAATTTTTAGTAGACTACTGAATATTTGTAGGTACAATATTTTGGTTTTTTGTCTTGTAATACAGTATCAGCCAAAAACAAAAATTTAAAATATGTTAGACATATGTAGAAACGTCCATAGAATCGAATGGCTCAGGCCCCGTGCCTCTACCATTTACTGTTCAATAGCTACAGACCGCCAAATTCAAAAAATCTTGTAAGTTTTCATTAAAAATAAAAATTTCTATTTTGGATTCTAAGCCCTAGGGAATTTTTTCATTATTTTTCCCGTAACCAACAGATCCTAATTTGGGGAAAATGATACTTTTCATTTATATACCGGGTGGTTTAATTTTTAGTAGACTACTGAATATTTGTAGGTACAATATTTTGGTTTTTTGTCTTGTAATACAGTATCAGCCAAAAACAAAAATTGAAAATTTTTCAGACATATGTAGAAACGTCCATAGAATCGAATGGCTCAGGCCCCGTGCCTCTAACATTTACTGTTCAATAGCTACAGACCGCCAAAATCAAAAAATCTTGTAAGTTTTCATTAAAAATAAAAATTTCTATTTTGGATTCTAAGCCCTAGGGAATTTTTTCATTATTTTTCCCGTAACCAACAGATCCTAATTAGGGGAAAATGATACTTTTCATTTATATACCGGGTGGTTTAATTTTTAGTAGACTACTGAATATTTGTAGGTACAATATTTTGGTTTTTTGTCTTGTAATACAGTATCAGCCAAAAAGAAAAATTGAAAATATGTTAGACATATGTAGAAACGTCCATAGAATCGAATGGCTCAGGCCCCGTGCCTCTACCATTTACTGTTCAATAGCTACAGACCGCCAAATTCAAAAAATCTTGTAAGTTTTCATTAAAAATAAAAATTTCTATTTTGGATTCTAAGCCCTAGGGAATTTTTTCATTATTTTTCCCGTAACCAGCAGATCCTAATTTGGGGAAAATGATACTTTTCATTTATATACCGGGTGGTTTAATTTTTAGTAGACTACTGAATATTTGTAGGTACAATATTTTGGTTTTTTGTCTTGTAATACAGTATCAGCCAAAAACAAAAATTTAAAATATGTTAGACATATGTAGAAACGTCCATAGAATCGAATGGCTCAGGCCCCGTGCCTCTAGTATTTACTGTTCAATAGCTACAGACCGCGAAAATCAAAAAATCTTGTAAGTTTTCATTAAAAATAAAAATTTCTATTTTGGATTGTAAGCCCTAGGGATTTTTTTCATTATTTTTCTCGTAACCAGCATATTCTAATTAGGGGAAAATGATACTTTTCATTTATATACCGGGTGGTTTAATTTTTAGTAGACTACTGAATATTTGTAGGTACAATATTTTGGTTTTTTGTCTTGTAATACAGTATCAGCCAAAAACAAAAATTTAAAATATGTTAGACATATGTAGAAACGTCCATAGAATCGAATGGCTCAGGCCCCGTGCCTCTACCATTTACTGTTCAATAGCTACAGACCGCCAAATTCAAAAAATCTTGTAAGTTTTCATTAAAAATAAAAATTTCTATTTTGGATTCTAAGCCCTAGGGAATTTTTTCATTATTTTTCCCGTAACCAGCATATCCTAATTAGGGGAAAATGATACTTTTCATTTATATACCGGGTGGTTTAATTTTTAGTAGACTACTGAATATTTGTAGGTACAATATTTTGTTTTTTTGTCTTGTAATACAGTATCAGCCAAAAACAAAAATTGAAAATATGTTAGACATATGTAGAAACGTCCATAGAATCGAATGGTTCTGGCCCGGTGCCTCTAACATTTACTGTTCAATAGCTACAGACCGCGAAAATCAAAAAATCTTGTAAGTTTTCATTAAAAATAAAAATTTCTATTTTGGATTCTAAGCCCTAGGGAATTTTTTCATTATTTTTCCCGTAACCAGCATATCCTATTTAGGGGAAAATGATACTTTTCATTTATATACAGGGTGGTTTAATTTTTAGTAGACTACTGAATATTTGTAGGTACAATATTTTGGTTTTTTGTCTTGTAATACAGTATCAGCCAAAAACAAAAATTGAAAATATTTCAGACATATGTAGAAACGTCCATAGAATCGAATGGCTCAGGCCCCGTGCCTCTAACATTTACTGTTCAATAGCTACAGACCGCCAAATTCAAAATATCTTGTAAGTTTTCATTAAAAATAAAAATTTCTATTTTGGATTCTAAGCCCTAGGGAATTTTTTCATTATTTTTCCCGTAACCAACAGATCCTAATTAGGGGAAAATGATACTTTTCACTTATATACCGGGTGGTTTAATTTTTAGTAGACTACTGAATATTTGTAGGTACAATATTTGTTTTTTTGTCTTGTAATACAGTATCAGCCAAAAACAAAAATTTAAAATATGTTAGACATATGTAGAAACGTCCATAGAATCGAATGGCTCAGGCCCCGTGCCTCTAACATTTACTGTTCAATAGCTACAGACCACCAAAAACAAAAAATCTTGTAAGTTTTCATTAAAAATAAAAATTTCTATTTTGGATTCTAAGCCCTAGGGAATTTTTTCATTATTTTTCCCGTAACCAGCATATCCTAATAAGGGGAAAATGATACTTTTCATTTATATACAGGGTGGTTTAATTTTTAGTAGACTACTGAATATTTGTAGGTACAATATTTTGGTTTTTTGTCTTGTAATACAGTATCAGCCAAAAACAAAAATTTAAAATATGTTAGACATATGTAGAAACGTCCATAGAATCGAATGGCTCAGGCCCCGTGCCTCTAACATTTACTGTTCAATAGCTACAGACCACCAAAGACAAAAAATCTTGTAAGTTTTCATTAAAAATAAAAATTTCTATTTTGGATTCTAAGCCCTAGGGAATTTTTTCATTATTTTTCCCGTAACCAGCATATCCTAATTAGGGGAAAATGATACTTTTCATTTATATACAGGGTGGTTTAATTTTTAGTAGACTACTGAATATTTGTAGGTACAATATTTTGGTTTTTTGTCTTGTAATACAGTATCAGCCAAAAACAAAAATTGAAAATATGTTAGACATATGTAGAAACGTCCATAGAATCGAATGGCTTAAGCCCCGTGCCTCTAACATTTACAGTTCAATAGCTACAGACCACCAAAGACAAAAAATCTTGTAAGTTTTCATTAAAAATAAAAATTTCTATTTTGGATTCTAAGCCCTAGGGAATTTTTTCATTATTTTTCCCGTAACCAGCATATCCTAGTTAGGGAAAAATGATACTTTTCATTTATATACAGGGTGGTTTAATTTTTAGTAGACTACTGAATATTTATAGGTACAATATTTTGGTTTTTTGTCTTGTAATACAGTATCAGCCGAAAACAAAAATTGAAAATATGTTAGACATATGTAGAAACGTCCATAGAATCGAATGGCTCAGGCCCCGTGCCTCTAACATTTACAGTTCAATAGCTACAGACCACCAAAGACAAAAAATCTTGTAAGTTTTCATTAAAAATAAAAATTTCTATTTTGGATTCTAAGCCCTAGGCAATTTTTTCATTATTTTTCCCGTAACCAGCATATCCTAATTAGGAAAAAATGATACTTTTCATTTATATACAGGGTGGTTTAATTTTTAGTAGACTACTGAATATTTGTAGGTACAATATTTTGGTTTTTTGTCTTGTAATACAGTATCAGCCAAAAACAAAAATTAAAAATATGTTAGACATATGTAGAAACGTCCATAGAATCGAATGGCTCAGGCCCCGTGCCTCTAACATTTACTGTTCAATAGCTACAGACCGCGAAAATCAAAAAATCTTGTAAGTTTTCATTAAAAATAAAAATTTCTATTTTGGATTGTAAGCCCTAGGGATTTTTTTCATTATTTTTCTCGTAACCAGCATATTCTAATTAGGGGAAAATGATACTTTTCATTTATATACCGGGTGGTTTAATTTTTAGTAGACTACTGAATATTTGTAGGTACAATATTTTGGTTTTTTGTCTTGTAATACAGTATCAGCCAAAAACAAAAATTTAAAATATGTTAGACATATGTAGAAACGTCCATAGAATCGAATGGCTCAGGCCCCGTGCCTCTACCATTTACTGTTCAATAGCTACAGACCGCCAAATTCAAAAAATCTTGTAAGTTTTCATTAAAAATAAAAATTTCTATTTTGGATTCTAAGCCCTAGGGAATTTTTTCATTATTTTTCCCGTAACCAGCATATCCTAATTAGGGGAAAATGATACTTTTCATTTATATACCGGGTGGTTTAATTTTTAGTAGACTACTGAATATTTGTAGGTACAATATTTTGTTTTTTTGTCTTGTAATACAGTATCAGCCAAAAACAAAAATTGAAAATATGTTAGACATATGTAGAAACGTCCATAGAATCGAATGGCTCTGGCCCGGTGCCTCTAACATTTACTGTTCAATAGCTACAGACCGCGAAAATCAAAAAATCTTGTAAGTTTTCATTAAAAATAAAAATTTCTATTTTGGATTCTAAGCCCTAGGGAATTTTTTCATTATTTTTCCCGTAACCAGCATATCCTAATTAGGGGAAAATGATACTTTTCATTTATATACAGGGTGGTTTAATTTTTAGTAGACTACTGAATATTTGTAGGTACAATATTTTGGTTTTTTGTCTTGTAATACAGTATCAGCCAAAAACAAAAATTGAAAATATTTCAGACATATGTAGAAACGTCCATAGAATCGAAGGGCTCAGGCCCCGTGCCTCTAACATTTACTGTTCAATAGCTACAGACCGCCAAATTCAAAATATCTTGTAAGTTTTCATTAAAAATAAAAATTTCTATTTTGGATTCTAAGCCCTAGGGAATTTTTTCATTATTTTTCCCGTAACCAGCATATCCTAATAAGGGGAAAATGATACTTTTCATTTATATACAGGGTGGTTTAATTTTTAGTAGACTACTGAATATTTGTAGGTACAATATTTTGGTTTTTTGTCTTGTAATACAGTATCAGCCAAAAACAAAAATTTAAAATATGTTAGACATATGTAGAAACGTCCATAGAATCGAATGGCTCAGGCCCCGTGCCTCTAACATTTACTGTTCAATAGCTACAGACCACCAAAGACAAAAAATCTTGTAAGTTTTCATTAAAAATAAAAATTTCTATTTTGGATTCTAAGCCCTAGGGAATTTTTTCATTATTTTTCCCGTAACCAGCATATCCTAATTAGGGGAAAATGATACTTTTCATTTATATACAGGGTGGTTTAATTTTTAGTAGACTACTGAATATTTGTAGGTACAATATTTTGGTTTTTTGTCTTGTAATACAGTATCAGCCAAAAACAAAAATTGAAAATATGTTAGACATATGTAGAAACGTCCATAGAATCGAATGGCTTAAGCCCCGTGCCTCTAACATTTACAGTTCAATAGCTACAGACCACCAAAGACAAAAAATCTTGTAAGTTTTCATTAAAAATAAAAATTTCTATTTTGGATTCTAAGCCCTAGGGAATTTTTTCATTATTTTTCCCGTAACCAGCATATCCTAGTTAGGGAAAAATGATACTTTTCATTTATATACAGGGTGGTTTAATTTTTAGTAGACTACTGAATATTTATAGGTACAATATTTTGGTTTTTTGTCTTGTAATACAGTATCAGCCGAAAACAAAAATTGAAAATATGTTAGACATATGTAGAAACGTCCATAGAATCGAATGGCTCAGGCCCCGTGCCTCTAACATTTACAGTTCAATAGCTACAGACCACCAAAGACAAAAAATCTTGTAAGTTTTCATTAAAAATAAAAATTTCTATTTTGGATTCTAAGCCCTAGGCAATTTTTTCATTATTTTTCCCGTAACCAGCATATCCTAATTAGGAAAAAATGATACTTTTCATTTATATACAGGGTGGTTTAATTTTTAGTAGACTACTGAATATTTGTAGGTACAATATTTTGGTTTTTTGTCTTGTAATACAGTATCAGCCAAAAACAAAAATTGAAAATATGTTAGACATATGTAGAAACGTCCATAGAATCGAATGGCTCAGGCCCCGTGCCTCTAACATTTACAGTTCAATAGCTACAGACCACCAAAGACAAAAAATCTTGTAAGTTTTCATTAAAAATAAAAATTTCTATTTTGGATTCTAAGCCCTAGGGAATTTTTTCATTATTTTTCCCGTAACCAGCATATCCTAATTAGGAGAAAATAATACTTTTCATTTATATACAGGGTGGTTTAATTTTTAGTAGATTACTGAATATTTGTAGGTACAATATTTTGTTTTTTTGTCTTGTAATACAGTATCAGCCAAAAACAAAAATTGAAAATATGTTAGACATATGTAGAAACGTCCATAGAATCGAATGGCTCAGGCCCGGTGCCTCTAACATTTACTGTTCAATAGCTACAGACCGCGAAAATCAAAAAATCTTGTAACTTTTCATTAAAAATAAAAATTTCTATTTTGGATTGTAAGCCCTAGGGATTTTTTTCATTATTTTTCTCGTAACCAGCATATCCTAATTAGGGGAAAATGATACTTTTCATTTATATACAGGCTGGTTTAATTTTTAGTAAACTACTGAATATATGTAGGTACAATATTTTGGTTTTTTGTCTTGTAATACAGTATCAGCCAAAACCAAAATTGAAAATATTTCAGACATATGTAGAAACGTCCATAGAATCGAATGGCTCAGGCCCCGTGCCTCTAACATTTACTGTTCAATAGCTACAGACCGCCAAATTCAAAAAATCTTGTAAGTTTTCATTAAAAATAAAAATTTCTATTTTAGATTCTAAGCCCTAGGGAATTTTTTCATTATTTTTTCCGTAACCAACAGATCCTAATTAGGGGAAAATGATACTTTTCATTTATATACCGGGTGGTTTATTTTTAGTAGACTACTGAATATTTGTAGGTACAATATTTTGGTTTTTTGTCTTGTAATACAGTATCAGCCAAAAACAAAAATTGAAAATATGTTAGACATATGTAGAAACGTCCATAGAATCGAATGGCTCAGGCCCCGTGCCTCTAACATTTACTGTTCAATAGCTACAGACCGCGAAAATCAAAAAATCTTGTAAGTTTTCATTAAAAATAAAAATTTCTATTTTGGATTTTAAGCCCTAGGGAATTTTTTCATTATTTTTCCCGTAACCAGCATATCCTAATTAGAGGAAAATGATACTTTTCATTTATATACCGGGTGGTTTAATTTTTAGTAGACTACTGAATATTTGTAGGTACAATATTTTGGTTTTTTGTCTTGTAATACAGTATCAGCCAAAAACAAAAATTGAAAATATGTTAGACATATGTAGAGAATCGAATGGCTCAGGCCCCGTGCCTCTAACATTTACAGTTCAATAGCTACAGACCACCAAGGACAAAAAATCTTGTAAGTTTTCATTAAAAATAAAAATTTCTATTTTGGATTCTAAGCCCTAGGGAATTTTTTCATTATTTTTCCCGTAACCAGCATATCCTAATTAGGAGAAAATGATACTTTTCATTTATATACAGGGTGGTTTAATTTTTAGTAGACTACTGAATATTTGTAGGTACAATATTTTGGTTTTTTGTCTTGTAATACAGTATCAGCCAAAAACAAAAATTGAAAATATTTCAGACATATGTAGCAACGTCCATAGAATCGAATGGCTCAGGCCCCGTGCCTCTAACATTTACTGTTCAATAGCTACAGACCGCCAAATTCAAAAAATCTTGTAAGTTTTCATTAAAAATAAAAATTTCTATTTTGGATTCTAAGCCCTAGGGAATTTTTTCATTATTTTTCCCGTACCCAACAGATCCTAATTAGGAGAAAATGATACTTTTCATTTATATACCGGGTGGTTTAATTTTTAGTAGACTACTGAATATTTGTAGGTACAATATTTTGTTTTTTTGTCTTGTAATACAGTATCAGCCAAAAACAAAAATTGAAAATATGTTAGACATATGTAGAAACGTCCATAGAATCGAATGGCTCAGGCCCGGTGCCTCTAACATTTACTGTTCAATAGCTACAGACCGCCAAATTCAAAAAATCTTGTAAGTTTTTATTAAAAATAAAAATTTCTATTTTGGATTCTAAGCCCTAGGGAATTTTTTCATTATTTTTCCCGTAACCAGCAGATCCTAATTAGGGGAAAATGATACTTTTCATTTATATACAGGGTGGTTTAATTTTTAGTAGACTACTGAATATTTGTAGGTACAATATTTTGGTTTTTTGTCTTGTAATACAGTATCAGCCAAAAACAAAAATTGAAAATATGTTAGACATATGTAGAAACGTCCATAGAATCGAATGGCTCAGGCCCCGTGTCTCTAACATTTACTGTTCAATAGCTACAGACCGCCAAAATCAAAAAATCTTGTAAGTTTTCATTAAAAATAAAAATTTCTATTTTGGATTCTAAGCCCTAGGGAATTTTTTCATTATTTTTCCCGTAACCAGCAGATCCTAATTAGGGGAAAATGATACTTTTCATTTATATACAGGGTGGTTTAATTTTTAGTAGACTATTGAATATTTGTAGGTACAATATTTTGGTTTTTTGTCTTGTAATACAGTATCAGCCAAAAACAAAAATTGAAAATATGTTAGACATATGTAGAAACGTCCATAGAATCGAATGGCTCAGGCCCCGTGTCTCTAACATTTACTGTTCAATAGCTACAGACCGCCAAAATCAAAAAATCTTGTAAGTTTTCATTAAAAATAAAAATTTCTATTTTGGATTCTAAGCCCTAGGGAATTTTTTCATTATTTTTCCCGTAACCAGCAGATCGTAATTAGGGGAAAATGATACTTTTCATTTATATACAGGGTGGTTTAATTATTAGTATACTGAATATTTGTAGGTACAATATTTTGGTTTTTTGTCTTGTAATACAGTATCAGCCAAAAACAAAAATTGAAAATATGTTAGACATATGTAGAAACGTCCATAGAATCGAATGGCTTAGGCCCCGTGCCTCTAACATTTACTGGTCAATAGCTACAGACCGCCAAAATCAAAAAATCTTGTAAGTTTTCATTAAAAATAAAAATTTCTATTTTGGATTCTAAGCCCTAGGGAATTTTTTCATTATTTTTCCCGTAACCAGCAGATCCTAATTAGGGGAAAATGATACTTTTCATTTATATACAGGGTGGTTTAATTTTTAGTAGACTACTGAATATTTGTAGGTACAATATTTTGGTTTTTTGTCTTGTAATACAGTATCAGCCAAAAAGAAAAATTGAAAATATGTTAGACATATGTAGAAACGTCCATAGAATCGAATGGCTCAGGCCCCGTGCCTCTACCATTTACTGTTCAATAGCTACAGACCGCCAAATTCAAAAAATCTTGTAAGTTTTCATTAAAAATAAAAATTTCTATTTTAGATTCTAAGCCCTAGGGAATTTTTTCATTATTTTTCCCGTAACCAGCAGATCCTAATTAGGGGAAAATGATACTTTTCATTTATATACCGGGTGGTTTAATTCTTAGTAGACTACTGAATATTTGTAGGTACAATATTTTGGTTTTTTGTCTTGTAATACAGTATCAGCCAAAAACAAAAATTGAAAATATGTTAGACATATGTAGAAACGTCCATAGAATCGAATGGCTCAGGCCCCGTGCCTCTACCATTTACTGTTCAATAGCTACAGACCGCCAAATTCAAAAAATCTTGTAAGTTTTCATTAAAAATAAAAATTTCTATTTTGGATTCTAAACCCTAGGGAATTTTTTCATTATTTTTCCCGTAACCAGCAGATCCTAATTTGGGGAAAATGATACTTTTCATTTATATACCGGGTGGTTTAATTTTTAGTAGACTACTGAATATTTGTAGGTACAATATTTTGGTTTTTTGTCTTGTAATACAGTATCAGCCAAAAACAAAAATTGAAAATATGTTAGACATATGTAGAAACGTCCATAGAATCGAATGGCCCAGGCCCCGTGCCTCTAGTATTTACTGTTCAATAGCTACAGACCGCCAAAATCAAAAAATCTTGTAAGTTTTCATTAAAAATAAAAATTTCTATTTTGGATTCTAAGCCCTAGGGAATTTTTTCATTATTTTTCCCGTAACCAACAGATCCTAATTAGGGGAAAATGATACTTTTCATTTATATACCGGGTGGTTTAATTTTTAGTAGACTACTGAATATTTGTAGGTACAATATTTTGGTTTTTTGTCTTGTAATACAGTATCAGCCAAAAAGAAAAATTGAAAATATGTTAGACATATGTAGAAACGTCCATAGAATCGAATGGCTCAGGCCCCGTGCCTCTAACATTTACTGTTCAATAGCTACAGACCGCCAAATTCAAAAAATCTTGTAAGTTTTCATTAAAAATAAAAATTTCTATTTTGGATTCTAAGCCCTAGGGAATTTTTTCATTATTTTTCCCGTAACCAGCAGATCCTAATTTGGGGAAAATGATACTTTTCATTTATATACCGGGTGGTTTAATTTTTAGTAGACTACTGAATATTTGTAGGTACAATATTTTGGTTTTTTGTCTTGTAATACAGTATCAGCCAAAAACAAAAATTGAAAATATGTTAGACATATGTAGAAACGTCCATAGAATCGAATGGCTCAGGCCCCGTGCCTCTAGTATTTACTGTTCAATAGCTACAGACCGCCAAAATCAAAAAATCTTGTAAGTTTTCATTAAAAATAAAAATTTCTATTTTGGATTCTAAGCCCTAGGGAATTTTTTCATTATTTTTCCCGTAACCAGCAGATCCTAATTAGGGGAAAATGATACTTTTCATTTATATACCGGGTGGTTTAATTTTTAGTAGACTACTGAATATTTGTAGGTACAATATTTTGGTTTTTTGTCTTGTAATACAGTATCAGCCAAAAACAAAAATTGAAAATATTTCAGACATATGTAGAAACGTCCATAGAATCGAATGGCTCAGGCCCCGTGCCTCTAACATTTACTGTTCAATAGCTACAGACCGCCAAATTCAAAAAATCTTGTAAGTTTTCATTAAAAATAAAAATTTATATTTTGGATTCTAAGCCCTAGGGAATTTTTTCATTATTTTTCCCGTAACCAGCAGATCCTAGTTAGGGGAAAATGATACTTTTCATTTATATACCGGGTGGTTTAATTTTTAGTAGACTACTGAATATTTGTAGGTACAATATTTTGGTTTTTTGTCTTGTAATACAGTATCAGCCAAAAAAAAAATTTAAAATATGTTAGACATATGTAGAAACGTCCATAGAATCGAATGGCTCAGGCCCCGTGCCTCTAACATTTACTGTTCAATAGCTACAGACCGCGAAAATCAAAAAATCTTGTAAGTTTTCATTAAAAATAAAAATTTCTATTTTGGATTGTAAGCCCTAGGGATTTTTTTCATTATTTTTCTCGTAACCAGCATATCCTAATTAGGGGAAAATGATACTTTTCATTTATATACCGGGTGGTTTAATTTTTAGTAGACTACTGAATATTTGTAGGTACAATATTTTGGTTTTTTGTCTTGTAATACAGTATCAGCCAAAAACAAAAATTTAAAATATGTTAGACATATGTAGAAACGTCCATAGAATCGAATGGCTCAGGCCCCGTGCCTCTACCATTTACTGTTCAATAGCTACAGACCGCCAAATTCAAAAAATCTTGTAAGTTTTCATTAAAAATAAAAATTTCTATTTTGGATTCTAAGCCCTAGGGAATTTTTTCATTATTTTTCCCGTAACCAGCAGATCCTAATTAGGGGAAAATGATACTTTTCATTTATATACCGGGTGGTTTAATTTTTAGTAGACTACTGAATATTTGTAGGTACAATATTTTGTTTTTTTGTCTTGTAATACAGTATCAGCCAAAAACAAAAATTGAAAATATGTTAGACATATGTAGAAACGTCCATAGAATCGAATGGCTCTGGCCCGGTGCCTCTAACATTTACTGTTCAATAGCTACAGACCGCGAAAATCAAAAAATCTTGTAAGTTTTCATTAAAAATAAAAATTTCTATTTTGGATTCTAAGCCCTAGGGAATTTTTTCATTATTTTTCCCGTAACCAGCATATCCTAATTAGGGGAAAATGATACTTTTCATTTATATACAGGGTGGTTTAATTTTTAGTAGACTACTGAATATTTGTAGGTACAATATTTTGGTTTTTTGTCTTGTAATACAGTATCAGCCAAAAACAAAAATTGAAAATATGTTAGACATATGTAGAAACGTCCATAGAATCGAATGGCTCAGGCCCCGTGTCTCTAACATTTACTGTTCAATAGCTACAGACCGCCAAAATCAAAAAATCTTGTAAGTTTTCATTAAAAATAAAAATTTCTATTTTGGATTCTAAGCCCTAGGGAATTTTTTCATTATTTTTCCCGTAACCAGCAGATCCTAATTAGGGGAAAATGATACTTTTCATTTATATACAGGGTGGTTTAATTTTTAGTAGACTACTGAATATTTGTAGGTACAATATTTTGGTTTTTTGTCTTGTAATACAGTATCAGCCAAAAACAAAAATTGAAAATATGTTAGACATATGTAGAAACGTCCATAGAATCGAATGGCTCAGGCCCCGTGTCTCTAACATTTACTGTTCAATAGCTACAGACCGCCAAAATCAAAAAATCTTGTAAGTTTTCATTAAAAATAAAAATTTCTATTTTGGATTCTAAGCCCTAGGGAATTTTTTCATTATTTTTCCCGTAACCAGCAGATCGTAATTAGGGGAAAATGATACTTTTCATTTATATACAGGGTGGTTTAATTATTAGTATACTGAATATTTGTAGGTACAATATTTTGGTTTTTTGTCTTGTAATACAGTATCAGCCAAAAACAAAAATTGAAAATATGTTAGACATATGTAGAAACGTCCATAGAATCGAATGGCTCAGGCCCCGTGCCTCTAACATTTACTGTTCAATAGCTACAGACCGCCAAAATCAAAAAATCTTGTAAGTTTTCATTAAAAATAAAAATTTCTATTTTGGATTCTAAGCCCTAGGGAATTTTTTCATTATTTTTCCCGTAACCAGCATATCCTAATTAGGGGAAAATGATACCTTTCATTTATATACAGGCTGGTTTAATTTTTAGTAGACTACTGAATATTTGTAGGTACAATATTTTGGTTTTTTGTCTTGTAATACAGTATCAGCCAAAAAGAAAAATTGAAAATATGTTAGACATATGTAGAAACGTCCATAGAATCGAATGGCTCAGGCCCCGTGCCTCTACCATTTACTGTTCAATAGCTACAGACCGCCAAATTCAAAAAATCTTGTAAGTTTTCATTAAAAATAAAAATTTCTATTTTGGATTCTAAGCCCTAGGGAATTTTTTCATTATTTTTCCCGTAACCAACAGATCCTAATTAGGAGAAAATGATACTTTTCATTTATATACCGGGTGGTTTAATTTTTAGTAGACTACTGAATATTTGTAGGTACAATATTTTGGTTTTTTGTCTTGTAATACAGTATCAGCCAAAAAGAAAAATTGAAAATATGTTAGACATATGTAGAAACGTCCATAGAATCGAATGGCTCTGGCCCGGTGCCTCTAACTTTTACTGTTCAATAGCTACAGACCGCCAAAATCAAAAAATCTTGTAAGTTTTCATTAAAAATAAAAATTTCTATTTTGGATTCTAAGCCCTAGGGAATTTTTTCATTATTTTTCCCGTAACCAGCAGATCGTAATTAGGGGAAAATGATACTTTTCATTTATATACAGGGTGGTTTAATTATTAGTATACTGAATATTTGTAGGTACAATATTTTGGTTTTTTGTCTTGTAATACAGTATCAGCCAAAAACAAAAATTGAAAATATGTTAGACATATGTAGAAACGTCCATAGAATCGAATGGCTCAGGCCCCGTGCCTCTAACATTTACTGTTCAATAGCTACAGACCGCCAAAATCAAAAAATCTTGTAAGTTTTCATTAAAAATAAAAATTTCTATTTTGGATTCTAAGCCCTAGGGAATTTTTTCATTATTTTTCCCGTAACCAGCATATCCTAATTAGGGGAAAATGATACCTTTCATTTATATACAGGCTGGTTTAATTTTTAGTAGACTACTGAATATTTGTAGGTACAATATTTTGGTTTTTTGTCTTGTAATACAGTATCAGCCAAAAAGAAAAATTGAAAATATGTTAGACATATGTAGAAACGTCCATAGAATCGAATAGCTCAGGCCCCGTGCCTCTACCATTTACTGTTCAATAGCTACAGACCGCCAAATTCAAAAAATCTTGTAAGTTTTCATTAAAAATAAAAATTTCTATTTTAGATTCTAAGCCCTAGGGAATTTTTTCATTATTTTTCCCGTAACCAGCAGATCCTAATTAGGGGAAAATGATACTTTTCATTTATATACCGGGTGGTTTAATTCTTAGTAGACTACTGAATATTTGTAGGTACAATATTTTGGTTTTTTGTCTTGTAATACAGTATCAGCCAAAAACAAAAATTGAAAATATTTCAGACATATGTAGAAACGTCCATAGAATCGAATGGCTCAGGCCCCGTGCCTCTACCATTTACTGTTCAATAGCTACAGACCGCCAAATTCAAAAAATCTTGTAAGTTTTCATTAAAAATAAAAATTTCTATTTTGGATTCTAAGCCCTAGGGAATTTTTTCATTATTTTTCCCGTAACCAGCAGATCCTAATTTGGGGAAAATGATACTTTTCATTTATATACCGGGTGGTTTAATTTTTAGTAGACTACTGAATATTTGTAGGTACAATATTTTGGTTTTTTGTCTTGTAATACAGTATCAGCCAAAAACAAAAATTGAAAATATGTTAGACATATGTAGAAACGTCCATAGAATCGAATGGCCCAGGCCCCGTGCCTCTAGTATTTACTGTTCAATAGCTACAGACCGCCAAAATCAAAAAATCTTGTAAGTTTTCATTAAAAATAAAAATTTCTATTTTGGATTCTAAGCCCTAGGGAATTTTTTCATTATTTTTCCCGTAACCAACAGATCCTAATTAGGAGAAAATGATACTTTTCATTTATATACCGGGTGGTTTAATTTTTAGTAGACTACTGAATATTTGTAGGTACAATATTTTGGTTTTTTGTCTTGTAATACAGTATCAGCCAAAAAGAAAAATTGAAAATATGTTAGACATATGTAGAAACGTCCATAGAATCGAATGGCTCTGGCCCGGTGCCTCTAACATTTACTGTTCAATAGCTACAGACCGCCAAAATCAAAAAATCTTGTAAGTTTTCATTAAAAATAAAAATTTCTATTTTGGATTCTAAGCCCTAGGGAATTTTTTCATTATTTTTCCCGTAACCAGCAGATCGTAATTAGGGGAAAATGATACTTTTCATTTATATACAGGGTGGTTTAATTATTAGTATACTGAATATTTGTAGGTACAATATTTTGGTTTTTTGTCTTGTAATACAGTATCAGCCAAAAACAAAAATTGAAAATATGTTAGACATATGTAGAAACGTCCATAGAATCGAATGGCTCAGGCCCCGTGCCTCTAACATTTACTGTTCAATAGCTACAGACCGCCAAAATCAAAAAATCTTGTAAGTTTTCATTAAAAATAAAAATTTCTATTTTGGATTCTAAGCCCTAGGGAATTTTTTCATTATTTTTCCCGTAACCAGCATATCCTAATTAGGGGAAAATGATACCTTTCATTTATATACAGGCTGGTTTAATTTTTAGTAGACTACTGAATATTTGTAGGTACAATATTTTGGTTTTTTGTCTTGTAATACAGTATCAGCCAAAAAGAAAAATTGAAAATATGTTAGACATATGTAGAAACGTCCATAGAATCGAATGGCTCAGGCCCCGTGCCTCTACCATTTACTGTTCAATAGCTACAGACCGCCAAATTCAAAAAATCTTGTAAGTTTTCATTAAAAATAAAAATTTCTATTTTAGATTCTAAGCCCTAGGGAATTTTTTCATTATTTTTCCCGTAACCAGCAGATCCTAATTAGGGGAAAATGATACTTTTCATTTATATACCGGGTGGTTTAATTCTTAGTAGACTACTGAATATTTGTAGGTACAATATTTTGGTTTTTTGTCTTGTAATACAGTATCAGCCAAAAACAAAAATTGAAAATATTTCAGACATATGTAGAAACGTCCATAGAATCGAATGGCTCAGGCCCCGTGCCTCTACCATTTACTGTTCAATAGCTACAGACCGCCAAATTCAAAAAATCTTGTAAGTTTTCATTAAAAATAAAAATTTCTATTTTGGATTCTAAGCCCTAGGGAATTTTTTCATTATTTTTCCCGTAACCAGCAGATCCTAATTTGGGGAAAATGATACTTTTCATTTATATACCGGGTGGTTTAATTTTTAGTAGACTACTGAATATTTGTAGGTACAATATTTTGGTTTTTTGTCTTGTAATACAGTATCAGCCAAAAACAAAAATTGAAAATATGTTAGACATATGTAGAAACGTCCATAGAATCGAATGGCCCAGGCCCCGTGCCTCTAGTATTTACTGTTCAATAGCTACAGACCGCCAAAATCAAAAAATCTTGTAAGTTTTCATTAAAAATAAAAATTTCTATTTTGGATTCTAAGCCCTAGGGAATTTTTTCATTATTTTTCCCGTAACCAACAGATCCTAATTAGGGGAAAATGATACTTTTCATTTATATACCGGGTGGTTTAATTTTTAGTAGACTACTGAATATTTGTAGGTACAATATTTTGGTTTTTTGTCTTGTAATACAGTATCAGCCAAAAAGAAAAATTGAAAATATGTTAGACATATGTAGAAACGTCCATAGAATCGAATGGCTCAGGCCCCGTGCCTCTAACATTTACTGTTCAATAGCTACAGACCGCCAAATTCAAAAAATCTTGTAAGTTTTCATTAAAAATAAAAATTTCTATTTTGGATTCTAAGCCCTAGGGAATTTTTTCATTATTTTTCCCGTAACCAGCAGATCCTAATTAGGGGAAAATGATACTTTTCATTTATATACCGGGTGGTTTAATTTTTAGTAGACTACTGAATATTTGTAGGTACAATATTTTGGTTTTTTGTCTTGTAATACAGTATCAGCCAAAAACAAAAATTGAAAATATGTTAGACATATGTAGAAACGTCCATAGAATCGAATGGCTCAGGCCCCGTGCCTCTAACATTTACTGTTCAATAGCTACAGACCGCGAAAATCAAAAAATCTTGTAAGTTTTCATTAAAAATAAAAATTTCTATTTTGGATTGTAAGCCCTAGGGATTTTTTTCATTATTTTTCTCGTAACCAGCATATCCTAATTAGGGGAAAATGATACTTTTCATTTATATACCGGGTGGTTTAATTTTTAGTAGACTACTGAATATTTGTAGGTACAATATTTTGGTTTTTTGTCTTGTAATACAGTATCAGCCAAAAACAAAAATTTAAAATATGTTAGACATATGTAGAAACGTCCATAGAATCGAATGGCTCAGGCCCCGTGCCTCTACCATTTACTGTTCAATAGCTACAGACCGCCAAATTCAAAAAATCTTGTAAGTTTTCATTAAAAATAAAAATTTCTATTTTGGATTCTAAGCCCTAGGGAATTTTTTCATTATTTTTCCCGTAACCAGCAGATCCTAATTAGGGGAAAATGATACTTTTCATTTATATACCGGGTGGTTTAATTTTTAGTAGACTACTGAATATTTGTAGGTACAATATTTTGTTTTTTTGTCTTGTAATACAGTATCAGCCAAAAACAAAAATTGAAAATATGTTAGACATATGTAGAAACGTCCATAGAATCGAATGGCTCTGGCCCGGTGCCTCTAACATTTACTGTTCAATAGCTACAGACCGCGAAAATCAAAAAATCTTGTAAGTTTTCATTAAAAATAAAAATTTCTATTTTGGATTCTAAGCCCTAGGGAATTTTTTCATTATTTTTCCCGTAACCAGCATATCCTAATTAGGGGAAAATGATACTTTTCATTTATATACAGGGTGGTTTAATTTTTAGTAGACTACTGAATATTTGTAGGTACAATATTTTGGTTTTTTGTCTTGTAATACAGTATCAGCCAAAAACAAAAATTGAAAATATGTTAGACATATGTAGAAACGTCCATAGAATCGAATGGCTCAGGCCCCGTGTCTCTAACATTTACTGTTCAATAGCTACAGACCGCCAAAATCAAAAAATCTTGTAAGTTTTCATTAAAAATAAAAATTTCTATTTTGGATTCTAAGCCCTAGGGAATTTTTTCATTATTTTTCCCGTAACCAGCAGATCCTAATTAGGGGAAAATGATACTTTTCATTTATATACAGGGTGGTTTAATTTTTAGTAGACTACTGAATATTTGTAGGTACAATATTTTGGTTTTTTGTCTTGTAATACAGTATCAGCCAAAAACAAAAATTGAAAATATGTTAGACATATGTAGAAACGTCCATAGAATCGAATGGCTCAGGCCCCGTGTCTCTAACATTTACTGTTCAATAGCTACAGACCGCCAAAATCAAAAAATCTTGTAAGTTTTCATTAAAAATAAAAATTTCTATTTTGGATTCTAAGCCCTAGGGAATTTTTTCATTATTTTTCCCGTAACCAGCAGATCGTAATTAGGGGAAAATGATACTTTTCATTTATATACAGGGTGGTTTAATTATTAGTATACTGAATATTTGTAGGTACAATATTTTGGTTTTTTGTCTTGTAATACAGTATCAGCCAAAAACAAAAA
Source organism: Harpalus rubripes (assembly GCA_963082715.1). Classification (NCBI taxonomy): domain Eukaryota; kingdom Metazoa; phylum Arthropoda; class Insecta; order Coleoptera; family Carabidae; genus Harpalus; species Harpalus rubripes. The sequence continues at coordinate 42,265,622 of OY720461.1, read as the reverse complement.
TTGAAAATATGTTAGACATATGTAGAAACGTCCATAGAATCGAATGGCTCAGGCCCCGTGCCTCTAACATTTACTGTTCAATAGCTACAGACCGCCAAAATCAAAAAATCTTGTAAGTTTTCATTAAAAATAAAAATTTCTATTTTGGATTCTAAGCCCTAGGGAATTTTTTCATTATTTTTCCCGTAACCAGCATATCCTAATTAGGGGAAAATGATACCTTTCATTTATATACAGGCTGGTTTAATTTTTAGTAGACTACTGAATATTTGTAGGTACAATATTTTGGTTTTTTGTCTTGTAATACAGTATCAGCCAAAAAGAAAAATTGAAAATATGTTAGACATATGTAGAAACGTCCATAGAATCGAATGGCTCAGGCCCCGTGCCTCTACCATTTACTGTTCAATAGCTACAGACCGCCAAATTCAAAAAATCTTGTAAGTTTTCATTAAAAATAAAAATTTCTATTTTAGATTCTAAGCCCTAGGGAATTTTTTCATTATTTTTCCCGTAACCAGCAGATCCTAATTAGGGGAAAATGATACTTTTCATTTATATACCGGGTGGTTTAATTCTTAGTAAACTACTGAATATTTGTAGGTACAATATTTTGGTTTTTTGTCTTGTAATACAGTATCAGCCAAAAACAAAAATTGAAAATATTTCAGACATATGTAGAAACGTCCATAGAATCGAATGGCTCAGGCCCCGTGCCTCTAACATTTACTGTTCAATAGCTACAGACCGCCAAATTCAAAAAATCTTGTAAGTTTTCATTAAAAATAAAAATTTCTATTTTGGATTCTAAGCCCTAGGGAATTTTTTCATTATTTTTCCCGTAACCAACAGATCCTAATTAGGAGAAAATGATACTTTTCATTTATATACCGGGTGGTTTAATTTTTAGTAGACTACTGAATATTTGTAGGTACAATATTTTGGTTTTTTGTCTTGTAATACAGTATCAGCCAAAAAGAAAAATTGAAAATATGTTAGACATATGTAGAAACGTCCATAGAATCGAATGGCTCAGGCCCCGTGCCTCTACCATTTACTGTTCAATAGCTACAGACCGCCAAATTCAAAAAATCTTGTAAGTTTTCATTAAAAATAAAAATTTCTATTTTGGATTCTAAGCCCTAGGGAATTTTTTCATTATTTTTCCCGTAACCAGCAGATCCTAATTTGGGGAAAATGATACTTTTCATTTATATACCGGGTGGTTTAATTTTTAGTAGACTACTGAATATTTGTAGGTACAATATTTTGGTTTTTTGTCTTGTAATACAGTATCAGCCAAAAACAAAAATTGAAAATATGTTAGACATATGTAGAAACGTCCATAGAATCGAATGGCCCAGGCCCCGTGCCTCTAGTATTTACTGTTCAATAGCTACAGACCGCCAAAATCAAAAAATCTTGTAAGTTTTCATTAAAAATAAAAATTTCTATTTTGGATTCTAAGCCCTAGGGAATTTTTTCATTATTTTTCCCGTAACCAACAGATCCTAATTAGGGGAAAATGATACTTTTCATTTATATACCGGGTGGTTTAATTTTTAGTAGACTACTGAATATTTGTAGGTACAATATTTTGGTTTTTTGTCTTGTAATACAGTATCAGCCAAAAACAAAAATTGAAAATATTTCAGACATATGTAGAAACGTCCATAGAATCGAATGGCTCAGGCCCCGTGCCTCTAACATTTACTGTTCAATAGCTACAGACCGCCAAAATCAAAAAATCTTGTAAGTTTTCATTAAAAATAAAAATTTCTATTTTGGATTCTAAGCCCTAGGGAATTTTTTCATTATTTTTCCCGTAACCAGCAGATCCCAATTTGGGGAAAATGATACTTTTCATTTATATACCGGGTGGTTTAATTTTTAGTAGACTACTGAATATTTGTAGGTACAATATTTTGGTTTTTTGTCTTGTAATACAGTATCAGCCAAAAACAAAAATTGAAAATATGTTAGACATATGTAGAAACGTCCATAGAATCGAATGGCTCAGGCCCCGTGCCTCTAGTATTTACTGTTCAATAGCTACAGACCGCCAAAATCAAAAAATCTTGTAAGTTTTCATTAAAAATAAAAATTTCTATTTTGGATTCTAAGCCCTAGGGAATTTTTTCATTATTTTTCCCGTAACCAGCAGATCCTAATTAGGGGAAAATGATACTTTTCATTTATATACCGGGTGGTTTAATTTTTAGTAGACTACTGAATATTTGTAGGTACAATATTTTGGTTTTTTGTCTTGTAATACAGTATCAGCCAAAAACAAAAATTGAAAATATGTTAGACATATGTAGAAACGTCCATAGAATCGAATGGCTCAGGCCCCGTGCCTCTAGTATTTACTGTTCAATAGCTACAGACCGCCAAATTCAAAAAATCTTGTAAGTTTTCATTAAAAATAAAAATTTATATTTTGGATTCTAAGCCCTAGGGAATTTTTTCATTATTTTTCCCGTAACCAGCAGATCCTAGTTAGGGGAAAATGATACTTTTCATTTATATACCGGGTGGTTTAATTTTTAGTAGACTACTGAATATTTGTAGGTACAATATTTTGGTTTTTTGTCTTGTAATACAGTATCAGCCAAAAAAAAAATTTAAAATATGTTAGACATATGTAGAAACGTCCATAGAATCGAATGGCTCAGGCCCCGTGCCTCTAACATTTACTGTTCAATAGCTACAGACCGCGAAAATCAAAAAATCTTGTAAGTTTTCATTAAAAATAAAAATTTCTATTTTGGATTGTAAGCCCTAGGGATTTTTTTCATTATTTTTCTCGTAACCAGCATATCCTAATTAGGGGAAAATGATACTTTTCATTTATATACCGGGTGGTTTAATTTTTAGTAGACTACTGAATATTTGTAGGTACAATATTTTGGTTTTTTGTCTTGTAATACAGTATCAGCCAAAAACAAAAATTTAAAATATGTTAGACATATGTAGAAACGTCCATAGAATCGAATGGCTCAGGCCCCGTGCCTCTACCATTTACTGTTCAATAGCTACAGACCGCCAAATTCAAAAAATCTTGTAAGTTTTCATTAAAAATAAAAATTTCTATTTTGGATTCTAAGCCCTAGGGAATTTTTTCATTATTTTTCCCGTAACCAGCAGATCCTAATTAGGGGAAAATGATACTTTTCATTTATATACCGGGTGGTTTAATTTTTAGTGGACTACTGAATATTTGTAGGTACAATATTTTGTTTTTTTGTCTTGTAATACAGTATCAGCCAAAAACAAAAATTAAAAATATGTTAGACATATGTAGAAACGTCCATAGAATCGAATGGCTCTGGCCCGGTGCCTCTAACATTTACTGTTCAATAGCTACAGACCGCGAAAATCAAAAAATCTTGTAAGTTTTCATTAAAAATATAAATTTCTATTTTGGATTCTAAGCCCTAGGGAATTTTTTCATTATTTTTCCCGTAACCAGCATATCCTAATTAGGGGAAAATGATACTTTTTATTTATATACAGGGTGGTTTAATTTTTAGTAGACTACTGAATATTTGTAGGTACAATATTTTGGTTTTTTGTCTTGTAATACAGTATCAGCCAAAAACAAAAATTGAAAATATTTCAGACATATGTAGAAACGTCCATAGAATCGAATGGCTCAGGCCCCGTGCCTCTAACATTTACTGTTCAATAGCTACAGACCGCCAAATTCAAAATATCTTGTAAGTTTTCATTAAAAATAAAAATTTCTATTTTGGATTCTAAGCCCTAGGGAATTTTTTCATTATTTTTCCCGTAACCAACAGATCCTAATTTGGGGAAAATGATACTTTTCACTTATATACCGGGTGGTTTAATTTTTAGTAGACTACTGAATATTTGTAGGTACAATATTTGTTTTTTTGTCTTGTAATACAGTATCAGCCAAAAACAAAAATTTAAAATATGTTAGACATATGTAGAAACGTCCATAGAATCGAATGGCTCAGGCCCCGTGCCTCTAACATTTACTGTTCAATAGCTACAGACCACCAAAGACAAAAAATCTTGTAAGTTTTCATTAAAAATAAAAATTTCTATTTTGGATTCTAAGCCCTAGGGAATTTTTTCATTATTTTTCCCGTAACCAGCATATCCTAATTAGGGGAAAATGATACTTTTCATTTATATACAGGGTGGTTTAATTTTTAGTAGACTACTGAATATTTGTAGGTACAATATTTTGGTTTTTTGTCTTGTAATACAGTATCAGCCAAAAACAAAAATTGAAAATATGTTAGACATATGTAGAAATGTCCATAGAATCGAATGGCTCAGGCCCCGTGCCTCTAACATTTACTGTTCAATAGCTACAGACCACCAAAGACAAAAAATCTTGTAAGTTTTCATTAAAAATAAAAATTTCTATTTTGGATTCTAAGCCCTAGGGAATTTTTTCATTATTTTTCCCGTAACCAGCATATTCTAATTAGGGGAAAATGATACTTTTCATTTATATACAGGGTGGTTTAATTTTTAGTAGACTACTGAATATTTGTAGGTACAATATTTTGGTTTTTTGTCTTGTAATACAGTATCAGCCAAAAACAAAAATTTAAAATATGTTAGACATATGTAGAAACGTCCATAGAATCGAATGGCTCAGGCCCCGTGCCTCTAACATTTACTGTTCAATAGCTACAGACCACCAAAGACAAAAAATCTTGTAAGTTTTCATTAAAAATAAAAATTTCTATTTTGGATTCTAAGCCCTAGGGAATTTTTTCATTATTTTTCCCGTAACCAGCAGATCCTAATTAGGGGAAAATGATACTTTTCATTTATATACCGGGTGGTTTAATTTTTAGTGGACTACTGAATATTTGTAGGTACAATATTTTGTTTTTTTGTCTTGTAATACAGTATCAGCCAAAAACAAAAATTAAAAATATGTTAGACATATGTAGAAACGTCCATAGAATCGAATGGCTCTGGCCCGGTGCCTCTAACATTTACTGTTCAATAGCTACAGACCGCGAAAATCAAAAAATCTTGTAAGTTTTCATTAAAAATAAAAATTTCTATTTTGGATTCTAAGCCCTAGGGAATTTTTTCATTATTTTTCCCGTAACCAGCATATCCTAATTAGGGGAAAATGATACTTTTTATTTATATACAGGGTGGTTTAATTTTTAGTAGACTACTGAATATTTGTAGGTACAATATTTTGGTTTTTTGTCTTGTAATACAGTATCAGCCAAAAACAAAAATTGAAAATATTTCAGACATATGTAGAAACGTCCATAGAATCGAATGGCTCAGGCCCCGTGCCTCTAACATTTACTGTTCAATAGCTACAGACCGCCAAATTCAAAATATCTTGTAAGTTTTCATTAAAAATAAAAATTTCTATTTTGGATTCTAAGCCCTAGGGAATTTTTTCATTATTTTTCCCGTAACCAACAGATCCTAATTTGGGGAAAATGATACTTTTCACTTATATACCGGGTGGTTTAATTTTTAGTAGACTACTGAATATTTGTAGGTACAATATTTGTTTTTTTGTCTTGTAATACAGTATCAGCCAAAAACAAAAATTTAAAATATGTTAGACATATGTAGAAACGTCCATAGAATCGAATGGCTCAGGCCCCGTGCCTCTAACATTTACTGTTCAATAGCTACAGACCACCAAAGACAAAAAATCTTGTAAGTTTTCATTTAAAATAAAAATTTCTATTTTGGATTCTAAGCCCTAGGGAATTTTTTCATTATTTTTCCCGTAACCAGCATATCCTAATTAGGGGAAAATGATACTTTTCATTTATATACAGGGTGGTTTAATTTTTAGTAGACTACTGAATATTTGTAGGTACAATATTTTGGTTTTTTGTCTTGTAATACAGTATCAGCCAAAAACAAAAATTGAAAATATGTTAGACATATGTAGAAATGTCCATAGAATCGAATGGCTCAGGCCCCGTGCCTCTAACATTTACTGTTCAATAGCTACAGACCACCAAAGACAAAAAATCTTGTAAGTTTTCATTAAAAATAAAAATTTCTATTTTGGATTCTAAGCCCTAGGGAATTTTTTCATTATTTTTCCCGTAACCAGCATATTCTAATTAGGGGAAAATGATACTTTTCATTTATATACAGGGTGGTTTAATTTTTAGTAGACTACTGAATATTTGTAGGTACAATATTTTGGTTTTTTGTCTTGTAATACAGTATCAGCCAAAAACAAAAATTTAAAATATGTTAGACATATGTAGAAACGTCCATAGAATCGAATGGCTCAGGCCCCGTGCCTCTAACATTTACTGTTCAATAGCTACAGACCGCGAAAATCAAAAAATCTTGTAAGTTTTCATTAAAAATAAAAATTTCTATTTTGGATTTTAAGCCCTAGGGAATTTTTTCATTATTTTTCCCGTAACCAGCATATCCTAATTAGAGGAAAATGATACTTTTCATTTATATACCGGGTGGTTTAATTTTTAGTAGACTACTGAATATTTGTAGGTACAATATTTTGGTTTTTTGTCTTGTAATACAGTATCAGCCAAAAACAAAAATTGAAAATATTTCAGACATATGTAGAAACGTCCATAGAATCGAATGGCTCAGGCCCCGTGCCTCTAACATTTACTGTTCAATAGCTACAGACCGCCAAATTCAAAATATCTTGTAAGTTTTCATTAAAAATAAAAATTTCTATTTTGGATTCTAAGCCCTAGGGAATTTTTTCATTATTTTTCCCGTAACCAACAGATCCTAATTTGGGGAAAATGATACTTTTCACTTATATACCGGGTGGTTTAATTTTTAGTAGACTACTGAATATTTGTAGGTACAATATTTGTTTTTTTGTCTTGTAATACAGTATCAGCCAAAAACAAAAATTGAAAATATGTTAGACATATGTAGAAATGTCCATAGAATCGAATGGCTCAGGCCCCGTGCCTCTAACATTTACTGTTCAATAGCTACAGACCACCAAAGACAAAAAATCTTGTAAGTTTTCATTAAAAATAAAAATTTCTATTTTGGATTCTAAGCCCTAGGGAATTTTTTCATTATTTTTCCCGTAACCAGCATATTCTAATTAGGGGAAAATGATACTTTTCATTTATATACAGGGTGGTTTAATTTTTAGTAGACTACTGAATATTTGTAGGTACAATATTTTGGTTTTTTGTCTTGTAATACAGTATCAGCCAAAAACAAAAATTTAAAATATGTTAGACATATGTAGAAACGTCCATAGAATCGAATGGCTCAGGCCCCGTGCCTCTAACATTTACTGTTCAATAGCTACAGACCGCGAAAATCAAAAAATCTTGTAAGTTTTCATTAAAAATAAAAATTTCTATTTTGGATTTTAAGCCCTAGGGAATTTTTTCATTATTTTTCCCGTAACCAGCATATCCTAATTAGAGGAAAATGATACTTTTCATTTATATACCGGGTGGTTTAATTTTTAGTAGACTACTGAATATTTGTAGGTACAATATTTTGGTTTTTTGTCTTGTAATACAGTATCAGCCAAAAACAAAAATTGAAAATATGTTAGACATATGTAGAAACGTCCATAGAATCGAATGGCTCAGGCCCCGTGCCTCTAACATTTACTGTTCAATAGCTACAGACCGCGAAAATCAAAAAATCTTGTAAGTTTTCATTAAAAATAAAAATTTCTATTTTGGATTTTAAGCCCTAGGGAATTTTTTCATTATTTTTCCCGTAACCAGCATATCCCAGTTAGAGGAAAATGATACTTTTCATTTATATACCGGGTGGTTTAATTTTTAGTAGACTACTGAATATTTGTAGGTACAATATTTTGGTTTTTTGTCTTGTAATACAGTATCAGCCAAAAACAAAAATTGAAAATATGTTAGACATATGTAGAAACGTCCATAGAATCGAATGGCTCAGGCCCCGTGCCTCTAACATTTACTGTTCAATAGCTACAGACCGCGAAAATCAAAAAATCTTGTAAGTTTTCATTAAAAATAAAAATTTCTATTTTGGATTCTAAGCCCTAGGGAATTTTTTCATTATTTTTCCCGTAACCTGCATATCCTAATTAGGGGAAAATGATACTTTTCATTTATATATCGGGTGGTTTAATTTTTAGTAGACTACTGAATATTTGTAGGTACAATATTTTGGTTTTTTGTCTTCTAATACAGTATCAGCCAAAAACAAAAATTGAAAATATGTTAGACATATGTAGAAACGTCCATAGAATCGAATGGCTCAGGCCCCGTGCCTCTAACATTTACTGTTCAATAGCTACAGACCGCCAAATTCAAAAAATCTTGTAAGTTTTCATTAAAAATAAAAATTTCTATTTTGGCTTCTAAGCCCTAGGGAATTTTTTCATTATTTTTCCCGTAACCAACAGATCCTAATTAGGGGAAAATGATACTTTTCATTTATATACCGGGTGGTTTAATTTTTAGTAGACTACTGAATATTTGTAGGTACAATATTTTGGTTTTTTGTCTTCTAATACAGTATCAGCCAAAAACAAAAATTGAAAATATGTTAGACATATGTAGACACGTCCATAGAATCGAATGGCTCAGGTTCCGTGCCTCTAACATTTACTGTTCAATAGCTACAGACCGCCAAAGTCAAAAGATCTTGTAAGTTTTTATTAAAAATAAAAATTTCTATTTTGGATTCTAAGCCCTAGGGAATTTTTTCATTATCTTTCCCGTAACCAGCAGATCTTAATTAGGGGGGAATGGTACTTTTCATTTATATACAGGGTGGTTTAATTTATAGTAGACTACTGAATATTTGTAGGTACAATATTTTGGTTTTTTGTCTTGTAATACAGTATCAGCCAAAAACAAAAATTAAAAATATGTTAGACATATGTAGAAACGTCCATAGAATCGAATGGCTCAGGCCCCGTGCCTCTAACATTTACTGTTCAATAGCTACAGACCGCGAAAATCAAAAAATCTTGTAAGTTTTCATTAAAAATAAAAATTTCTATTTTGGATTTTAAGCCCTAGGGAATTTTTTCATTATTTTTCCCGTAACCAGCATATCCTAATTAGAGGAAAATGATACTTTTCATTTATATACCGGGTGGTTTAATTTTTAGTAGACTACTGAATATTTGTAGGTACAATATTTTGGTTTTTTGTCTTGTAATACAGTATCAGCCAAAAACAAAAATTGAAAATATGTTAGACATATGTAGAAACGTCCATAGAATCGAATGGCTCAGGCCCCGTGCCTCTAACATTTACTGTTCAATAGCTACAGACCGCGAAAATCAAAAAATCTTGTAAGTTTTCATTAAAAATAAAAATTTCTATTTTGGATTCTAAGCCCTAGGGAATTTTTTCATTATTTTTCCCGTAACCTGCATATACTAATTAGGGGAAAATGATACTTTTCATTTATATATCGGGTGGTTTAATTTTTAGTAGACTACTGAATATTTGTAGGTACAATATTTTGGTTTTTTGTCTTCTAATACAGTATCAGCCAAAAACAAAAATTGAAAATATGTTAGACATATGTAGAAACGTCCATAGAATCGAATGGCTCAGGCCCCGTTCCTCTAACATTTACTGTTCAATAGCTACAGACCGCCAAATTCAAAAAATCTTGTAAGTTTTCATTAAAAATAAAAATTTCTATTTTGGCTTCTAAGCCCTAGGGAATTTTTTCATTATTTTTCCCGTAACCAACAGATCCTAATTAGGGGAAAATGATACTTTTCATTTATATACCGGGTGGTTTAATTTTTAGTAGACTACTGAATATTTGTAGGTACAATATTTTGGTTTTTTGTCTTCTAATACAGTATCAGCCAAAAACAAAAATTGAAAATATGTTAGACATATGTAGACACGTCCATAGAATCGAATGGCTCAGGTTCCGTGCCTCTAACATTTACTGTTCAATAGCTACAGACCGCCAAAGTCAAAAGATCTTGTAAGTTTTTATTAAAAATAAAAATTTCTATTTTGGATTCTAAGCCCTAGGGAATTTTTTCATTATCTTTCCCGTAACCAGCAGATCTTAATTAGGGGGGAATAGTACTTTTCATTTATATACAGGGTGGTTTAATTTATAGTAGACTACTGAATATTTGTAGGTACAATATTTTGGTTTTTTGTCTTGTAATACAGTATCAGCCAAAAACAAAAATTAAAAATATGTTAGACATATGTAGAAACGTCCATAGAATCGAATGGCTCAGGCCCCGTGCCTGTAACATTTACTGTTCAATAGCTACAGACCGCCAAATTCAAAAAATCTTGTAAGTTTTCATTAAAAATTAAAATTTCTATTTTGGATTCTAAGCCCTAGGGAATTTTTTCATTATTTTTCCCGTAACCAGCAGATCCTAGTTATGGGAAAATGATACTTTTCATTTATATACAGGGTGGTTTAATTTTTAGTAGACTACTGAATATTTGTAGGTACAATATTTTGGTTTTTTGTCTTGTAATACAGTATCAGCCAAAAACAAAAATTGAAAATATGTTAGACATATGTAGAAACGTCCATAGAATCGAATGGCTCAGGCCCCGTGCCTCTAACATTTACTGTTCAATAGCTACAGACCGCCAAATTCAAAAAATCTTGTAAGTTTTCATTAAAAATAAAAATTTCTATTTTGGATTCTAAGCCCTAGGGTATTTTTTCATTATTTTTCCCGTAACCAGCAGATCCTAGTTATGGGAAAATGATACTTTTCATTTATATACAGGGTGGTTTAATTTTTAGTAGACTACTGAATATTTGTAGGTACAATATTTTGGTTTTTTGTCTTGTAATACAGTATCAGCCAAAAACAAAAATTGAAAATATGTTAGACATATGTAGAAACGTCCATAGAATCGAATGGCTCAGGCCCCGTGCCTCTAACATTTACTGTTCAATAGCTACAGACCGCCAAATTCAAAAAATCTTGTAAGTTTTCATTAAAAATAAAAATTTCTATTTTGGATTCTAAGCCCTAGGGTATTTTTTCATTATTTTTCCCGTAACCAGCAGATCCTAGTTAGGGGAAAATAATACTTTTCATTTATATACCGGGTGGTTTAATTTTTAGTAGACTACTGAATATTTGTAGGTACAATATTTTGGATTTTTGTCTTGTAATACAGTATCAGCCAAAAACAAAAATTAAAAATATGTTAGACATATGTAGAAACGTCCATAGAATCGAATGGCTCAGGCCCCGTGCCTCTAACATTTACTGTTCAATAGCTACAGACCGCCAAATTCAAAAAATCTTGTAAGTTTTCATTAAAAATAAAAATTTCTATTTTGGCTTCTAAGCCCTAGGGAATTTTTTCATTATTTTTCCCGTAACCGGCAGATCCTATTTATGGGAAAATGATACTTTTCATTTATATACAAGGTGGTTTAATTTTTAGTAGACTACTGAATATTTGTAGGTACAATATTTTGGTTTTTTGTCTTGTAATACAGTATCAGCCAAAAACAAAAATTGAAAATATGTTAGACATATGTAGAAACGTCCATAGAATCGAATGGCTCAGGCCCCGTGCCTCTAACATTTACTGTTCAATAGCTACAGACCGCCAAATTCAAAAAATCTTGTAAGTTTTCATTAAAAATAAAAATTTCTATTTTGGATTCTAAGCCCTAGGGAATTTTTTCATTATTTTTCCCGTAACCAGCAGATCCTAATTAGGGGAAAATGATACTTTTCATTTATATACAGGGTGGTTTAATTTTTAGTAGACTACTGAATATTTGTAGGTACAGTATTTTGGTTTTTTGTCTTGTAATACAGTATCAGCCAAAAACAAAAATTTAAAATATGTTAGACATATGTAGAAACGTCCATAGAATCGAATGGCTCAGGCCCCGTGCCTCTAACATTTACTGTTCAATAGCTACAGACCACCAAAAACAAAAAATCTTGTAAGTTTTCATTAAAAATAAAAATTTCTATTTTGGATTCTAAGCCCTAGGGAATTTTTTCATTATTTTTCCCGTAACCAGCATATCCTAATTAGGGGAAAATGATACTTTTCATTTATATACAGGGTGGTTTAATTTTTAGTAGACTACTGAATATTTGTAGGTACAATATTTTGGTTTTTTGTCTTGTAATACAGTATCAGCCAAAAACAAAAATTGAAAATATGTTAGACATATGTAGAAACGTCCATAGAATCGAATGGCTCAGGCCCCGTGCCTCTAACATTTACTGTTCAATAGCTACAGACCGCCAAATTCAAAAAATCTTGTAAGTTTTCATTAAAAATAAAAATTTCTATTTTGGATTCTAAACCCTAGCGAATTTTTTCATTATTTTTCCCGTAACCAGCAGATCCTAATTAGGGGAAAATGATACTTTTCATTTATATACAGGGTGGTTTAATTTTTAGTAGACTACTGAATATTTGTAGGTACAGTATTTTGGTTTTTTGTCTTGTAATACAGTATCAGCCAAAAACAAAAATTAAAAATATGTTAGACATATGTAGAAACGTCCATAGAATCGAATGGCTCAGGCCCCGTGCCTCTAACATTTACTGTTCAATAGCTACAGACCGCCAAATTCAAAAAATCTTGTAAGTTTTCATTAAAAATAAAAATTTCTATTTTGGCTTCTAAGCCCTAGGGAATTTTTTCATTATTTTTCCCGTAACCAGCAGATCCTAGTTATGGGAAAATGATACTTTTCATTTATATACAAGGTGGTTTAATTTTTAGTAGACTACTGAATATTTGTAGGTACAATATTTTGGTTTTTTGTCTTGTAATACAGTATCAGCCAAAAACAAAAATTGAAAATATGTTAGACATATGTAGAAACGTCCATAGAATCGAATGGCTCAGGCCCCGTGCCTCTAACATTTACTGTTCAATAGCTACAGACCGCCAAATTCAAAAAATCTTGTAAGTTTTCATTAAAAATAAAAATTTCTATTTTGGATTCTAAGCCCTAGGGAATTTTTTCATTATTTTTTCCGTAACCAGCAGATCCTAATTAGGGGAAAATGATACTTTTCATTTATATACAGGGTGGTTTAATTTTTAGTAGACTACTGAATATTTGTAGGTACAGTATTTTGGTTTTTTATCTTGTAATACAGTATCAGCCAAAAACAAAAATTAAAAATATGTTAGACATATGTAGAAACGTCCATAGAATCGAATGGCTCAGGCCCCGTGCCTCTAACATTTACTGTTCAATAGCTACAGACCGCCAAATTCAAAAAATCTTGTAAGTTTTCATTAAAAATAAAAATTTCTATTTTGGCTTCTAAGCCCTAGGGAATTTTTTCATTATTTTTCCCGTAACCAGCAGATCCTAGTTATGGGAAAATGATACTTTTCATTTATATACAAGGTGGTTTAATTTTTAGTAGACTACTGAATATTTGTAGGTACAATATTTTGGTTTTTTGTCTTGTAATACTGTATCAGCCAAAAACAAAAATTGAAAATATGTTAGACATATGTAGAAACGTCCATAGAATCGAATGGCTCAGGCCCCGTGCCTCTAACATTTACTGTTCAATAGCTACAGACCGCCAAATTCAAAAAATCTTGTAAGTTTTCATTAAAAATAAAAATTTCTATTTTAGATTCTAAGCCCTAGGGAATTTTTTCATTATTTTTCCCGTAACCAGCAGATCCTAATTAGGGGAAAATGATACTTTTCATTTATATACAGGGTGGTTTAATTTTTAGTAGACTACTGAATATTTGTAGGTACAGTATTTTGGTTTTTTGTCTTGTAATACAGTATCAGCCAAAAACAAAAATTTAAAATATGTTAGACATATGTAGAAACGTCCATAGAATCGAATGGCTCAGGCCCCGTGCCTCTAACATTTACTGTTCAATAGCTACAGACCACCAAAAACAAAAAATCTTGTAAGTTTTCATTAAAAATAAAAATTTCTATTTTGGCTTCTAAGCCCTAGGGAATTTTTTCATTATTTTTCCCGTAACCGGCAGATCCTATTTATGGGAAAATGATAGTTTTCATTTATATACAAGGTGGTTTAATTTTTAGTAGACTACTGAATATTTGTAGGTACAATATTTTGGTTTTTTGTCTTGTAATACAGTATCAGCCAAAAACAAAAATTGAAAATATGTTAGACATATGTAGAAACGTCCATAGAATCGAATGGCTCAGGCCCCGTGCCTCTAACATTTACTGTTCAATAGCTACAGACCGCCAAATTCAAAAAATCTTGTAAGTTTTCATTAAAAATAAAAATTTCTATTTTGGATTCTAAGCCCTAGGGAATTTTTTCATTATTTTTCCCGTAACCAGCAGATCCTAATTAGGGGAAAATGATACTTTTCATTTATATACAGGGTGGTTTAATTTTTAGTAGACTACTGAATATTTGTAGGTACAGTATTTTGGTTTTTTGTCTTGTAATACAGTATCAGCCAAAAACAAAAATTTAAAATATGTTAGACATATGTAGAAACGTCCATAGAATCGAATGGCTCAGGCCCCGTGCCTCTAACATTTACTGTTCAATAGCTACAGACCACCAAAAACAAAAAATCTTGTAAGTTTTCATTAAAAATAAAAATTTCTATTTTGGATTCTAAGCCCTAGGGAATTTTTTCATTATTTTTCCCGTAACCAGCATATCCTAATTAGGGGAAAATGATACTTTTCATTTATATACAGGGTGGTTTAATTTTTAGTAGACTACTGAATATTTGTAGGTACAATATTTTGGTTTTTTGTCTTGTAATACAGTATCAGCCAAAAACAAAAATTGAAAATATGTTAGACATATGTAGAAACGTCCATAGAATCGAATGGCTCAGGCCCCGTGCCTCTAACATTTACTGTTCAATAGCTACAGACCGCCAAATTCAAAAAATCTTGTAAGTTTTCATTAAAAATAAAAATTTCTATTTTGGATTCTAAACCCTAGCGAATTTTTTCATTATTTTTCCCGTAACCAGCAGATCCTAATTAGGGGAAAATGATACTTTTCATTTATATACAGGGTGGTTTAATTTTTAGTAGACTACTGAATATTTGTAGGTACAGTATTTTGGTTTTTTGTCTTGTAATACAGTATCAGCCAAAAACAAAAATTAAAAATATGTTAGACATATGTAGAAACGTCCATAGAATCGAATGGCTCAGGCCCCGTGCCTCTAACATTTACTGTTCAATAGCTACAGACCGCCAAATTCAAAAAATCTTGTAAGTTTTCATTAAAAATTAAAATTTCTATTTTGGCTTCTAAGCCCTAGGGAATTTTTTCATTATTTTTCCCGTAACCAGCAGATCCTAGTTATGGGAAAATGATACTTTTCATTTATATACAAGGTGGTTTAATTTTTAGTAGACTACTGAATATTTGTAGGTACAATATTTTGGTTTTTTGTCTTGTAATACAGTATCAGCCAAAAACAAAAATTGAAAATATGTTAGACATATGTAGAAACGTCCATAGAATCGAATGGCTCAGGCCCCGTGCCTCTAACATTTACTGTTCAATAGCTACAGACCGCCAAATTCAAAAAATCTTGTAAGTTTTCATTAAAAATAAAAATTTCTATTTTGGATTCTAAGCCCTAGGGAATTTTTTCATTATTTTTTCCGTAACCAGCAGATCCTAATTAGGGGAAAATGATACTTTTCATTTATATACAGGGTGGTTTAATTTTTAGTAGACTACTGAATATTTGTAGGTACAGTATTTTGGTTTTTTATCTTGTAATACAGTATCAGCCAAAAACAAAAATTAAAAATATGTTAGACATATGTAGAAACGTCCATAGAATCGAATGGCTCAGGCCCCGTGCCTCTAACATTTACTGTTCAATAGCTACAGACCGCCAAATTCAAAAAATCTTGTAAGTTTTCATTAAAAATAAAAATTTCTATTTTGGCTTCTAAGCCCTAGGGAATTTTTTCATTATTTTTCCCGTAACCAGCAGATCCTAGTTATGGGAAAATGATACTTTTCATTTATATACAAGGTGGTTTAATTTTTAGTAGACTACTGAATATTTGTAGGTACAATATTTTGGTTTTTTGTCTTGTAATACTGTATCAGCCAAAAACAAAAATTGAAAATATGTTAGACATATGTAGAAACGTCCATAGAATCGAATGGCTCAGGCCCCGTGCCTCTAACATTTACTGTTCAATAGCTACAGACCGCCAAATTCAAAAAATCTTGTAAGTTTTCATTAAAAATAAAAATTTCTATTTTGGATTCTAAGCCCTAGGGAATTTTTTCATTATTTTTCCCGTAACCAGCAGATCCTAATTAGGGGAAAATGATACTTTTCATTTATATACAGGATGGTTTAATTTTTAGTAGACTACTGAATATTTGTAGGTACAGTATTTTGGTTTTTTGTCTTGTAATACAGTATCAGCCAAAAACAAAAATTTAAAATATGTTAGACATATGTAGAAACGTCCATAGAATCGAATGGCTCAGGCCTTGTGCCTCTAACATTTACTGTTCAATAGCTACAGACCACCAAAAACAAAAAATCTTGTAAGTTTTCATTAAAAATAAAAATTTCTATTTTGGATTCTAAGCCCTAGGGAATTTTTTCATTATTTTTCCCGTAACCAGCATATCCTAATTAGGGGAAAATGATACTTTTCATTTATATACAGGGTGGTTTAATTTTTAGTAGACTACTGAATATTTGTAGGTACAATATTTTGGTTTTTTGTCTTGTAATACAGTATAAGCCAAAAACAAAAATTGAAAATATGTTAGACATATGTAGAAACGTCCATAGAATCGAATGGCTCAGGCCCCGTGCCTCTAACATTTACTGTTCAATAGCTACAGACCGACAAATTCAAAAAATCTTGTAAGTTTTCATTAAAAATAAAAATTTCTATTTTGGATTCTAAACCCTAGCGATTTTTTTCATTATTTTTCCCGTAACCAGCAGATCCTAATTAGGGGAAAATGATACTTTTCATTTATATACAGGGTGGTTTAATTTTTAGTAGACTACTGAATATTTGTAGGTACAATATTTTGGTTTTTTGTCTTGTAATACAGTATCAGCCAAAAACAAAAATTGAAAATATGTTAGACATATGTAGAAACGTCCATAGAATCGAATGGCTCAGGCCCCGTGCCTCTAACATTTACTGTTCAATAGCTACAGACCGACAAATTCAAAAAATCTTGTAAGTTTTCATTAAAAATAAAAATTTCTATTTTGGATTCTAAACCCTAGCGAATTTTTTCATTATTTTTCCCGTAACCAGCAGATCCTAATTAGGGGAAAATGATACTTTTCATTTATATACAGGGTGGTTTAATTTTTAGTAGACTACTGAATATTTGTAGGTACAGTATTTTGGTTTTTTGTCTTGTAATACAGTATCAGCCAAAAACAAAAATTAAAAATATGTTAGACATATGTAGAAACGTCCATAGAATCGAATGGCTCAGGCCCCGTGCCTCTAACATTTACTGTTCAATAGCTACAGACCGCCAAATTCAAAAAATCTTGTAAGTTTTCATTAAAAATAAAAATTTCTATTTTGGCTTCTAAGCCCTAGCGAATTTTTTCATTATTTTTCCCGTAACCAGCAGATCCTAATTAGGGGAAAATGATACTTTTCATTTATATACAGGGTGGTTTAATTTTTAGTAGACTACTGAATATTTGTAGGTACATTATTTTGGTTTTTTGTCTTGTAATACAGTATCAGCCAAAAACAAAAATTTAAAATATGTTAGACATATGTAGAAACGTCCATAGAATCGAATGGCTCAGGCCCCGTGCCTCTAACATTTACTGTTCAATAGCTACAGACCACCAAAAACAAAAAATCTTGTAAGTTTTCATTAAAAATAAAAATTTCTATTTTGGATTCTAAGCCCTAGGGAATTTTTTCATTATTTTTCCCGTAACCAGCATATCCTAATTAAGGGAAAATGATACTTTTCATTTATATACAGGGTGGTTTAATTTTTTGTAGACTACTGAATATTTGTAGGTACAATATTTTGGTTTTTTGTCTTGTAATACAGTATCAGCCAAAAACAAAAATTAAAAATATGTTAGGCATATGTAGAAACGTCCATAGAATCGAATGGCCCAGGCGCCGTGCCTCTAACATTTACTGTTCAATATCTATAGACCGCCAAAATCAAAAAATCTTGTAAGTTTTCATTAGAAATAAAAATTTCTATTTTGGATTCTAAGGCCTAGGGAATTTTTTCATTATTTTTCCCGTAACCAGCGGATCCTAATTAGGGGAAAATGATACTTTTCATTTATATACAGTAGACTTCTGAGTTTTTGCAGGTACAATATTTTGGTTTCTTGTTTTGTAATACAGTATCAGCCAAAAACAAAAATTGAAAATATGTTAGACATATGTAGAAACGTCCATAGAATCGAATGGCCCAGGCCCCGTGCTTCTAACATTCATAATTTCGATTTGATTTAGGCCCTTGTATCAAATTCCAACAGCACGTGCGTCACTTTTGAGACATCTGTATAATATTATGTACTTATTTATATTATATGTACTTACTTATTGCATTTTCTCTGGGTTCGTAGTATGCGTTCACTATAAACGGGTATGCATACCTAAAATCCAAGAAATACTTTTGTTAATAAATAGTGATATATATGAATATATAGGCAATGTTATTGAAATATGTATACTTACGTTTTTACACTTTGCGAGTGATTAAACAAATCGATAGATATCGTCCTTATTTGTTTGTACCTATGTACAACGTTTCGGAAAAAATCATTTGGATCGACTTGTATCTGTAATAAAAAAATAAACGTTAATTCAAATATTTAAAAATGGTTGTTAATAACTTAATAAAATATTCATAAGGCGGTCTATTTGGGAACTGATCGATAGTTTCAATGCATTTTATAGAGCTGCGTGATTCAAATTACATAAGTAACATGCATTAAGTATTAATAGCATATGAAAGAAAATTCAAAATTTGAATATTAAGAAAACATTTTTGCCCGTATTCATAAAAATCTTCACAAAGATTAAAAATAAAATATAACGCTTCGTTTGTAACGACAGATAATTCTGTTTTAAAAATTAAAATAAATAAAACAAATAAATATATCATCTCGGCATATTATCCATTGCTGGGTGCGCCAATCTGCTTTGTACACAGATTTTGGTAATGACGATGACATATTTGTACCGTGTGGGCGTTTACCAGGCGTCATTTCACGGGCACTCAATGCTGGCGTGGAGAGTGCACCACAGGGGTTAATTTTGTGCCATTTAAAATTCGAAATATTTGGCGTCGGTCGGGATCGAACCCGGTTTCCCAGATTCGCGACTAGACACTCAGAAACGCGGCCACGAGACCCCATAAAAATTAAAAGGTCACAAAATATTGCCGAATAAATTATCTTTAATTATTTACAATACAATATATGACGAAGTATTAAATCGTTTTGCTGAATAAAACGCAGGAAACTAAAAAACATTTATTAATGACCCCTATTAACATGATTTTTTTATTAATAAACGATTTTAGTGGATAACCATGCTGAACAATGGGATCGTGCACCATTACAAAAAAATAAAATGTACACTTTATACTTAAAGTACAGTTCAAAAAAATTCCTAACTCGGAGTAGGCTATGAACAAAGAAACGTATATGTCAATTTAAACATATTTAATTAAACGTCAGTTTGACATGAGATATTGTCAAAAATGTTGTCTAAAGAAATCAAAGATTTTCTTCTTGAATCTTATTTTAGAAATGAAATCAAATTAGAAAATAGCGAATATCGATGCACGGTATCCTTCTTTATTATCTTTTCTCCTTAATATTACTCAATAAATAGCGATTAAGATGAAAAAAACAATTTTTTAATAATTACTTTGCGAGATATTTGAGGTTTGTTGTCAGTGTCACTGTGACGTCACATTTGTGCTACCTATCTCTCTCTGCCTACTATGGAGCTTGTGCGAGAAAAAGATATAGCAATAAGTGTCGCCGTGACGTCATGTTGACATTAGAAATCAAATGCAGTTAAACAAAAACAATTAATACTTTTTAATACTACGAATTGCTTCAAAATTAAAAGAACTTTCATTTAAAATAATAAAAAAAGAGTGCAGGATTCCATTGTCTAAAATTTGCCATAAAATAAAATTAGATTTTCTCAAAATGGATAAGAAAACTATTAGGCGATTTCGGGTGACATACCCGTTCACTTCTTCGGAATACTTACGGTTAGTTACGGTATGATATGGTTAATGGTGGCGCCAAAAATCGTTGGTTCACTTGTTGACACCGTGCTTGGTGGTTATGTATATTCTGCGACATTTAAAACTGTCATAAATAGTGTCTGACAATTAAAATGCATTAACGGAGAAAGATAGTTTTTTCCATATTTGTCCAAAAAAGAGTCAACGAAAATAATGTCACCCTGTTTGACATAAGACCACGACTCCGACTGTTTTGACTTTTGACATTTCAAGAAAAGACACGATAAAAAGAGATAGAAATTGTAAACAGAGAGCTGACCCGACTCGCAAACCCGTTCAGCTGTTTGCACTGATCCAAGCATACCGGGTATGTTGTTCCTAGCGCCCGAATGTGTGAACGTACCTGAACGCAACATACCGCAAGTGAACGGTTGTCGCCCGAAATCGCCTATTGTAACTAATACCTGTGGTAATCAGCGATTAATGATGTCAAAGCACATCTATTTTTATTGATCAATATAAAATTGTCACTATTCACAGATTTAAGACTTACAGTTTTGACCATAATACGACTATACGTCATAGAATATTAAAAAATGTGGAAGTGTTCTGCAGATCTCGTTTTGAGCAACGACGAATAAAATATAATTCTTTTTCTTACTTACATCTTCCATCATGTTCTTTACCACATCATCCCCAAACTTCAGTGCTACAAACTCCCCTTTCAGCAGTTTCAATTTCTCCAAAGCTGCCAGCCTGCTTTCCTTGTCCAACCACAACGCAGCTTTCATTCGGGCAGCTAGTGTTGTCTTCAGCGACTGGAAGAGCTGTCCGACTCGATCTTCCAGGGTTCGAAGGTACTTAGGCGGGAATTGCCTAACGTAGAGGGCACTGACGGCTTGGGAAAATACACCCGTGGTCAGACGAGAGCAGAAGAAGGACTGGTCCCGATTTGTCGAGTTCAAAAGTTCGTAAAGACGGTCGCGGGCGTAAAGTAAGAGTAAGGAGTTGTGGACTACTCTGAAAAAAAAAGATGATTTGATAATAAATACTGATAATGATAAACAAATAAATGGTCAAATCCGAAACGTTTATTTCCGGACATGTGTACTTTTAACTTTGTTTTAAAAATAAAATGTATACTATTATTCACAAAAGATGATTATTCAAGGTCATTTGTTCGAAGAAAGAATATACATCACTAGTGATGAACGCGAGGAGAGACGAGACGAGAAATATAAAATATCGATCTCGCCTCGTTTTCGAATCTGTAATATCGATCTCTCTCTCGTTCTCGCTATAAAAATAAGCGCTTGCGCACTACGTATTTACGTAACAGTTTTACTACAGGGTGGCAATTCTTGAAAAATGAGATGTCAGTGAGATTTGACAGAAGTGAAAAAAAAGTCACGTGACTTACATGTCACGTAGTGAGATTTTTTCTTTAATTCTTGAAATAATTTTGTCTTCTCACTACTTCAGCTTGGTGTTGGAAATGAGATACATTTAGCTATTATAACTACAACCTTTAAATATTTTACATGTACTTATACAATACAAATACGTTTGTACATAGTAAGACACATTCTATTTGTAATTGTTCGATAACGGCAATAATCATAATAATAAGTAGTTAATATAGAAAATTTAGTTATACGTTAGTCGCTCGTAAGCATAGGGGTTGAGAAAATTTGGCCAGCGAGCTGCCTACCACAGACCACTACACTACGGACACGGACTACGGACTCAAAGTTCAATAAATCTAGAAAAAGTAGTTACGAATGGCAACATTATCAATACCAGCTAAAATAAAAATTAGAATATGTAAAGGCAATCAAAGAAGAGTGCAATGTTGTACTGTCAATGTCAACAATCGCACTTTTATGTCAAATTTTTCACTTGCTAAATCATGGCCATTTAGATAGGTGAAATATATCTCACTTTGTTTCGGGAATTAAAAAAGTGAGAAAATATGAAATGAGATGAGAGTGAGATGAAATTTTATGTCACCTTGTGAGAAAATTCTCATATTTCAAAAATCGGTATCTTGGACACAAGATTTAGTCATAAAAAACCGCTACACTGGGAACCCGCCAACAACCAATCACTTCCATCGACGTTTATCCTTTACTTTTCAGGAGCGGCAAGATTTTTCAACCATGGTTTTAACTGGGATGAATTAGGAACTGAAATATTGGAGAAAACTAGTTCTATTGGATGCAAAACTGATTTTATCATTATTTTGCATTTCTTCGCTCTGGGACCGAAACCAATCGGCTCTAGATAGACTCAAAAAATATAGTGAATTCATATAATTTTCACATACACATGTTTTATGCAAGAATTAGCGTTGAATGTACCGTACAAGAAGTGGACTTCTTGTACGGTACATTTTTCGTTGAATTTATGAATCAAAGCTATAAGGTTACAAATAATTTTTATTGCGAGACTCTCGCGAGAATTTCGCGAGATTTCTCACTTCTCGCAGTTGTTATATCGATCTCGCCTCGAATTTTAAACTGCAATCTCGCTCTCGTTCTCGTCCCGCATAATGGAATGAGATGAGACGAGATGCGAGAGTACTCTCGCCTCGTCATGCATCACTAGACATCACTTTATAGGAGTAGTTCAGAAACATTTAGAATTAGAAAGACAAAAATTGTTTGACCTGTGGATATTTAATTTATGTGGTGTGACAGATATACGTAAATAGTGACATTACTCTCTAACACACTATAAATACTAATGACGTATACTGCAGAATTGCAGATACCTAATTATCTACTACCCTCATAGTACTAATAAATACTTCGTAAATGGAAGGGGCGTAGACAAGGATAGTCTGTGGTTAACATTGTGCAATAAAGACAGAGCGAGAACAACGTGCCTGGGGTTTACTGTCGCTAGAAATGTATTATAGCACTCTCGATATTTCTTGTTTTATTTAAATATAATAAGAAAAGTATTGTAAATAAAGTATTAAGGATACTAAAAATTAAAATGGTTAAGGTATGCTGTGCATATAATATAAGAAAATTTTTAATTTGATAATAAAGCAGTTTAATAGTCATTGGCCAGTTAATAATATATTAATTTGCTTATTACACTATTAAAATACAAAAGTAACTAATAATTCATAAAATTATTTATTAAAAATCATTAGTTTTATTCATTTTATTCAACTTTTCCTGTAGCCTTACAGAGCGTACACGGTAGTCGTACCACGTGACTAACGTCTACGTTTTTCTATCGCTCTCAC
Source organism: Harpalus rubripes (assembly GCA_963082715.1). Taxonomy (NCBI): domain Eukaryota; kingdom Metazoa; phylum Arthropoda; class Insecta; order Coleoptera; family Carabidae; genus Harpalus; species Harpalus rubripes. The sequence goes on along the minus strand of OY720461.1, from coordinate 42,242,168 downwards.
ACTGCAGAACTTTGTGTATAGCTATCACTCTCGAATGTTGACCACACAGCACACTGTGTACGGCTATAGGCAAGACTCCATCCATATGTATTTATTAGATCAATGACTACACTGCCCTCTGTGCTAATATTTACCCAGTGGCGTTGACGTTTAAATGAAATTATTATTCCTTGGTGTATAAGTTAAGTCTATGTTTTAGTATTTTGCAAAAACATAAGTGAAGAACATAAATCTTTCAGAAAGGCATTATTTAGAAAGAAACATAATTTTCAAATGAATTACTCTTATTTTCTCAATTAAAATGTGTCTATAAATATTTTATGTTGCACACCTATGTATACGAAATGCAATGAAGTTATCTGCAAGTAATATTATATCAGACGGCTCACAAATGACCTTGAATAGTCATCTTTCGTGAATAATTAAGCAAATATGAAATAGCATATAAACAACAAACAAGCATATTAGAAACAATTTGAATATTAATAAATCATATTAAAAATAAGTTTGAGTAATTCAAAAATTAAGTTAATTAAACTGTCCCTCCAAAACTTTTCGTTTTGCCTTTGTGAAGAATCACAAGTACTTGAGTTACTGACTAATTAAATTAGTGCGAAACTGGAGCATCTAGGAAATTGCAAAATTGGAACACTTTATGGACGTTCAAATGAAATTAAATTTGCTAGGAATTGTTTACATAATACATAAACTCAAATTAAAATTATTAATTAAAAAACATACATACATACATACATACATACATACATACATACATACATACATACATACATACATACATACATAAAATTACGCATTTCTCTTTCAACAACATTCTTACTAACCTGACATCATAGGTACAACCAAAAAAAAAATCTGATGTGGCCAACACATAACCTCTCGCCAGATATTTTACCTGGTTGTACGCATAAAACGAAAAATATTTTTAAATACAAATACATATATTCATGTCTCACTACAAAATAATTCTCACATATATTTGCAAAATCTATGGGTTATTTTAAAATAAATTATGTACAATACATACATTTTCTTTATATTCAATATCCTGAAATTTTCTTTTTCTACTTTCCTTCTCTTTTTCTTTATATTCGTCTTTTTTTGCGCAAATTCCTTTTATATTCTTTTTTGCGTATATTCATTTGCGTTGTTGACTTTTTTTATTTTCATAATCTTCATAATAATCTACAAATATTTTTGACAGAGGCATACAAATATTTTTGACAGTGACATTTATGTGTCAATTACAAACATTTGAATTTCTTGCCTTGCAGTAGTTTGATCTGAGATTTTTTACATCAAATTATTTTATATGCCTTTCTTTATCTCTAAATCTATAGAAGATATAATAATGAATTTATATTTATCGAATAAAGAATTTAACGTTCTTTAATGTAAGTATTTACATAAATTTTCGATAAATAATATTTAGATGATTTTTTTCTTGTAACTACTACTTCCGGTTATCCAATTGTTACCAAAACTGACTGGACTCTTCCCATTATTGTTAGATTGAGGAATCCGTAGTTAAAAATGTCTTAAGTCTTATAGTATTTGAGATATAGTGAATCCAACATCCACACACACATCCACACACACACACACACACACACACACACACACACACACATACGGACATCATCGTAAAAATGTTATAATCGGATTCTAGGGACCTTAAAACGTGCTTATTCATTAAAATCTGGATATGCGATTTTTAGCATGAATACAATACCTCTCTTAGCGAGAGGTAATAAAAAAACACTTACAAGAAATGAGGTAAGTAGTACATTTAGAAAAGAAACATAGGAAAAGAAAAATAACAAACTGAAACATCTATTCTACTACCTGAAACTGACTGTACCTCTTCTGAATTCTAGCGACCATTGTTGTTAAGCTACTCAAATAGCCAGGTGACATCACATATACTGTATCGTTTTCCGAAATGTTCCACGATAATACGTCTTCAAAAAGTGGGCCCCATTTCACCTAAAAAAGAAAATTTGTATTTTTTTTTTGTTCGTAATCTGTAAAGTCTCTACACTATTTGTATCTAGGGTTTTCGACATATTTTAAAAACATTTGCACTTCGGATTAACTGGAAGTGGTCCCTAATGTCCTTAGTTTAAACAAAATGCTATATTTTTTATTTTACTGTTGACATATGAAACAATAATAGTTATTTAGCCACGTAACCCGCAGGGCGAGTGGCTAATTTTCTTTGTAACTAATATACATTCCACACGAGTGTAATAAAAGGTTTTCCAACACTTTTTTAAAAACTTCTTAAATCATTTTTGTTTTCATTCATCGTTTGACACTGACAAGTCAACTGATGTATTTTAAATTACAAAGTAGCCATTGAATGGTTTTTGTAGTGTGATGTAAATCTAGTTAACATAGATACGAAAGTTTGAAATGAGAAAAACAAAGTTTATGTAATTTTGTGACAATTAATAAATGTTATACTTTAAATATAAATATTGTTATTAATAATAAATAACAACACATGGTGTCAGGTGCGAAACTAAACACAGAAAACCATAAGAACAATCCATAAAAAACCTATATCGGATGTTCAAGTGAAAGAAATTAAGATAAATCAAATGAACGATCCAACATGTGAAATTATAAGAGCATGCTTAAAATCTAATTGGCAGAAACATTATTAAAATCCAGAAATTAATAGATTACTGATATATAAAAAAGAAATGTCGGTGTCCAGTAACAACATAATTATTAAAGGAGATCGAATACATATTCCGAAGAATTTAAGGAAAGAAATGCTAAATAATTTGCATAGAGGGACAGAGGTCATTTAGGAATAACTAAAACTAGAAGACTGGCTAAAGAAACTATTCGGTGGCCAGGAATACGTAAAGAAATAGAAAAAGTATCTTTAAAGTATAACATTTCTTACAGCACTCAAAATAGTTCATTCTTATTCAAGTGCTGTACTAGTACAATTTATTTTTTTAAGGTTGATGGTTATATGTTTAAATATCAGAAAGTATCAAATATAAAATTTCGCTAAATAAACGAAAACAAACGATTGTTAAGAATTTTATTTTTATATAATTTTGAATTTAAATTACTAATAATAAGAAGAGAATTAATAGAAAACCTAGTATAGTTAGAAATAAATCGGAGATCATAGATAGTTGGTGTGACATAATATTCTCTAAATTTTGAAACTATGACTTTTTATTTAGAAAGGGCATGAAAAGAGTAAAATAGAAAAAAAATAGTATAAAGAACAAATTTCATAATTGTCGATTATTTTGTTAGAACTTCCTTTTGATAAAATGAAATGATAATTATGACATTTGTTCTGCAATATACTATTTTGGTAAATTTGCAAATTAAAATGTTCGTAGAGCAGCTAGGCGTAATATTTTGAAGGTATTTTAGTTCTATATTAGACTTTTAGTCGAGTGACAGTGTATAATATTGTATACTTACTTACCAAAGGAAACATCGTTTGAAGTCTTGTCATATTGTATCCTTGGTACGAATCCGTTTGTTGAAGAAGACTCATAACATCCTTTTCCCGAGGGTATAACTGAAAACGAATATTTAACAAAGACTTTTTAAGTACGATATTGTGTCAATACTTAGAAACAATAAAAAGATCTGCTTCTAATTTTAATGTACCTTGTTTAACATTGTAGCAAAATCTAATATACTTTGAGCTTCTTTAGCACGTTGAGTTGTAACCATTTTCTTTGGCAAAAAATCTGTTAAAAGTCTGTCCATTTGAACCAGACGTTTTTCTTCTGCACTTTCCTGAAATAGGAAATATTTGTTTAGCTGTAGAAGAATTGGCATTGAAAAACAGACAATTTTTCAATCTTATTTCCGATCAAATCCCAAAAAGCTTAAGTGTCACATGTAAAATATGCAGTATATTTTTATAAAAGCAAAAAAATGGTCAGTTTGTAACAAAAATTACTTTTGCATATTTATACATTAATTTTTATACCCGTATGAAACGAAATTAAAAGATAACATTAAACATTTTTTGTCGCAAATTAAACATTTAACTACGCAAATTGTTTTACATTGTAAAAACATATTCGTAGTTTGCTCCCAGTACACAAAAACGTACCGCGAATATTTTCCTCCATTTATTTTCCATTTAAGTTTCAAAGTCCCTCCATAAAACAGTATCGAACTCCAAGATATCATCTTACAACTTTTTTTAAAGTTTATCGCACTTTAAGTATCCATAACGTTTCAATCTCTTTGGATTATCACAAATATATCAGTAATGCATTTCTACATTATCTGTGACATTGAATTATCCAGGGATGGAGTAAATCAATATTCAATGCCCTATCTCTATCATCAGCAGCTAACAATAGGTTGTAATAGAGATACTAACCTTTATGTAAACGTAGGCTTTGCTACCCTTCGAATCGTCGCGTTTCAGTCGAGGTTGCTCCTGAAATCATGAAAATGTCTAATTGTAATTACGCAAATTGAAAATGAATGGAAGGCCATTTATAGAGGAAAAATGATTGCAAATGAAATAGGGCTGTTGCAAGAATTTTATATGCCTTCTAAGTATTAAATTTAAAAAGACATTATTTAAATAAAAAGAAAAAAAGGAGAGTGAGTGCGGGGTGTAAGGCAATGGGTGCTCTGGGTACGTTTGCTCGAAACGTAAACGTATCTAGAAAAGCTCGTTTAAGTGTGTATAATGGAGTGCTAGTGCCTGCTTTGATGTATGGAAGCGAATGTTGGGCATGGACGGAAAAGCATAAAAAGAGAGTGACTGCCGAGGAAATGAGGTATTTACGTGGAGTATGTGGATATGTAAGACGGGATCGCGTGAGGAATAATTTGGTGTATGAAGAATGTATGGTTAGGAAGAATGTTGTTAAGAGGAATGAGTCAGTTGAGATGGTTTGGTCATGTGGAGAGAATGAAGAGTGAACGGCTTGTAAAGCGTGTATATCTTGGTGAAATTGAGGGTGTTCGATTGCGTGGCCGTCCAGTGTGTATGTGGATGGATGTGATTGATAAGGTACTAAAAGAGAGAAAGTTTCCGAGTGGGAATAGAAGAAGAGCGTGTATGAATGCGATTATGAATGTGGCCGAGACGAAAGAAGTGTGCTTAGACAGGAATGTGTGGCGAAGGATGATTATTTCGTAACTATTATTGTGGTCCGTTTGCGATATTTCGCTACCGAAAATCGGTCACTTTAATATGTTATGAGTGAGGAATATATGTTGTATCTATGATGTCAGGTTAGTACGAATGTTGTTGAAGAGAGACTGATTTTTTTTTGGATGATGTTATTGTTATTCTTCTGGGTTTGTGCTAACCCACTAAGTGGGAAATGCGTGATTTTATGTATGTATGTATTTAAATAGCCTCAAATTTGAAAATATCAGCAAATATCCATTAGATATTTTACAATTAATGAAATTTGGATATTTTGAAAAAGTCACGTGATCTGAAACAGAATGTGACGTCACAACACATACATCTTCATCGGCTCCAATTGGTCCCTATATAGTATCAATTCTTTGTATTTTATTACAAGTGTTATAAGTATATTGTCAAAGTTGTCAAACAAGTGTCAATTTTTTGTTTGGTTAGTGTTACATAATAAAAAATCAAATATAAAATACGTAATTTACAGTATCGTATTGTGCTTTCTTGCAAAATTGCTGCTAGGAGCAAACCTACTATTGAATTTATAAATATGCCAAAAGATGCGAAGAAAAGAAAATTGTGGCTGGAGGTAGTAGGTCTTCAACAATCCTTATTTGGGCATAAAACAATCGTTTTCTGATATAAATTCAGCCATCATCCAGCTATCGACTTTCAGTAAACTGTCCGACTTAGCTTGAGTGTAGTCTGTATTAGCCATTATTACTTTATTACTCATTTATAATGGAAAATGTCAACGTCAAATGTCAAATTAGAAGTTTGTTATTAACAGATGACAAACTAACGCCTACGTTTATTTATTTAAATAACAAAAATAAACTAAGGTGATGGATAAACTGTTTTTTTATTGGCTGTGAATGACGTAATGTATGTGCTTCTACGACACAGGAGTGGGGGTTGTTTTTCATGACTATTTTTGGCGCCAAACTTTTAATTTAATTACTTACGAAACTAACAACAAATTATTAAAAAAATAATTATTAATAAGAAAAATATTCATTTAAAATACGTTTTGAAAAATGTGAAACAGGCTCATTGGCTTTCGATTCGTACCTATCTCCTTTGTTATTCACCCTGCAGATATACAGGATGTTGCACGCGACACCGAAACATAGGACTTTAACATCAATTGAATTATGTGTACACGCGAGCAACAAATTTTGTAGTTTTAAAGTATTCAAATGGTTCTTCAACCAATTTAATTTTTTTTTAGGGATATCGGATACGGTACAAAGTCTTGAGGATTTTAAATTTAAATCTCAACTAAATATTCATTAGCATTTAGAATTCTTTTCAAAACTTTCTAATTCCTTGAAATTATATGCTACGGGTTACAGGACAAGCCTACTCAACGTAGGTACATTGCTTAACTAAACTTCAATTTCAATATATATTTAAATTCTCGTCTATAATTCCACATTTCATTTAAATATATATACTTTTACAAGAAACTGAATTTATAATAAACTTTTTATTTTATTCTCCTTCAAAAAAAATCTGATATGGCCAGCACATTACCTTTCGTCAGTTCTATGTATTTTGTACAAATTTCATACAGAAAGTTCCTTGCTAAATTAAATATTCTATTTCTTGTACGTTACCTTTCGGCAGTTGCATGTATTTTATGCAAATTTCATAAAGAAAATTATTATTTTGTGACGTTTTCTATATACAGTGTAATGTATCTGCAGAAATAAAATATTTATTATTATTATTATTTCTTGTACATTACCTTAAAGTAGTTGTATGTATTTTATACAAATTCCATACAGAAAGCAAAAGATCCTATATTTCCAGTAAATTTATAAGACAAACACACTATCTCAATTTCACTTGACACTGACATCTTTCAATCAGAATTTTCTTAATATAGTAGCTGTTTCCATAGCTATGGCTCCTTTATGAAATTTATGGGTCGATTCTGTTCACATATGTAAATCTTACAAATCTGTAAATTTGTAAATAATGAAGAAAATCGCAACGAAAACTACACTCTTATGTATAATTTTATATTAATCAATAAAAATAGATGCGTTTTTGTCAGGTTTTTACAGATTTACAGATCTGTAAGACTTACAAATGTGAACAGAATCGACCCATTAATTTCTTTATAATTTTTTATCTCTATATCCATTTAATATTAAGTATAAAATGCAGTCAAATCGTATAGAGAATAAAATATTCTTTAATATTTATAATAACATCAAATGTGAAAAAATATATTTAACATAGTTTTTTCTAGAAAAACTGTTAAAATCTTCAAATAATGTCACTTCCGGTTGACCAATTGTAACCAAAATCTAATCAGCTCTTCATATGTTAAGAGTGAGGAATATATGTTGTACCTATGATGTCAGGTTAGTACGAATGTTGTTGAAAGAGAGACTGTTATTGTTATTCTTTCGGGTTTGTGCTAACCCACTAAGTGGGAAATGCGTGATTTTATGTATGTATGTATATGGATGTAACGAAGAAGTATACGAAAAAATTATAATTTTTGTAACTATAGTATTAGAGTTATCGCAGACGAAAATTTTGTCACACACACACACACACACACACACACACACACACACACACACACACACACACACACACACACATCCACACACACACACACCTACAGACATCATCGTAAAAATAGTAAAATCGTATTGTAGGGACCCTAAAACGTGCTTATTCATCAAAAACTCACCACCGAATTTTTTGACCAAAGACAATACCTTCCTTACCTAAAGGTCACGGAAGGTAAAAAGGAGCCCGTATGTTGGAACGTATGAGCCCAAACTCGGTTTACATTTTCAAATCTACACAAATGGTTAGAAAATTCTACAAAATTCTTTCGGCTTCTATAAATATAGACTTAAAACCTTTAAAAAGTGTGGGCCGAATGACTGGTATTTGAAGGGTAATCTCCTAGTTCAGATTTAGCTTCTATCAACCAGAAATTTTCTTAAGGTTATCTCATTACAAAGGTCAATTAACAGGAATTACCTAACAAACTAAAAACTTGTAACATAATCTCGTTTCTTCAACCCCTAATATCAGTCCAGCTTTAGAAAGAATGAACGACATTTCGAGAAAAAGAGTCATTCGTCAGACATATTTCTGCCATCTATCTGTGAGTCCTCGCAGTGTCGTTTATTTCTTCTACATGGATTGTTATTACTGCCATTTATCACTATTTCAGTCAAGTAGTAAGTAGTTATTCATAGCGTTTTCAGTTACTCCGCGATGTTTGTGACATTCTAGCTACAATTCAATGTTTGTAGATGAAAGTGATAAAGTACCAGGAGTTTATTTTCGGAATAATAGTTATGCTGTAGATTTCTTATAAAAGAAACAAGAGATAAGTTACAGAATGATTATTTTGAGAGATAAGATATTTCAAAGTTCATCTATTGTCTATTATCATTTATACGGTTTGACGTTTTAAATTCAATATTAATATCGACTGTTTATTAATGGTTTGCCTCCAATATTTTTATTTGATAGTAATTTATAACTGTAGAAATGAACTATAGGATCCAGGAGAATTTATTTCATTCGAACCCGGAGCATTCCAGTCTCTAGTCGGACGCTCTACCAATTGTGCCACGAGTTCCCATTGAAGTCAATGAATCTTTCACCAACCTTTTTACAAATCGTAAATCGTAACGAGTACACTCTTACAGTTGGAAGAAAAGTACTCAGTGCTAACAATGCGCAGTAAATATTAAATTATTGTGAACTTTAAGCCGTCACATACATGTAGAATAATTATTTGAGATCCAACCTAAATATTTAAATAGTAGAA